>OX421980.1:94095797-94212004 GCA_949128135.1 Parasteatoda lunata | reverse complement strand
GCTTTATTACTAGGGGGACCGGACCGGAATGTAATGTCGTTTTGGTGCATTAAATATTCGTTAGTCTTAAAATACAAACTGCTCTGCTAGAATATTTTTCTTAATGGTTCTTTTAACAAGAATACCGCAAACATCATACAAAATTCGGTAGTGTTTCGAAAATAACGTTTTTGGGATAGAGGGGAAGAATGACTTTCTTGGGTAATTTCGTTTTTTTTAAAAAAAAGTTTTGGAAAAAATAATACGAAATGCATTTCTTATTGCGTGTTTCAATTGCTTTTTTATCATTGCATTTTCTACCAAATGTTTTATTACTAGGGGGACCGGACTGGAATGTAATGTCGTTTTGGTGCATTAAATATTCGTTAGTCTTAAAATACAAACTGCTCTGCTAGAATATTTTTCTTAATGGTTCTTTTAACAAGAATACCGCAAACATCATACAAAATTCAGTACTGTTTCGAAAATAACGTTTTTGGGTTAGAGGGGAAGAATGACTTTCTTGGGTAATTTCTTTTTTTTTAAAAAAAAGTTTTGGAAAAAATAATACGAAATGCATTTCTTATTGCGTGTTTCAATTGCTTTTTTATCATTGCATTTTCCACCAAATGTTTTATTACTAGGGGGACCGGACCGGAATGTAATGTCGTTTTGGTGCATTTAATATTCGTTAGTCTTAAAATACAAACTGCTCTGCTAGAATATTTTTCTTAATGGTTCTTTTAACAAGAATACCGCAAACATCATACAAAATTCAGTACTGTTTCGAAAATAACGTTTTTGGGATAGAGGGGAAGAATGACTTTCTTGGGTAATTTCTTTTTTTTAAAAAAAAAGTTTTGGAAAAAATAATACGAAATGCATTTCTTATTGCGTGTTTCAATTGCTTTTTTATCATTGCATTTTCTACCAAATGTTTTATTACTAGGGGGACCGGACCGGAATGTAATGTCGTTTTGGTGCATTTAATATTCGTTAGTCTTAAAATACAAACTGCTCTGCTAGAATATTTTTCTTAATGGTTCTTTTAACAAGAATACCGCAAACATCATACAAAATTCGGTAGTGTTTCGAAAATAACGTTTTTGGGATAGAGGGGAAGAATGACTTTCTTGGGTAATTTCTTTTTTTTTAAAAAAAAGTTTTGGAAAAAATAATACGAAATGCATTTCTTATTGCGTGTTTCAATTGCTTTTTTATCATTGCATTTTCTACCAAATGTTTTATTACTAGGGGGACCGGACCGGAATGTAATGTCGTTTTGGTGCATTAAATATTCGTTAGTCTTAAAATACAAACTGCTCTGCTAGAATATTTTTCTTAATGGTTCTTTTAACAAGAATACCGCAAACATCATACAAAATTCAGTACTGTTTCGAAAATAACGTTTTTGGGATAGAGGGGAAGAATGACTTTCTTGGGTAATTTCTTTTTTTTTAAAAAAAAGTTTTGGAAAAAATAATACGAAATGCATTTCTTATTGCGTGTTTCAATTGCTTTTTTATCATTGCATTTTCTACCAAATGTTTTATTACTAGGGGGACCGGACCGGAATGTAATGTCGTTTTGGTGCATTTAATATTCGTTAGTCTTAAAATACAAACTGCTCTGCTAGAATATTTTTCTTAATGGTTCTTTTAACAAGAATACCGCAAACATCATACAAAATTCAGTACTGTTTCGAAAATAACGTTTTTGGGATAGAGGGGAAGAATGACTTTCTTGGGTAATTTCTTTTTTTTTAAAAAAAAGTTTTGGAAAAAATAATACGAAATGCATTTCTTATTGCGTGTTTCAATTGCTTTTTTATCATTGCATTTTCTACCAAATGTTTTATTACTAGGGGGACCGGACCGGAATGTAATGTCGTTTTGGTGCATTTAATATTCGTTAGTCTTAAAATACAAACTGCTCTGCTAGAATATTTTTCTTAATGGTTCTTTTAACAAGAATACCGCAAACATCATACAAAATTCAGTACTGTTTCGAAAATAACGTTTTTGGGATAGAGGGGAAGAATGACTTTCTTGGGTAATTTCTTTTTTTTTAAAAAAAAGTTTTGGAAAAAATAATACGAAATGCATTTCTTATTGCGTGTTTCAATTGCTTTTTTATCATTGCATTTTCTACCAAATGTTTTATTACTAGGGGGACCGGACCGGAATGTAATGTCGTTTTGGTGCATTTAATATTCGTTAGTCTTAAAATACAAACTGCTCTGCTAGAATATTTTTCTTAATGGTTCTTTTAACAAGAATACCGCAAACATCATACAAAATTCAGTACTGTTTCGAAAATAACGTTTTTCGGATAGAGGGGAAGAATGACTTTCTTGGGTAATTTCTTTTTTTTTTAAAAAAAAGTTTTGGAAAAAATAATACGAAATGCATTTCTTATTGCGTGTTTCAATTGCTTTTTTATCATTGCATTTTCTACCAAATGTTTTATTACTAGGGGGACCGGACCGGAATGTAATGTCGTTTTGGTGCATTTAATATTCGTTAGTCTTAAAATACAAACTGCTCTGCTAGAATATTTTTCTTAATGGTTCTTTTAACAAGAATACCGCAAACATCACACAAAATTCTGTACTGTTTCGAAAATAACGTTTTTGGGATAGAGGGGAAGAATGACTTTCTTGGGTAATTTCTTTTTTTTAAAAAAAAAGTTTTGGAAAAAATAATACGAAATGCATTTCTTATTGCGTGTTTCAATTGCTTTTTTATCATTGCATTTTCTACCAAAAATTTTATTACTAGGGGAACCGGACCGGAATGTAATGTCGTTTTGGTGCATTTAATATTCGTTAGTCTTAAAATACAAACTGCTCTGCTAGAATATTTTTCTTAATGGTTCTTTTAACAAGAATACCGCAAACATCATACAAAATTCAGTACTGTTTCGAAAATAACGTTTTTGGGATAGAGGGGAAGAATGACTTTCTTGGGTAATTTCTTTTTTTTTAAAAAAAAGTTTTGGAAAAAATAATACGAAATGCATTTCTTATTGCGTGTTTCAATTGCTTTTTTATCATTGCATTTTCTACCAAATGTTTTATTACTAGGGGGACCGGACCGGAATGTAATGTCGTTTTGGTGCATTAAATATTCGTTAGTCTTAAAATACAAACTGCTCTGCTAGAATATTTTTCTTAATGGTTCTTTTAACAAGAATACCGCAAACATCATACAAAATTCAGTACTGTTTCGAAAATAACGTTTTTGGGATAGAGGGGAAGAATGACTTTCTTGGGTAATTTCTTTTTTTTTAAAAAAAAGTTTTGGAAAAAATAATACGAAATGCATTTCTTATTGCGTGTTTCAATTGCTTTTTTATCATTGCATTTTCTACCAAATGTTTTATTACTAGGGGGACCGGACCGGAATGTAATGTCGTTTTGGTGCATTTAATATTCGTTAGTCTTAAAATACAAACTGCTCTGCTAGAATATTTTTCTTAATGGTTCTTTTAACAAGAATACCGCAAACATCATACAAAATTCAGTACTGTTTCGAAAATAACGTTTTTGGGATAGAGGGGAAGAATGACTTTCTTGGGTAATTTCTTTTTTTTTAAAAAAAAGTTTTGGAAAAAATAATACGAAATGCATTTCTTATTGCGTGTTTCAATTGCTTTTTTATCATTGCATTTTCTACCAAATGTTTTATTACTAGGGGGACCGGACCGGAATGTAATGTCGTTTTGGTGCATTTAATATTCGTTAGTCTTAAAATACAAACTGCTCTGCTAGAATATTTTTCTTAATGGTTCTTTTAACAAGAATACCGCAAACATCATACAAAATTCAGTACTGTTTCGAAAATAACGTTTTTGGGATAGAGGGGAAGAATGACTTTCTTGGGTAATTTCTTTTTTTTTAAAAAAAAGTTTTGGAAAAAATAATACGAAATGCATTTCTTATTGCGTGTTTCAATTGCTTTTTTATCATTGCATTTTCTACCAAATGTTTTATTACTAGGGGGACCGGACCGGAATGTAATGTCGTTTTGGTGCATTTAATATTCGTTAGTCTTAAAATACAAACTGCTCTGCTAGAATATTTTTCTTAATGGTTCTTTTAACAAGAATACCGCAAACATCATACAAAATTCAGTACTGTTTCGAAAATAACGTTTTTGGGATAGAGGGGAAGAATGACTTTCTTGGGTAATTTCTTTTTTTTTTAAAAAAAAGTTTTGGAAAAAATAATACGAAATGCATTTCTTATTGCGTGTTTCAATTGCTTTTTTATCATTGCATTTTCTACCAAATGTTTTATTACTAGGGGGACCGGACCGGAATGTAATGTCGTTTTGGTGCATTTAATATTCGTTAGTCTTAAAATACAAACTGCTCTGCTAGAATATTTTTCTTAATGGTTCTTTTAACAAGAATACCGCAAACATCACACAAAATTCAGTACTGTTTCGAAAATAACGTTTTTGGGATAGAGGGGAAGAATGACTTTCTTGGGTAATTTCTTTTTTTTAAAAAAAAAGTTTTGGAAAAAATAATACGAAATGCATTTCTTATTGCGTGTTTCAATTGCTTTTTTATCATTGCATTTTCTACCAAATGTTTTATTACTAGGGGAACCGGACCGGAATGTAATGTCGTTTTGGTGCATTTAATATTCGTTAGTCTTAAAATACAAACTGCTCTGCTAGAATATTTTTCTTAATGGTTCTTTTAACAAGAATACCGCAAACATCATACAAAATTCAGTACTGTTTCGAAAATAACGTTTTTGGGATAGAGGGGAAGAATGACTTTCTTGGGTAATTTCTTTTTTTTTTTAAAAAAAGTTTTGGAAAAAATAATACGAAATGCATTTCTTATTGCGTGTTTCAATTGCTTTTTTATCATTGCATTTTCTACCAAATGTTTTATTACTAGGGGGACCGGACCGGAATGTAATGTCGTTTTGGTGCATTAAATATTCGTTAGTCTTAAAATACAAACTGCTCCGCTAGAATATTTTTCTTAATGGTTCTTTTAACAAGAATACCGCAAACATCATACAAAATTCAGTACTGTTTCGAAAATAACGTTTTTGGGAAAGAGGGGAAGAATGACTTTCTTGGGTAATTTCTTTTTTTTAAAAAAAAAGTTTTGGAAAAAATAATACAAAATGCATTTCTTATTGCGTGTTTCAATTGCTTTTTTATCATTGCATTTTCTACCAAATGTTTTATTACTAGGGGGACCGGACCGGAATGTAATGTCGTTTTGGTGCATTAAATATTCGTTAGTCTTAAAATACAAACTGCTCTGCTAGAATATTTTTCTTAATGGTTCTTTTAACAAGAATACCGCAAACATCATACAAAATTCAGTACTGTTTCGAAAATAACGTTTTTGGGATAGAGAGGAAGAATGACTTTCTTGGGTAATTTCTTTTTTTTAAAAAAAAAGTTTTGGAAAAAATAATACGAAATGCGTTTCTTATTGCGTGTTTCAATTGCTTTTTTATCATTGCATTTTCTACCAAATGTTTTATTACTAGGGGGACCGGACCGGAATGTAATGTCGTTTTGGTGCATTAAATATTCGTTAGTCTTAAAATACAAACTGCTCTGCTAGAATATTTTTCTTCATGGTTCTTTTAAGAAGAATACCGCAAACATCATACAAAATTCAGTACTGTTTCGAAAATAACGTTTTTGGGATAGAGGGGAAGAATGACTTTCTTGGGTAATTTCTTTTTTTTAAAAAAAAAGTTTTGAAAAAAATAATACGAAATGCATTTCTTATTCCGTGTTTCAATTGCTTTTTTATCATTGCATTTTCTACCAAATGTTTTATTACTAGGGGGACCGGACCGGAATGTAATGTCGTTTTGGTGCATTAAATATTCGTTAGTCTTAAAATACAAACTGCTCTGCTAGAATATTTTTCTTCATGGTTCTTTTAACAAGAATACCGCAAACATCATACAAAATTCAGTACTGTTTCGAAAATAACGCTTTTGGGATAGAGGGGAAGAATGACTTTCTTGGGTAATTTATTTTTTTTAAAAAAAAAGTTTTGAAAAAAATAATACGAAATGCATTTCTTATTGCGTGTTTCAATTGCTTTTTTATCATTGCATTTTCTACCAAATGTTTTATTACTAGGGGGACCGGACCGGAATGTAATGTCGTTTTGGCGCATTAAATATTCGTTAGTCTTAAAATACAAACTGCTCTGCTAGAATATTTTTCTTAATGGTTCTTTTAAGAAGAATACCGCAAACATCATACAAAATTCAGTACTGTTTCGAAAATAACGCTTTTGGGATAGAGGGGAAGAATGACATTCTTGGGTAATTTCTTTTTTTTAAAAAAAAAGTTTTGGAAAAAATAATACGAAATGCATTTCTTATTGCGTGTTTCAATTGCTTTTTTATCATTGCATTTTCTACCAAATGTTTTATTACTAGGGGGACCGGACCGGAATGTAATGTCGTTTTGGTGCATTAAATATTCGTTAGTCTTAAAATACAAACTGCTCTGCTAGAATATTTTTCTTCATGGTTCTTTTAAGAAGAATACCGCAAACATCATACAAAATTCAGTACTGTTTCGAAAATAACGTTTTTGGGATAGAGGGGAAGAATGACTTTCTTGGGTAATTTCTTTTTTTTTTTAAAAAAAGTTTTGGAAAAAATAATACGAAATGCATTTCTTATTGCGTGTTTCAATTGCTTTTTTATCATTGCATTTTCTACCAAATGTTTTATTACTAGGGGGACCGGACCGGAATGTAATGTCGTTTTGGTGCATTAAATATTCGTTAGTCTTAAAATACAAACTGCTCTGCTAGAATATTTTTTTCATGGTTCTTTTAACAAGAATACCGCAAACATCATACAAAATTCAGTACTGTTTCGAAAATAACGCTTTTGGGATAGAGGGGAAGAATGACTTTCTTGGGTAATTTCTTTTTTTAAAAAAAAAAGTTTTGAAAAAAATAATACGAAATGCATTTCTTATTGCGTGTTTCAATTGCTTTTTTATCATTGCATTTTCTACCAAATGTTTTATTACTAGGGGGACCGGACCGGAATGTAATGTCGTTTTGGTGCATTAAATATTCGTTAGTCTTAAAATACAAACTGCTCTGCTAGAATATTTTTCTTAATGGTTCTTTTAAGAAGAATACCGCAAACATCATACAAAATTCAGTACTGTTTCGAAAATAACGCTTTTGGGATAGAGGGGAAGAATGACATTCTTGGGTAATTTCTTTTTTTTAAAAAAAAAGTTTTGGAAAAAATAATACGAAATGCATTTCTTATTGCGTGTTTCAATTGCTTTTTTATCATTGCATTTTCTACCAAATGTTTTATTACTAGGGGGACCGGACCGGAATGTAATGTCGTTTTGGTGCATTAAATATTCGTTTGTCTTAAAATACAAACTGCTCTGCTAGAATATTTTTCTTCATGGTTTTTTTAACAAGAATACCGCAAACATCATACAAAATTCAGTACTGTTTCGAAAATAACGCTTTTGGGATAGAGGGGAAGAATGACTTTCTTGGGTAATTTCTTTTTTTTAAAAAAAAAGTTTTGAAAAAAATAATACGAAATGCATTTCTTATTGCGTGTTTCAATTGCTTTTTTATCATTGCATTTTCTACCAAATGTTTTATTACTAGGGGGACCGGACCGGAATGTAATGTCGTTTTGGTGCATTAAATATTCGTTAGTCTTAAAATACAAACTGCTCTGCTAGAATATTTTTCTTAATGGTTCTTTTAAGAAGAATACCGCAAACATCATACAAAATTCAGTACTGTTTCGAAAATAACGCTTTTGGGATAGAGGGGAAGAATGACATTCTTGGGTAATTTCTTTTTTTTAAAAAAAAAGTTTTGGAAAAAATAATACGAAATGCATTTCTTATTGCGTGTTTCAATTGCTTTTTTATCATTGCATTTTCTACCAAATGTTTTATTACTAGGGGGACCGGACCGGAATGTAATGTCGTTTTGGTGCATTAAATATTCGTTAGTCTTAAAATACAAACTGCTCTGCTAGAATATTTTTCTTCATGGTTCTTTTAACAAGAATACCGCAAACATCATACAAAATTCAGTACTGTTTCGAAAATAACGCTTTTGGGATAGAGGGGAAGAATGACTTTCTTGGGTAATTTCTTTTTTTTAAAAAAAAAGTTTTGAAAAAAATAATACGAAATGCATTTCTTATTCCGTGTTTCAATTGCTTTTTTATCATTGCATTTTCTACCAAATGTTTTATTACTAGGGGGACCGGACCGGAATGTAATGTCGTTTTGGCGCATTAAATATTCGTTAGTCTTAAAATACAAACTGCTCTGCTAGAATATTTTTCTTAATGGTTCTTTTAAGAAGAATACCGCAAACATCATACAAAATTCAGTACTGTTTCGAAAATAACGTTTTTGGGATAGAGGGGAAGAATGACTTTCTTGGGTAATTTCTTTTTTTTTTTAAAAAAAGTTTTGGAAAAAATAATACGAAATGCATTTCTTATTGCGTGTTTCAATTGCTTTTTTATCATTGCATTTTCTACCAAATGTTTTATTACTAGGGGGACCGGACCGGAATGTAATGTCGTTTTGGTGCATTAAATATTCGTTAGTCTTAAAATACAAACTGCTCTGCTAGAATATTTTTCTTAATGGTTCTTTTAACAAGAATACCGCAAACATCACACAAAATTCAGTACTGTTTCGAAAATAACGTTTTTGGGATAGAGGGGAAGAATGACTTTCTTGGGTAATTTCTTTTTTTTAAAAAAAAAGTTTTGGAAAAAATAATACGAAATGCATTTCTTATTGCGTGTTTCAATTGCTTTTTTATCATTGCATTTTCTACCAAATGTTTTATTACTAGGGGAACCGGACCGGAATGTAATGTCGTTTTGGTGCATTTAATATTCGTTAGTCTTAAAATACAAACTGCTCTGCTAGAATATTTTTCTTAATGGTTCTTTTAACAAGAATACCGCAAACATCATACAAAATTCAGTACTGTTTCGAAAATAACGTTTTTGGGATAGAGGGGAAGAATGACTTTCTTGGGTAATTTCTTTTTTTTTTTAAAAAAAGTTTTGGAAAAAATAATACGAAATGCATTTCTTATTGCGTGTTTCAATTGCTTTTTTATCATTGCATTTTCTACCAAATGTTTTATTACTAGGGGGACCGGACCGGAATGTAATGTCGTTTTGGTGCATTAAATATTCGTTAGTCTTAAAATACAAACTGCTCCGCTAGAATATTTTTCTTAATGGTTCTTTTAACAAGAATACCGCAAACATCATACAAAATTCAGTACTGTTTCGAAAATAACGTTTTTGGGAAAGAGGGGAAGAATGACTTTCTTGGGTAATTTCTTTTTTTTTAAAAAAAAGTTTTGGAAAAAATAATACAAAATGCATTTCTTATTGCGTGTTTCAATTGCTTTTTTATCATTGCATTTTCTACCAAATGTTTTATTCCTAGGGGGACCGGACCGGAATGTAATGTCGTTTTGGTGCATTAAATATTCGTTAGTCTTAAAATACAAACTGCTCTGCTAGAATATTTTTCTTCATGGTTCTTTTAACAAGAATACCGCAAACATCATACAAAATTCAGTACTGTTTCGAAAATAACGCTTTTGGGATAGAGGGGAAGAATGACTTTCTTGGGTAATTTATTTTTTTTAAAAAAAAAGTTTTGAAAAAAATAATACGAAATGCATTTCTTATTGCGTGTTTCAATTGCTTTTTTATCATTGCATTTTCTACCAAATGTTTTATTACTAGGGGGACCGGACCGGAATGTAATGTCGTTTTGGCGCATTAAATATTCGTTAGTCTTAAAATACAAACTGCTCTGCTAGAATATTTTTCTTAATGGTTCTTTTAAGAAGAATACCGCAAACATCATACAAAATTCAGTACTGTTTCGAAAATAACGCTTTTGGGATAGAGGGGAAGAATGACATTCTTGGGTAATTTCTTTTTTTTAAAAAAAAAGTTTTGGAAAAAATAATACGAAATGCATTTCTTATTGCGTGTTTCAATTGCTTTTTTATCATTGCATTTTCTACCAAATGTTTTATTACTAGGGGGACCGGACCGGAATGTAATGTCGTTTTGGTGCATTAAATATTCGTTAGTCTTAAAATACAAACTGCTCTGCTAGAATATTTTTCTTCATGGTTCTTTTAAGAAGAATACCGCAAACATCATACAAAATTCAGTACTGTTTCGAAAATAACGTTTTTGGGATAGAGGGGAAGAATGACTTTCTTGGGTAATTTCTTTTTTTTTTTAAAAAAAGTTTTGGAAAAAATAATACGAAATGCATTTCTTATTGCGTGTTTCAATTGCTTTTTTATCATTGCATTTTCTACCAAATGTTTTATTACTAGGGGGACCGGACCGGAATGTAATGTCGTTTTGGTGCATTAAATATTCGTTAGTCTTAAAATACAAACTGCTCTGCTAGAATATTTTTTTTCATGGTTCTTTTAACAAGAATACCGCAAACATCATACAAAATTCTGTACTGTTTCGAAAATAACGCTTTTGGGATAGAGGGGAAGAATGACTTTCTTGGGTAATTTCTTTTTTTAAAAAAAAAAGTTTTGAAAAAAATAATACGAAATGCATTTCTTATTGCGTGTTTCAATTGCTTTTTTATCATTGCATTTTCTACCAAATGTTTTATTACTAGGGGGACCGGACCGGAATGTAATGTCGTTTTGGTGCATTAAATATTCGTTAGTCTTAAAATACAAACTGCTCTGCTAGAATATTTTTCTTAATGGTTCTTTTAAGAAGAATACCGCAAACATCATACAAAATTCAGTACTGTTTCGAAAATAACGCTTTTGGGATAGAGGGGAAGAATGACATTCTTGGGTAATTTCTTTTTTTTAAAAAAAAAGTTTTGGAAAAAATAATACGAAATGCATTTCTTATTGCGTGTTTCAATTGCTTTTTTATCATTGCATTTTCTACCAAATGTTTTATTACTAGGGGGACCGGACCGGAATGTAATGTCGTTTTGGTGCATTAAATATTCGTTTGTCTTAAAATACAAACTGCTCTGCTAGAATATTTTTCTTCATGGTTTTTTTAACAAGAATACCGCAAACATCATACAAAATTCAGTACTGTTTCGAAAATAACGCTTTTGGGATAGAGGGGAAGAATGACTTTCTTGGGTAATTTCTTTTTTTTAAAAAAAAAGTTTTGAAAAAAATAATACGAAATGCATTTCTTATTGCGTGTTTCAATTGCTTTTTTATCATTGCATTTTCTACCAAATGTTTTATTACTAGGGGGACCGGACCGGAATGTAATGTCGTTTTGGTGCATTAAATATTCGTTAGTCTTAAAATACAAACTGCTCTGCTAGAATATTTTTCTTAATGGTTCTTTTAAGAAGAATACCGCAAACATCATACAAAATTCAGTACTGTTTCGAAAATAACGCTTTTGGGATAGAGGGGAAGAATGACATTCTTGGGTAATTTCTTTTTTTTAAAAAAAAAGTTTTGGAAAAAATAATACGAAATGCATTTCTTATTGCGTGTTTCAATTGCTTTTTTATCATTGCATTTTCTACCAAATGTTTTATTACTAGGGGGACCGGACCGGAATGTAATGTCGTTTTGGTGCATTAAATATTCGTTAGTCTTAAAATACAAACTGCTCTGCTAGAATATTTTTCTTCATGGTTCTTTTAACAAGAATACCGCAAACATCATACAAAATTCAGTACTGTTTCGAAAATAACGCTTTTGGGATAGAGGGGAAGAATGACTTTCTTGGGTAATTTCTTTTTTTTAAAAAAAAAGTTTTGCAAAAAATAATACGAAATGCATTTCTTATTCCGTGTTTCAATTGCTTTTTTATCATTGCATTTTCTACCAAATGTTTTATTACTAGGGGGACCGGACCGGAATGTAATGTCGTTTTGGTGCATTAAATATTCGTTAGTCTTAAAATACAAACTGCTCTGCTAGAATATTTTTCTTCATGGTTCTTTTAAGAAGAATACCGCAAACATCATACAAAATTCAGTACTGTTTCGAAAATAACGTTTTTGGGATAGAGGGGAAGAATGACTTTCTTGGGTAATTTCTTTTTTTTTAAAAAAAAGTTTTGGAAAAAATAATACGAAATGCATTTCTTATTGCGTGTTTCAATTGCTTTTTTATCATTGCATTTTCTACCAAGTGTTTTATTACTAGGGGGACCGGACCGGAATGTAATGTCGTTTTGGTGCATTAAGTATTCGTTAGTCTTAAAATACAAACTGCTCTGCTAGAATATTTTTCTTCATGGTTCTTTTAACAAGAATACCGCAAACATCATACAAAATTCAGTACTGTTTCGAAAATAACGCTTTTGGGATAGAGGGGAAGAATGACTTTCTTGGGTAATTTGTTTTTTTTAAAAAAAAAGTTTTGCAAAAAATAATACGAAATGCATTTCTTATTGCGTGTTTCAATTGCTTTTTTATCATTGCATTTTCTACCAAATGTTTTATTACTAGGGGGACCGGACCGGAATGTAATGTCGTTTTGGTGCATTAAATATTCGTTAGTCTTAAAATACAAACTGCTCTGCTAGAATATTTTTCTTCATGGTTCTTTTAAGAAGAATACCGCAAACATCATACAAAATTCAGTACTGTTTCGAAAATAACGCTTTTGGGATTGAGGGGAAGAATGACTTTCTTGGGTAATTTCTTTTTTTTAAAAAAAAAGTTTTGCAAAAAATAATACGAAATGCATTTCTTATTGCGTGTTTCAATTGCTTTTTTATCATTGCATTTTCTACCAAATGTTTTATTACTAGGGGAACCGGACCGGAATGTAATGTCGTTTTGGTGCATTTAATATTCGTTAGTCTTAAAATACAAACTGCTCTGCTAGAATATTTTTCTTAATGGTTCTTTTAACAAGAATACCGCAAACATCATACAAAATTCAGTACTGTTTCGAAAATAACGTTTTTGGGATAGAGGGGAAGAATGACTTTCTTGGGTAATTTCTTTTTTTTTTTAAAAAAAGTTTTGGAAAAAATAATACGAAATGCATTTCTTATTGCGTGTTTCAATTGCTTTTTTATCATTGCATTTTCTACCAAATGTTTTATTACTAGGGGGACCGGACCGGAATGTAATGTCGTTTTGGTGCATTAAATATTCGTTAGTCTTAAAATACAAACTGCTCCGCTAGAATATTTTTCTTAATGGTTCTTTTAACAAGAATACCGCAAACATCATACAAAATTCAGTACTGTTTCGAAAATAACGTTTTTGGGAAAGAGGGGAAGAATGACTTTCTTGGGTAATTTCTTTTTTTTAAAAAAAAAGTTTTGGAAAAAATAATACAAAATGCATTTCTTATTGCGTGTTTCAATTGCTTTTTTATCATTGCATTTTCTACCAAATGTTTTATTACTAGGGGGACCGGACCGGAATGTAATGTCGTTTTGGTGCATTAAATATTCGTTAGTCTTAAAATACAAACTGCTCTGCTAGAATATTTTTCTTAATGGTTCTTTTAAGAAGAATACCGCAAACATCATACAAAATTCAGTACTGTTTCGAAAATAACGCTTTTGGGATAGAGGGGAAGAATGACATTCTTGGGTAATTTCTTTTTTTTAAAAAAAAAGTTTTGGAAAAAATAATACGAAATGCATTTCTTATTGCGTGTTTCAATTGCTTTTTTATCATTGCATTTTCTACCAAATGTTTTATTACTAGGGGGACCGGACCGGAATGTAATGTCGTTTTGGTGCATTAAATATTCGTTTGTCTTAAAATACAAACTGCTCTGCTAGAATATTTTTCTTCATGGTTTTTTTAACAAGAATACCGCAAACATCATACAAAATTCAGTACTGTTTCGAAAATAACGCTTTTGGGATAGAGGGGAAGAATGACTTTCTTGGGTAATTTCTTTTTTTTAAAAAAAAAGTTTTGAAAAAAATAATACGAAATGCATTTCTTATTGCGTGTTTCAATTGCTTTTTTATCATTGCATTTTCTACCAAATGTTTTATTACTAGGGGGACCGGACCGGAATGTAATGTCGTTTTGGTGCATTAAATATTCGTTAGTCTTAAAATACAAACTGCTCTGCTAGAATATTTTTCTTAATGGTTCTTTTAAGAAGAATACCGCAAACATCATACAAAATTCAGTACTGTTTCGAAAATAACGCTTTTGGGATAGAGGGGAAGAATGACATTCTTGGGTAATTTCTTTTTTTTAAAAAAAAAGTTTTGGAAAAAATAATACGAAATGCATTTCTTATTGCGTGTTTCAATTGCTTTTTTATCATTGCATTTTCTACCAAATGTTTTATTACTAGGGGGACCGGACCGGAATGTAATGTCGTTTTGGTGCATTAAATATTCGTTAGTCTTAAAATACAAACTGCTCTGCTAGAATATTTTTCTTCATGGTTCTTTTAACAAGAATACCGCAAACATCATACAAAATTCAGTACTGTTTCGAAAATAACGCTTTTGGGATAGAGGGGAAGAATGACTTTCTTGGGTAATTTCTTTTTTTTAAAAAAAAAGTTTTGCAAAAAATAATACGAAATGCATTTCTTATTCCGTGTTTCAATTGCTTTTTTATCATTGCATTTTCTACCAAATGTTTTATTACTAGGGGGACCGGACCGGAATGTAATGTCGTTTTGGTGCATTAAATATTCGTTAGTCTTAAAATACAAACTGCTCTGCTAGAATATTTTTCTTCATGGTTCTTTTAAGAAGAATACCGCAAACATCATACAAAATTCAGTACTGTTTCGAAAATAACGTTTTTGGGATAGAGGGGAAGAATGACTTTCTTGGGTAATTTCTTTTTTTTTAAAAAAAAGTTTTGGAAAAAATAATACGAAATGCATTTCTTATTGCGTGTTTCAATTGCTTTTTTATCATTGCATTTTCTACCAAGTGTTTTATTACTAGGGGGACCGGACCGGAATGTAATGTCGTTTTGGTGCATTAAGTATTCGTTAGTCTTAAAATACAAACTGCTCTGCTAGAATATTTTTCTTCATGGTTCTTTTAACAAGAATACCGCAAACATCATACAAAATTCAGTACTGTTTCGAAAATAACGCTTTTGGGATAGAGGGGAAGAATGACTTTCTTGGGTAATTTGTTTTTTTTAAAAAAAAAGTTTTGCAAAAAATAATACGAAATGCATTTCTTATTGCGTGTTTCAATTGCTTTTTTATCATTGCATTTTCTACCAAATGTTTTATTACTAGGGGGACCGGACCGGAATGTAATGTCGTTTTGGTGCATTAAATATTCGTTAGTCTTAAAATACAAACTGCTCTGCTAGAATATTTTTCTTCATGGTTCTTTTAAGAAGAATACCGCAAACATCATACAAAATTCAGTACTGTTTCGAAAATAACGCTTTTGGGATTGAGGGGAAGAATGACTTTCTTGGGTAATTTCTTTTTTTTAAAAAAAAAGTTTTGCAAAAAATAATACGAAATGCATTTCTTATTGCGTGTTTCAATTGCTTTTTTATCATTGCATTTTCTACCAAATGTTTTATTACTAGGGGGACCGGACCGGAATGTAATGTCGTTTTGGTGCATTTAATATTCGTTAGTCTTAAAATACAAACTGCTCTGCTAGAATATTTTTCTTAATGGTTCTTTTAACAAGAATACCGCAAACATCACACAAAATTCAGTACTGTTTCGAAAATAACGTTTTTGGGATAGAGGGGAAGAATGACTTTCTTGGGTAATTTCTTTTTTTTAAAAAAAAAGTTTTGGAAAAAATAATACGAAATGCATTTCTTATTGCGTGTTTCAATTGCTTTTTTATCATTGCATTTTCTACCAAATGTTTTATTACTAGGGGAACCGGACCGGAATGTAATGTCGTTTTGGTGCATTTAATATTCGTTAGTCTTAAAATACAAACTGCTCTGCTAGAATATTTTTCTTAATGGTTCTTTTAACAAGAATACCGCAAACATCATACAAAATTCAGTACTGTTTCGAAAATAACGTTTTTGGGAAAGAGGGGAAGAATGACTTTCTTGGGTAATTTCTTTTTTTTAAAAAAAAAGTTTTGGAAAAAATAATACAAAATGCATTTCTTATTGCGTGTTTCAATTGCTTTTTTATCATTGCATTTTCTACCAAATGTTTTATTACTAGGGGGACCGGACCGGAATGTAATGTCGTTTTGGTGCATTAAATATTCGTTAGTCTTAAAATACAAACTGCTCTGCTAGAATATTTTTCTTAATGGTTCTTTTAAGAAGAATACCGCAAACATCATACAAAATTCAGTACTGTTTCGAAAATAACGCTTTTGGGATAGAGGGGAAGAATGACATTCTTGGGTAATTTCTTTTTTTTAAAAAAAAAGTTTTGGAAAAAATAATACGAAATGCATTTCTTATTGCGTGTTTCAATTGCTTTTTTATCATTGCATTTTCTACCAAATGTTTTATTACTAGGGGGACCGGACCGGAATGTAATGTCGTTTTGGTGCATTAAATATTCGTTTGTCTTAAAATACAAACTGCTCTGCTAGAATATTTTTCTTCATGGTTTTTTTAACAAGAATACCGCAAACATCATACAAAATTCAGTACTGTTTCGAAAATAACGCTTTTGGGATAGAGGGGAAGAATGACTTTCTTGGGTAATTTCTTTTTTTTAAAAAAAAAGTTTTGAAAAAAATAATACGAAATGCATTTCTTATTGCGTGTTTCAATTGCTTTTTTATCATTGCATTTTCTACCAAATGTTTTATTACTAGGGGGACCGGACCGGAATGTAATGTCGTTTTGGTGCATTAAATATTCGTTAGTCTTAAAATACAAACTGCTCTGCTAGAATATTTTTCTTAATGGTTCTTTTAAGAAGAATACCGCAAACATCATACAAAATTCAGTACTGTTTCGAAAATAACGCTTTTGGGATAGAGGGGAAGAATGACATTCTTGGGTAATTTCTTTTTTTTAAAAAAAAAGTTTTGGAAAAAATAATACGAAATGCATTTCTTATTGCGTGTTTCAATTGCTTTTTTATCATTGCATTTTCTACCAAATGTTTTATTACTAGGGGGACCGGACCGGAATGTAATGTCGTTTTGGTGCATTAAATATTCGTTAGTCTTAAAATACAAACTGCTCTGCTAGAATATTTTTCTTCATGGTTCTTTTAACAAGAATACCGCAAACATCATACAAAATTCAGTACTGTTTCGAAAATAACGCTTTTGGGATAGAGGGGAAGAATGACTTTCTTGGGTAATTTCTTTTTTTTAAAAAAAAAGTTTTGCAAAAAATAATACGAAATGCATTTCTTATTCCGTGTTTCAATTGCTTTTTTATCATTGCATTTTCTACCAAATGTTTTATTACTAGGGGGACCGGACCGGAATGTAATGTCGTTTTGGTGCATTAAATATTCGTTAGTCTTAAAATACAAACTGCTCTGCTAGAATATTTTTCTTCATGGTTCTTTTAAGAAGAATACCGCAAACATCATACAAAATTCAGTACTGTTTCGAAAATAACGTTTTTGGGATAGAGGGGAAGAATGACTTTCTTGGGTAATTTCTTTTTTTTTAAAAAAAAGTTTTGGAAAAAATAATACGAAATGCATTTCTTATTGCGTGTTTCAATTGCTTTTTTATCATTGCATTTTCTACCAAGTGTTTTATTACTAGGGGGACCGGACCGGAATGTAATGTCGTTTTGGTGCATTAAGTATTCGTTAGTCTTAAAATACAAACTGCTCTGCTAGAATATTTTTCTTCATGGTTCTTTTAACAAGAATACCGCAAACATCATACAAAATTCAGTACTGTTTCGAAAATAACGCTTTTGGGATAGAGGGGAAGAATGACTTTCTTGGGTAATTTGTTTTTTTTAAAAAAAAAGTTTTGCAAAAAATAATACGAAATGCATTTCTTATTGCGTGTTTCAATTGCTTTTTTATCATTGCATTTTCTACCAAATGTTTTATTACTAGGGGGACCGGACCGGAATGTAATGTCGTTTTGGTGCATTAAATATTCGTTAGTCTTAAAATACAAACTGCTCTGCTAGAATATTTTTCTTCATGGTTCTTTTAAGAAGAATACCGCAAACATCATACAAAATTCAGTACTGTTTCGAAAATAACGCTTTTGGGATTGAGGGGAAGAATGACTTTCTTGGGTAATTTCTTTTTTTTAAAAAAAAAGTTTTGCAAAAAATAATACGAAATGCATTTCTTATTGCGTGTTTCAATTGCTTTTTTATCATTGCATTTTCTACCAAATGTTTTATTACTAGGGGGACCGGACCGGAATGTAATGTCGTTTTGGTGCATTTAATATTCGTTAGTCTTAAAATACAAACTGCTCTGCTAGAATATTTTTCTTATTGGTTCTTTTAACAAGAATACCGCAAACATCACACAAAATTCAGTACTGTTTCGAAAATAACGTTTTTGGGATAGAGGGGAAGAATGACTTTCTTGGGTAATTTCTTTTTTTTAAAAAAAAAGTTTTGGAAAAAATAATACGAAATGCATTTCTTATTGCGTGTTTCAATTGCTTTTTTATCATTGCATTTTCTACCAAATGTTTTATTACTAGGGGAACCGGACCGGAATGTAATGTCGTTTTGGTGCATTTAATATTCGTTAGTCTTAAAATACAAACTGCTCTGCTAGAATATTTTTCTTAATGGTTCTTTTAACAAGAATACCGCAAACATCATACAAAATTCAGTACTGTTTCGAAAATAACGTTTTTGGGATAGAGGGGAAGAATGACTTTCTTGGGTAATTTCTTTTTTTTTTTAAAAAAAGTTTTGGAAAAAATAATACGAAATGCATTTCTTATTGCGTGTTTCAATTGCTTTTTTATCATTGCATTTTCTACCAAATGTTTTATTACTAGGGGGACCGGACCGGAATGTAATGTCATTTTGGTGCATTAAATATTCGTTAGTCTTAAAATACAAACTGCTCCGCTAGAATATTTTTCTTAATGGTTCTTTTAACAAGAATACCGCAAACATCATACAAAATTCAGTACTGTTTCGAAAATAACGTTTTTGGGAAAGAGGGGAAGAATGACTTTCTTGGGTAATTTCTTTTTTTTAAAAAAAAAGTTTTGGAAAAAATAATACAAAATGCATTTCTTATTGCGTGTTTCAATTGCTTTTTTATCATTGCATTTTCTACCAAATGTTTTATTACTAGGGGGACCGGACCGGAATGTAATGTCGTTTTGGTGCATTAAATATTCGTTAGTCTTAAAATACAAACTGCTCTGCTAGAATATTTTTCTTAATGGTTCTTTTAACAAGAATACCGCAAACATCATACAAAATTCAGTACTGTTTCGAAAATAACGTTTTTGGGATAGAGAGGAAGAATGACTTTCTTGGGTAATTTCTTTTTTTTAAAAAAAAAGTTTTGGAAAAAATAATACGAAATGCGTTTCTTATTGCGTGTTTCAATTGCTTTTTTATCATTGCATTTTCTACCAAATGTTTTATTACTAGGGGGACCGGACCGGAATGTAATGTCGTTTTGGTGCATTAAATATTCGTTAGTCTTAAAATACAAACTGCTCTGCTAGAATATTTTTCTTCATGGTTCTTTTAAGAAGAATACCGCAAACATCATACAAAATTCAGTACTGTTTCGAAAATAACGTTTTTGGGATAGAGGGGAAGAATGACTTTCTTGGGTAATTTCTTTTTTTTAAAAAAAAAGTTTTGAAAAAAATAATACGAAATGCATTTCTTATTCCGTGTTTCAATTGCTTTTTTATCATTGCATTTTCTACCAAATGTTTTATTACTAGGGGGACCGGACCGGAATGTAATGTCGTTTTGGTGCATTAAATATTCGTTAGTCTTAAAATACAAACTGCTCTGCTAGAATATTTTTCTTCATGGTTCTTTTAACAAGAATACCGCAAACATCATACAAAATTCAGTACTGTTTCGAAAATAACGCTTTTGGGATAGAGGGGAAGAATGACTTTCTTGGGTAATTTATTTTTTTTAAAAAAAAAGTTTTGAAAAAAATAATACGAAATGCATTTCTTATTGCGTGTTTCAATTGCTTTTTTATCATTGCATTTTCTACCAAATGTTTTATTACTAGGGGGACCGGACCGGAATGTAATGTCGTTTTGGCGCATTAAATATTCGTTAGTCTTAAAATACAAACTGCTCTGCTAGAATATTTTTCTTCATGGTTCTTTTAAGAAGAATACCGCAAACATCATACAAAATTCAGTACTGTTTCGAAAATAACGTTTTTGGGATAGAGGGGAAGAATGACTTTCTTGGGTAATTTCTTTTTTTTTTTAAAAAAAGTTTTGGAAAAAATAATACGAAATGCATTTCTTATTGCGTGTTTCAATTGCTTTTTTATCATTGCATTTTCTACCAAATGTTTTATTACTAGGGGGACCGGACCGGAATGTAATGTCGTTTTGGTGCATTAAATATTCGTTAGTCTTAAAATACAAACTGCTCTGCTAGAATATTTTTTTTCATGGTTCTTTTAACAAGAATACCGCAAACATCATACAAAATTCAGTACTGTTTCGAAAATAACGCTTTTGGGATAGAGGGGAAGAATGACTTTCTTGGGTAATTTCTTTTTTTAAAAAAAAAAGTTTTGAAAAAAATAATACGAAATGCATTTCTTATTGCGTGTTTCAATTGCTTTTTTATCATTGCATTTTCTACCAAATGTTTTATTACTAGGGGGACCGGACCGGAATGTAATGTCGTTTTGGTGCATTAAATATTCGTTAGTCTTAAAATACAAACTGCTCTGCTAGAATATTTTTCTTAATGGTTCTTTTAAGAAGAATACCGCAAACATCATACAAAATTCAGTACTGTTTCGAAAATAACGCTTTTGGGATAGAGGGGAAGAATGACATTCTTGGGTAATTTCTTTTTTTTAAAAAAAAAGTTTTGGAAAAAATAATACGAAATGCATTTCTTATTGCGTGTTTCAATTGCTTTTTTATCATTGCATTTTCTACCAAATGTTTTATTACTAGGGGGACCGGACCGGAATGTAATGTCGTTTTGGTGCATTAAATATTCGTTTGTCTTAAAATACAAACTGCTCTGCTAGAATATTTTTCTTCATGGTTTTTTTAACAAGAATACCGCAAACATCATACAAAATTCAGTACTGTTTCGAAAATAACGCTTTTGGGATAGAGGGGAAGAATGACTTTCTTGGGTAATTTCTTTTTTTTAAAAAAAAAGTTTTGAAAAAAATAATACGAAATGCATTTCTTATTGCGTGTTTCAATTGCTTTTTTATCATTGCATTTTCTACCAAATGTTTTATTACTAGGGGGACCGGACCGGAATGTAATGTCGTTTTGGTGCATTAAATATTCGTTAGTCTTAAAATACAAACTGCTCTGCTAGAATATTTTTCTTAATGGTTCTTTTAAGAAGAATACCGCAAACATCATACAAAATTCAGTACTGTTTCGAAAATAACGCTTTTGGGATAGAGGGGAAGAATGACATTCTTGGGTAATTTCTTTTTTTTAAAAAAAAAGTTTTGGAAAAAATAATACGAAATGCATTTCTTATTGCGTGTTTCAATTGCTTTTTTATCATTGCATTTTCTACCAAATGTTTTATTACTAGGGGGACCGGACCGGAATGTAATGTCGTTTTGGTGCATTAAATATTCGTTAGTCTTAAAATACAAACTGCTCTGCTAGAATATTTTTCTTCATGGTTCTTTTAACAAGAATACCGCAAACATCATACAAAATTCAGTACTGTTTCGAAAATAACGCTTTTGGGATAGAGGGGAAGAATGACTTTCTTGGGTAATTTCTTTTTTTTAAAAAAAAAGTTTTGCAAAAAATAATACGAAATGCATTTCTTATTCCGTGTTTCAATTGCTTTTTTATCATTGCATTTTCTACCAAATGTTTTATTACTAGGGGGACCGGACCGGAATGTAATGTCGTTTTGGTGCATTAAATATTCGTTAGTCTTAAAATACAAACTGCTCTGCTAGAATATTTTTCTTCATGGTTCTTTTAAGAAGAATACCGCAAACATCATACAAAATTCAGTACTGTTTCGAAAATAACGTTTTTGGGATAGAGGGGAAGAATGACTTTCTTGGGTAATTTCTTTTTTTTTAAAAAAAAGTTTTGGAAAAAATAATACGAAATGCATTTCTTATTGCGTGTTTCAATTGCTTTTTTATCATTGCATTTTCTACCAAGTGTTTTATTACTAGGGGGACCGGACCGGAATGTAATGTCGTTTTGGTGCATTAAGTATTCGTTAGTCTTAAAATACAAACTGCTCTGCTAGAATATTTTTCTTCATGGTTCTTTTAACAAGAATACCGCAAACATCATACAAAATTCAGTACTGTTTCGAAAATAACGCTTTTGGGATAGAGGGGAAGAATGACTTTCTTGGGTAATTTGTTTTTTTTAAAAAAAAAGTTTTGCAAAAAATAATACGAAATGCATTTCTTATTGCGTGTTTCAATTGCTTTTTTATCATTGCATTTTCTACCAAATGTTTTATTACTAGGGGGACCGGACCGGAATGTAATGTCGTTTTGGTGCATTAAATATTCGTTAGTCTTAAAATACAAACTGCTCTGCTAGAATATTTTTCTTCATGGTTCTTTTAAGAAGAATACCGCAAACATCATACAAAATTCAGTACTGTTTCGAAAATAACGCTTTTGGGATTGAGGGGAAGAATGACTTTCTTGGGTAATTTCTTTTTTTTAAAAAAAAAGTTTTGCAAAAAATAATACGAAATGCATTTCTTATTGCGTGTTTCAATTGCTTTTTTATCATTGCATTTTCTACCAAATGTTTTATTACTAGGGGGACCGGACCGGAATGTAATGTCGTTTTGGTGCATTAAATATTCGTTAGTCTTAAAATACAAACTGCTCTGCTAGAATATTTTTCTTCATGGTTCTTTTAACAAGAATACCGCAAACATCATACAAAATTCAGTACTGTTTCGAAAATAACGTTTTTGGGATAGAGGGGAAGAATGACTTTCTTGGGTAATTTCTTTTTTTTAAAAAAAAAGTTTTGGAAAAAGTAATACGAAATGCATTTCTTATTGCGTGTTTCAATTGCTTTTTTATCATTGCATTTTCTACCAAATGTTTTATTACTAGGGGGACCGGACTGGAATGTAATGTCGTTTTGGTGCATTAAATATTCGTTAGTCTTAAAATACAAACTGCTCTGCTAGAATATTTTTCATAATGGTTCTTTTAACAAGAATACCGCAAACATCATACAAAATTCAGTACTGTTTCGAAAATAACGTTTTTGGGATAGAGGGGAAGAATGACTTTTTTGGGTAATTTCTTTTTTTTTTAAAAAAAGTTTTGGAAAAAATAATACGAAATGCATTTCTTATTGCGTGTTTCAATTGCTTTTTTATCATTGCATTTTCTACCAAATGTTTTATTACTAGGGGGACCGGACCGGAATGTAATGTCGTTTTGGTGCATTAAATATTCGTTAGTCTTAAAATACAAACTGCTCTGCTAGAATATTTTTCTTCATGGTTCTTTTAACAAGAATACCGCAGACATCATACAAAATTCAGTACTGTTTCGAAAATAACGTTTTTGGGATTGAGGGGAAGAATGACTTTCTTGGGTAATTTTTTTTTTTTAAAAAAAAGTTTTGGAAAAAATAATACGAAATGCATTTCTTATTGCGTGTTTCAATTGCTTTTTTATCATTGCATTTTCTACCAAACGCTTTATTACTAGGGGGACCGGGCCAGAATGTAATGTCGTTTTGGTGCATTAAATATTCTTTAGTCTTAAAATACAAACTGCTCTGCTAGAATATTTTTCTAAATGGTTCTTTTAACAAGAATACCGCAAACATCATACAAAATTCAGTACTGTTTCGAAAATAACGTTTTTGGGATAGAGGGGAAGAATGACTTTCTTGGGTAATTTCTTTTTTTTAAAAAAAAAGTTTTGGAAAAAATAATACGAAATGCATTTCTCATTGCGTGTTTCAATTGCTTTTTTATCATTGCATTTTCTACCACATGTTTTATTACTAGGTGGACCGGACCGGAATGTAATGTCGTTTTGGTGCATTAAATATTCGTTAGTCTTAAAATACAAACTGCTCTGCTAGAATATTTTTCTTAATGGTTCTTTTAACAAGAATACCGCAAACATCATACAAAATTCAGTACTGTTTCGAAAATAACGTTTTTTGGATAGAGGGGAAGAATGACTTTCTTGGGTAATTTCTTTTTTTTTAAAAAATGTTTTGGAAAAAATAATACGAAATGCATTTCTTATTGCGTGTTTCAATTGCTTTTTTATCATTGCATTTTCTACCAAATGTTTTATTACTAGGGGGACCGGACCGGAATGTAATGTCGTTTTGGTGCATTAAATATTCGTTAGTCTTAAAATACAAACTGCTCTGCTAGAATATTTTTCTTAATGGTTCTTTTAACAAGAATACCGCAAACATCATACAAAATTCAGTACTGTTTCGAAAATAACGTTTTTGGGATAGAGAGGAAGAATGACTTTCTTGGGTAATTTCTTTTTTTTTAAAAAAAAGTTTTGGAAAAAATAATACGAAATGCGTTTCTTATTGCGTGTTTCAATTGCTTTTTTATCATTGCATTTTCTACCAAATGTTTTATTACTAGGGGGACCGGACCGGAATGTAATGTCGTTTTGGTGCATTAAATATTCGTTAGTCTTAAAATACAAACTGCTCTGCTAGAATATTTTTCTTCATGGTTCTTTTAAGAAGAATACCGCAAACATCATACAAAATTCAGTACTGTTTCGAAAATAACGTTTTTGGGATAGAGGGGAAGAATGACTTTCTTGGGTAATTTCTTTTTTTTAAAAAAAAAGTTTTGAAAAAAATAATACGAAATGCATTTCTTATTCCGTGTTTCAATTGCTTTTTTATCATTGCATTTTCTACCAAATGTTTTATTACTAGGGGGACCGGACCGGAATGTAATGTCGTTTTGGTGCATTAAATATTCGTTAGTCTTAAAATACAAACTGCTCTGCTAGAATATTTTTCTTCATGGTTCTTTTAACAAGAATACCGCAAACATCATACAAAATTCAGTACTGTTTCGAAAATAACGCTTTTGGGATAGAGGGGAAGAATGACTTTCTTGGGTAATTTCTTTTTTTTAAAAAAAAAGTTTTGAAAAAAATAATACGAAATGCATTTCTTATTGCGTGTTTCAATTGCTTTTTTATCATTGCATTTTCTACCAAATGTTTTATTACTAGGGGGACCGGACCGGAATGTAATGTCGTTTTGGTGCATTAAATATTCGTTAGTCTTAAAATACAAACTGCTCTGCTAGAATATTTTTCTTCATGGTTCTTTTAAGAAGAATACCGCAAACATCATACAAAATTCAGTACTGTTTCGAAAATATCGTTTTTGGGATAGAGGGGAAGAATGACTTTCTTGGGTAATTTCTTTTTTTTTAAAAAAAAGTTTTGGAAAAAATAATACGAAATGCATTTCTTATTGCGTGTTTCAATTGCTTTTTTATCATTGCATTTTCTACCAAGTGTTTTATTACTAGGGGGACCGGACCGGAATGTAATGTCGTTTTGGTGCATTAAGTATTCGTTAGTCTTAAAATACAAACTGCTCTGCTAGAATATTTTTCTTCATGGTTCTTTTAACAAGAATACCGCAAACATCATACAAAATTCAGTACTGTTTCGAAAATAACGCTTTTGGGATAGAGGGGAAGAATGACTTTCTTGGGTAATTTGTTTTTTTTTAAAAAAAAGTTTTGCAAAAAATAATACGAAATGCATTTCTTATTGCGTGTTTCAATTGCTTTTTTATCATTGCATTTTCTACCAAATGTTTTATTACTAGGGGGACCGGACCGGAATGTAATGTCGTTTTGGTGCATTAAATATTCGTTAGTCTTAAAATACAAACTGCTCTGCTAGAATATTTTTCTTCATGGTTCTTTTAAGAAGAATACCGCAAACATCATACAAAATTCAGTACTGTTTCGAAAATAACGCTTTTGGGATTGAGGGGAAGAATGACTTTCTTGGGTAATTTCTTTTTTTTAAAAAAAAAGTTTTGCAAAAAATAATACGAAATGCATTTCTTATTGCGTGTTTCAATTGCTTTTTTATCATTGCATTTTCTACCAAATGTTTTATTACTAGGGGGACCGGACCGGAATGTAATGTCGTTTTGGTGCATTAAATATTCGTTAGTCTTAAAATACAAACTGCTCTGCTAGAATATTTTTCTTCATGGTTCTTTTAACAAGAATACCGCAAACATCATACAAAATTCAGTACTGTTTCGAAAATAACGTTTTTGGGATAGAGGGGAAGAATGACTTTCTTGGGTAATTTCTTTTTTTTAAAAAAAAAGTTTTGGAAAAAGTAATACGAAATGCATTTCTTATTGCGTGTTTCAATTGCTTTTTTATCATTGCATTTTCTACAAAATGTTTTATTACTAGGGGGACCGGACCGGAATGTAATGTCGTTTTGGTGCATTAAATATTCGTTAGTCTTAAAATACAAACTGCTCTGCTAGAATATTTTTCTTCATGGTTCTTTTAACAAGAATACCGCAAACATCATACAAAATTCAGTACTGTTTCGAAAATAACGTTTTTGGGATAGAGGGGAAGAATGACTTTCTTGGGTAATTTCTTTTTTTTTTAAAAAAAGTTTTGGAAAAAATAATACGAAATGCATTTCTTATTGCGTGTTTCAATTGCTTTTTTATCATTGCATTTTCTACCAAATGTTTTATTACTAGGGGGACCGGACCGGAATGTAATGTCGTTTTGGTGCATTAAATATTCGTTAGTCTTAAAATACAAACTGCTCTGCTAGAATATTTTTCTTCATGGTTCTTTTAACAAGAATACCGCAGACATCATACAAAATTCAGTACTGTTTCGAAAATAACGTTTTTGGGATAGAGGGGAAGAATGACTTTCTTGGGTAATTTTTTTTTTTTTAAAAAAAAGTTTTGGAAAAAATAATACGAAATGCATTTCTTATTGCGTGTTTCAATTGCTTTTTTATCATTGCATTTTCTACCAAACGCTTTATTACTAGGGGGACCGGGCCAGAATGTAATGTCGTTTTGGTGCATTAAATATTCTTTAGTCTTAAAATACAAACTGCTATGCTAGAATATTTTTCTAAATGGTTCTTTTAACAAGAATACCGCAAACATCATACAAAATTCAGTACTGTTTCGAAAATAACGTTTTTGGGATAGAGGGGAAGAATGACTTTCTTGGGTAATTTCTTTTTTTTAAAAAAAAAGTTTTGGAAAAAATAATACGAAATGCATTTCTCATTGCGTGTTTCAATTGCTTTTTTATCATTGCATTTTCTACCACATGTTTTATTACTAGGTGGACCGGACCGGAATGTAATGTCGTTTTGGTGCATTAAATATTCGTTAGTCTTAAAATACAAACTGCTCTGCTAGAATATTTTTCTTAATGGTTCTTTTAACAAGAATACCGCAAACATCATACAAAATTCAGTACTGTTTCGAAAATAACGTTTTTTGGATAGAGGGGAAGAATGACTTTCTTGGGTAATTTCTTTTTTTTTAAAAAAAGTTTTGGAAAAAATAATACGAAATGCATTTTTTATTGCGTGTTTCAATTGCTTTTTTATCATTGCATTTTCTACCAAATGTTTTATTACTAGGGGGACCGGACCGGAATGTAATGTCGTTTTGGTGCATAAAATATTCGTTAGTCTTAAAATACAAACTGCTCTGCTAGAAAATTTTTCTTAATGGTTCTTTTAACAAGAATACCGCAAACATCATACAAAATTCAGTACTGTTTAAAAAATAACGTTTTTGGGATAGAGAGGAAGAATGACTTTCTTGGGTAATTTCTTTTTTTTAAAAAAAAAGTTTTGGAAAAAATAATACGAAATGCATTTCTTATTGCGTGTTTCAATTGCTTTTTTATCATTGCATTTTCTACCAAATGTTTTATTACTAGGGGGACCGGACGGGAATGTAATATTGTTTTGGTGCATTAAATATTCGTTAGACTTAAAATAGAAACTGCTCTGCTAGAATATTTTTCTTAATGGTTCTTTTAACAAGAATACCGCAAACATCATACAAAATTCAGTACTGTTTCAAAAATAACGTTTTTGGGATAGAGGGGAAGAATGACTTTCTTGGGTAATTTCTTTTTTTTTTAAAAAAAGTTTTGGAAAAAATAATAGGAAATGCATTTCTTATTGCGAGTTTCAATTGCTTTTTTATCATTGCATTTTCTACCAAATGTTTTATTACTAGGGGGACCGGACCGGAATGTAATGTCGTTTTGGTGCATTAAATATTCGTTAGTCTTAAAATACAAACTGCTCTGCTAGAATATTTTTCTTAATGGTTCTTTTAACAAGAATACCGCAAACATCATACAAAATTCAGTACTGTTTCGAAAATAACGTTTTTGGGATAGAGGGGAAGAATGACTTTCTTGGGTAATTTCTTTTTTTTTTAAAAAAAGTTTTGGAAAAAATAATAGGAAATGCATTTCTTATTGCGAGTTTCAATTGCTTTTTTATCATTGCATTTTCTACCAAATGTTTTATTACTAGGGGGACCGGACCGGAATGTAATGTCGTTTTGGTGCATTAAATATTCGTTAGTCTTAAAATACAAACTGCTCTGCTAGAATATTTTTCTTAATGGTTCTTTTAAGAAGAATACCGCAAACATCATACAAAATTCAGTACTGTTTCGAAAATAACGCTTTTGGGATAGAGGGGAAGAATGACATTCTTGGGTAATTTCTTTTTTTTAAAAAAAAAGTTTTGGAAAAAATAATACGAAATGCATTTCTTATTGCGTGTTTCAATTGCTTTTTTATCATTGCATTTTCTACCAAATGTTTTATTACTAGGGGGACCGGACCGGAATGTAATGTCGTTTTGGTGCATTAAATATTCGTTTGTCTTAAAATACAAACTGCTCTGCTAGAATATTTTTCTTCATGGTTCTTTTAACAAGAATACCGCAAACATCATACAAAATTCAGTACTGTTTCGAAAATAACGCTTTTGGGATAGAGGGGAAGAATGACTTTCTTGGGTAATTTCTTTTTTTTAAAAAAAAAGTTTTGGAAAAAATAATAGGAAATGCATTTCTTATTGCGTGTTTCAATTGCTTTTTTATCATTGCATTTTCTACCAAATGTTTTATTACTAGGGGGACCGGACCGGAATGTAATGTCGTTTTGGTGCATTAAATATTCTTTAGTCTTAAAATACAAACTGCTCTGCTAGAATATTCTTAATGGTTCTTTTAACAAGAATACCGCAAACATCATACAAAATTCAGTACTGTTTCGAAAATAACGTTTTTGGGATAGAGGGGAAGAATAACTTTCTTGGGTAATTTCTTTTTTTTAAAAAAAAAAGTTTTGGAAAAAATAATACGAAATGCATTTCTTATTGCGTGTTTCAATTGCTTTTTTTATCATTGCATTTTCTACCAAATGTTTTATTACTAGGGGGACCGGACCGGAATGTAATGTCGTTTTGGTGCATTAAATATTCGTTAGTTTTAAAATACAAACTGCTCTGCTAGAATATTTTTCTTAATGGTTTTTTTAACAAGAATACCGCAAACATCATACAAAATTCAGTACTGTTTCGAAAATAACGTTTTTGGGATAGAGGGGAAGAATGACTTTCTTGGGTAATTTCTTTTTTTTTTAAAAAAAGTTTTGGAAAAAATAATACGAAATGCATTTCTTATTGCGTGTTTCAATTGCTTTTTTATCATTGCATTTTCTACCAAATGTTTTATTACTAGGGGGACCGGACCGGAATGTAATGTCGTTTTGGTGCATTAAATATTCGTTAGTCTTAAAATACAAACTGCTCTGCTAGAATATTTTTCTTCATGGTTCTTTTAACAAGAATACCGCAGACATCATACAAAATTCAGTACTGTTTCGAAAATAACGTTTTTGGGATAGAGGGGAAGAATGACTTTCTTGGGTAATTTTTTTTTTTTTAAAAAAAAGTTTTGGAAAAAATAATACGAAATGCATTTCTTATTGCGTGTTTCAATTGCTTTTTTATCATTGCATTTTCTACCAAACGCTTTATTACTAGGGGGACCGGGCCAGAATGTAATGTCGTTTTGGTGCATTAAATATTCTTTAGTCTTAAAATACAAACTGCTATGCTAGAATATTTTTCTAAATGGTTCTTTTAACAAGAATACCGCAAACATCATACAAAATTCAGTACTGTTTCGAAAATAACGTTTTTGGGATAGAGGGGAAGAATGACTTTCTTGGGTAATTTCTTTTTTTTAAAAAAAAAGTTTTGGAAAAAATAATACGAAATGCATTTCTCATTGCGTGTTTCAATTGCTTTTTTATCATTGCATTTTCTACCACATGTTTTATTACTAGGTGGACCGGACCGGAATGTAATGTCGTTTTGGTGCATTAAATATTCGTTAGTCTTAAAATACAAACTGCTCTGCTAGAATATTTTTCTTAATGGTTCTTTTAACAAGAATACCGCAAACATCATACAAAATTCAGTACTGTTTCGAAAATAACGTTTTTTGGATAGAGGGGAAGAATGACTTTCTTGGGTAATTTCTTTTTTTTTAAAAAAAGTTTTGGAAAAAATAATACGAAATGCATTTTTTATTGCGTGTTTCAATTGCTTTTTTATCATTGCATTTTCTACCAAATGTTTTATTACTAGGGGGACCGGACCGGAATGTAATGTCGTTTTGGTGCATAAAATATTCGTTAGTCTTAAAATACAAACTGCTCTGCTAGAAAATTTTTCTTAATGGTTCTTTTAACAAGAATACCGCAAACATCATACAAAATTCAGTACTGTTTAAAAAATAACGTTTTTGGGATAGAGAGGAAGAATGACTTTCTTGGGTAATTTCTTTTTTTTAAAAAAAAAGTTTTGGAAAAAATAATACGAAATGCATTTCTTATTGCGTGTTTCAATTGCTTTTTTATCATTGCATTTTCTACCAAATGTTTTATTACTAGGGGGACCGGACGGGAATGTAATATTGTTTTGGTGCATTAAATATTCGTTAGACTTAAAATAGAAACTGCTCTGCTAGAATATTTTTCTTAATGGTTCTTTTAACAAGAATACCGCAAACATCATACAAAATTCAGTACTGTTTCAAAAATAACGTTTTTGGGATAGAGGGGAAGAATGACTTTCTTGGGTAATTTCTTTTTTTTTTAAAAAAAGTTTTGGAAAAAATAATAGGAAATGCATTTCTTATTGCGAGTTTCAATTGCTTTTTTATCATTGCATTTTCTACCAAATGTTTTATTACTAGGGGGACCGGACCGGAATGTAATGTCGTTTTGGTGCATTAAATATTCGTTAGTCTTAAAATACAAACTGCTCTGCTAGAATATTTTTCTTAATGGTTCTTTTAACAAGAATACCGCAAACATCATACAAAATTCAGTACTGTTTCGAAAATAACGTTTTTGGGATAGAGGGGAAGAATGACTTTCTTGGGTAATTTCTTTTTTTTTTAAAAAAAGTTTTGGAAAAAATAATAGGAAATGCATTTCTTATTGCGAGTTTCAATTGCTTTTTTATCATTGCATTTTCTACCAAATGTTTTATTACTAGGGGGACCGGACCGGAATGTAATGTCGTTTTGGTGCATTAAATATTCGTTAGTCTTAAAATACAAACTGCTCTGCTAGAATATTTTTTTTCATGGTTCTTTTAACAAGAATACCGCAAACATCATACAAAATTCAGTACTGTTTCGAAAATAACGCTTTTGGGATAGAGGGGAAGAATGACTTTCTTGGGTAATTTCTTTTTTTAAAAAAAAAAGTTTTGAAAAAAATAATACGAAATGCATTTCTTATTGCGTGTTTCAATTGCTTTTTTATCATTGCATTTTCTACCAAATGTTTTATTACTAGGGGGACCGGACCGGAATGTAATGTCGTTTTGGTGCATTAAATATTCGTTAGTCTTAAAATACAAACTGCTCTGCTAGAATATTTTTCTTAATGGTTCTTTTAAGAAGAATACCGCAAACATCATACAAAATTCAGTACTGTTTCGAAAATAACGCTTTTGGGATAGAGGGGAAGAATGACATACTTGGGTAATTTCTTTTTTTTAAAAAAAAAGTTTTGGAAAAAATAATACGAAATGCATTTCTTATTGCGTGTTTCAATTGCTTTTTTATCATTGCATTTTCTACCAAATGTTTTATTACTAGGGGGACCGGACCGGAATGTAATGTCGTTTTGGTGCATTAAATATTCGTTTGTCTTAAAATACAAACTGCTCTGCTAGAATATTTTTCTTCATGGTTCTTTTAACAAGAATACCGCAAACATCATACAAAATTCAGTACTGTTTCGAAAATAACGCTTTTGGGATAGAGGGGAAGAATGACTTTCTTGGGTAATTTCTTTTTTTTAAAAAAAAAGTTTTGGAAAAAATAATAGGAAATGCATTTCTTATTGCGTGTTTCAATTGCTTTTTTATCATTGCATTTTCTACCAAATGTTTTATTACTAGGGGGACCGGACCGGAATGTAATGTCGTTTTGGTGCATTAAATATTCTTTAGTCTTAAAATACAAACTGCTCTGCTAGAATATTCTTAATGGTTCTTTTAACAAGAATACCGCAAACATCATACAAAATTCAGTACTGTTTCGAAAATAACGTTTTTGGGATAGAGGGGAAGAATAACTTTCTTGGGTAATTTCTTTTTTTAAAAAAAAAAAGTTTTGGAAAAAATAATACGAAATGCATTTCTTATTGCGTGTTTCAATTGCTTTTTTTATCATTGCATTTTCTACCAAATGTTTTATTACTAGGGGGACCGGACCGGAATGTAATGTCGTTTTGGTGCATTAAATATTCGTTAGTCTTAAAATACAAACTGCTCTGCTAGAATATTTTTCTTAATGGTTTTTTTAACAAGAATACCGCAAACATCATACAAAATTCAGTACTGTTTCGAAAATAACGTTTTTGGGATAGAGGGGAAGAATGACTTTCTTGGGTAATTTCTTTTTTTTTAAAAAAAAGTTTTGGAAAAAATAATACGAAATGCATTTCTTATTGCGTGTTTCAATTGCTTTTTTTATCATTGCATTTTCTACCAAATGTTTTATTACTAGGGGGACCGGACCGGAATGTAATGTCGTTTCGGTGCATTAAATATTCGTTAGTCTTAAAATACAAACTGCTCTGCTAGAATATTCTTAATGGTTCTTTTAACAAGAATACCGCAAACATCATACAAAATTCAGTACTGTTTCGAAAATAACGTTTTTGGGATAGAGGGGAAGAATAACTTTCTTGGGTAATTTCTTTTTTTTAAAAAAAAAAGTTTTGGAAAAAATAATACGAAATGCATTTCTTATTGCGTGTTTCAATTGCTTTTTTTATCATTGCATTTTCTACCAAATGTTTTATTACTAGGGGGACCGGACCGGAATGTAATGTCGTTTTGGTGCATTAAATATTCGTTAGTCTTAAAATACAAACTGCTCTGCTAGAATATTTTTCTTAATGGTTTTTTTAACAAGAATACCGCAAACATCATACAAAATTCAGTACTGTTTCGAAAATAACGTTTTTGGGATAGAGGGAAAGAATGACTTTCTTGGGTAATTTCTTTTTTTTAAAAAAAAAGTTTTGGAAAAAATAATACGAAATGCATTTCTTATTGCGTGTTTCAATTGCTTTTTTTATCATTGCATTTTCTACCAAATGTTTTATTACTAGGGGGACCGGACCGGAATGTAATGTCGTTTTGGTGCATTAAATATTCGTTAGTCTTAAAATACAAACTGCTCTGCTAGAATATTTTTCTTAATGGTTCTTTTAACAAGAATACCGCAAACATCATACAAAATTCAGTACTGTTTCGAAAATAACGTTTTTGGGATAGAGAGGAAGAATGACTTTCTTGGGTAATTTCTTTTTTTTAAAAAAAAAGTTTTGGAAAAAATAATACGAAATTCGTTTCTTATTGCGTGTTTCAATTGCTTTTTTATCATTGCATTTTCTACCAAATGTTTTATTACTAGGGGGACCGGACCGGAATGTAATGTCGTTTTGGTGCATTAAATATTCGTTAGTCTTAAAATACAAACTGCTCTGCTAGAAAATTTTTCTTAATGGTTCTTTTAACAAGAATACCGCAAACATACAAAATTCAGTACTGTTTCAAAAATAACGTTTTTGGGATAGAGGGGAAGAATGACTTTCTTGGGTAATTTCTTTTTTTTAAAAAAAAAGTTTTGGAAAAAATAATACGAAATGCATTTCTTATTGCGTGTTTCAATTGCTTTTTTATCATTGCATTTTCTACCAAATGTTTTATTACTAGGGGGACCGGAATGTAATGTCGTTTTGGTGCATTAAATATTCGTTAGTCTTAAAATACAAACTGCTCTGCTAGAATATTTTTCTTAATGGTTCTTTTAAGAAGAATACCGCAAACATCATACAAAATTCAGTACTGTTTCAAAAATAACGTTTTTGGGATAGAGGGGAAGAATGACTTCCTTGGGTAATTTCTTTTTTTTAAAAAAAAAGTTTTGGAAAAAATAATACGAAATGCATTTCTTATTGCGTGTTTCAATTGCTTTTTTATCATTGCATTTTCAACCAAATGTTTTATTACTAGGGGGACCGGACCGGAATGTAATGTCGTTTTGGTGCATTAAATATTCGTTAGTCTTAAAATACAAACTGCTCTGCTAGAATATTTTTCTTAATGGTTCTTTTAACAAGAATACCGCAAACATCATACAAAATTCAGTACTGTTTCGAAAATAACGTTTTTGGGATAGAGGGGAAGAATGACTTTCTTGGGTAATTTCTTTTTTTTAAAAAAAAAGTTTTGGAAAAAATAATACGAAATGCATTTCTTATTGCGTGTTTCAATTGCTTTTTTATCATTGCATTTTCTACCAAATGTTTTATTACTAGGGGGACCGGACCGGAATGTAATGTCGTTTCGGTGCATTAAATATTCGTTAGTCTTAAAATACAAACTGCTCTGCTAGAATATTTTTCTTAATGGTTCTTTTAACAAGAATACCGCAAACATCATACAAAATTCAGTACTGTTTCGAAAATAACGTTTTTGGGATAGAGGGGAAGAATGACTTTCTTGGGTAATTTCTTTTTTTTTAAAAAAAAGTTTTGGAAAAAATAATACGAAATGCATTTCTTATTGCGTGTTTCAATTGCTTTTTTTATCATTGCATTTTCTACCAAATGTTTTATTACTATGGGGACCGGACCGGAATGTAATGTCGTTTTGGTGCATTAAATATTCGTTAGTCTTAAAATACAAACTGCTCTGCTAGAAAATTTTTCTTAATGGTCCTTTTAACAAGAATACCGCAAACATCATACAAAATTCAGTACTGTTTCGAAAATAACGTTTTTGGGATAGAGGGGAAGAATGACTTTCTTGGGTAATTTCTTTTTTTTAAAAAAAAAGTTTTGGAAAAAATAATACGAAATGCATTTCTTATTGCGTGTTTCAATTGCTTTTTTATCATTGCATTTTCTACCAAATGTTTTATTACTAGGGGGACCGGACCGGAATGTAATGTCGTTTCGGTGCATTAAATATTCGTTAGTCTTAAAATACAAACTGCTCTGCTAGAATATTTTTCTTAATGGTTCTTTTAACAAGAATACCGCAAACATCATACAAAATTCAGTACTGTTTCGAAAATAACGTTTTTGGGATAGAGGGGAAGAATGACTTTCTTGGGTAATTTCTTTTTTTTAAAAAAAAAGTTTTGGAAAAAATAATACGAAATGCATTTCTTATTGCGTGTTTCAATTGCTTTTTTTATCATTGCATTTTCTACCAAATGTTTTATTACTATGGGGACCGGACCGGAATGTAATGTCGTTTTGGTGCATTAAATATTCGTTAGTCTTAAAATACAAACTGCTCTGCTAGAAAATTTTTCTTAATGGTTCTTTTAACAAGAATACCGCAAACATCATACAAAATTCAGTACTGTTTCAAAAATAACGTTTTTGGGATAGAGGGGAAGAATGACTTTCTTGGGTAATTTCTTTTTTTTTAAAAAAAAGTTTTGGAAAAAATAATACGAAATGCATTTCTTATTGCGTGTTTCAATTGCTTTTTTATCATTGCATTTTCTACCAAATGTTTTATTACTAGGGGGACCGGACCGGAATGTAATGTCGTTTTGGTGCATTAAATATTCGTTAGTCTTAAAATACAAACTGCTCTGCTAGAATATTTTTCTTAATGGTTCTTTTAACAAGAATACCGCAAACATCATACAAAATTCAGTACTGTTTCAAAAATAACGTTTTTGGGATAGAGGGGAAGAATGACTTTCTTGGGTAATTTCTTTTTTTTAAAAAAAAAGTTTTGGAAAAAATAATACGAAATGCATTTCTTATTGCGTGTTTCAATTGCTTTTTTATCATTGCATTTTCTACCAAATGTTTTATTACTAGGGGGACCGGACCGGAATGTAATGTCGTTTCGGTGCATTAAATATTCGTTAGTCTTAAAATACAAACTGCTCTGCTAGAATATTCTTAATGGTTCTTTTAACAAGAATACCCCAAACATCATACAAAATTCAGTACTGTTTCGAAAATAACGTTTTTGGGATAGAGGGGAAGAATAACTTTCTTGGGTAATTTCTTTTTTTTAAAAAAAAAAGTTTTGGAAAAAATAATACGAAATGCATTTCTTATTGCGTGTTTCAATTGCTTTTTTTATCATTGCATTTTCTACCAAATGTTTTATTACTAGGGGGACCGGACCGGAATGTAATGTCGTTTTGGTGCATTAAATATTCGTTAGTCTTAAAATACAAACTGCTCTGCTAGAATATTTTTCTTAATGGTTCTTTTAACAAGAATACCGCAAACATCATACAAAACTCAGTACTGTTTCGAAAATAACGTTTTTGGGATAGAGGGGAAGAATGACTTTCTTGGGTAATTTCTTTTTTTTAAAAAAAAAAGTTTTGGAAAAAATAATACGAAATGCATTTCTTATTGCGTGTTTCAATTGCTTTTTTTATCATTGCATTTTCTACCAAATGTTTTATTACTAGGGGGACCGGACCGGAATGTAATGTCGTTTTGGTGCATTTAATATTCGTTAGTCTTAAAATACAAACTGCTCTGCTAGAATATTTTTCTTAATGGTTCTTTTAACAAAAATACCGCAAACATCATACAAAATTCAGTACTGTTTCAAAAATAACGTTTTTGGGATAGAGGGGAAGAATGACTTTCTTGGGTAATTTCTTTTTTTTAAAAAAAAAAGTTTTGGAAAAAATAATACGAAATGCATTTCTTATTGCGTGTTTCAATTGCTTTTTTTATCATTGCATTTTCTACCAAATGTTTTATTACTAGGGGGACCGGACCGGAATGTAATGTCGTTTTGGTGCATTTAATATTCGTTAGTCTTAAAATACAAACTGCTCTGCTAGAATATTTTTCTTAATGGTTCTTTTAACAAAAATACCGCAAACATCATACAAAATTCAGTACTGTTTCAAAAATAACGTTTTTGGGATAGAGGGGAAGAATGACTTTCTTGGGTAATTTCTTTTTTTTAAAAAAAAAGTTTTGGAAAAAATAATACGAAATGCATTTCTTATTGCGTGTTTCAATTGCTTTTTTATCATTGCATTTTCTACCAAATGTTTTATTACTAGGGGGATCGGACCGGAATGTAATGTCGTTTTGGTGCATTAAATATTCGTTAGTCTTAAAATACAAACTGCTCTGCTAGAATATTTTTCTTAATGGTTCTTTTAACAAGAATACCGCAAACATCATACAAAATTCAGTACTGTTTCAAAAATAACGTTTTTGGGATAGAGGGGAAGAATGACTTTCTTGGGTAATTTCTTTTTTTTAAAAAAAAAGTTTTGGAAAAAATAATACGAAATGCATTTCTTATTGCGTGTTTCAATTGCTTTTTTATCATTGCATTTTCTACCAAATGTTTTATTACTAGGGGGACCGGACTGGAATGTAATGTCGTTTTGGTGCATTTAATATTCGTTAGTCTTAAAATACAAACTGCTCTGCTAGAATATTTCTCTTAATGGTTCTTTTAACAAGAATACCGCAAACATCATACAAAATTCAGTACTGTTTCAAAAATAACGTTTTTGGGATAGAGGGAAAGAATGACTTTCTTGGGTAATTTCTTTTTTTTAAAAAAAAAGTTTTGGAAAAAATAATACGAAATGCATTTCTTATTGCGTGTTTCAATTGCTTTTTTATCATTGCATTTTCTACCAAATGTTTTATTACTAGGGGGACCGGACCGGAATGTAATGTCGTTTTGGTGCATTAAATATTCGTTAGTCTTAAAATACAAACTGCTCTGCTAGAATATTTTTCTTAATGGTTCTTTTAACAAGAATACCGCAAACATCATACAAAATTCAGTACTGTTTCAAAAATAACGTTTTTGGGATAGAGGGGAAGAATGACTTTCTTGGGTAATTTCTTTTTTTTAAAAAAAAAGTTTTGGAAAAAATAATACGAAATGCATTTCTTATTGCGTGTTTCAATTGCTTTTTTATCATTGCATTTTCAACCAAATGTTTTATTACTAGGGGGACCGGACCGGAATGTAATGTCGTTTTGGTGCATTAAATATTCGTTAGTCTTAAAATACAAACTGCTCTGCTAGAATATTTTTCTTAATGGTTCTTTTAACAAGAATACCGCAAACATCATACAAAATTCAGTACTGTTTCGAAAATAACGTTTTTGGGATAGAGGGGAAGAATGACTTTCTTGGGTAATTTCTTTTTTTTAAAAAAAAAGTTTTGGAAAAAATAATACGAAATGCATTTCTTATTGCGTGTTTCAATTGCTTTTTTATCATTGCATTTTCTACCAAATGTTTTATTACTAGGGGGACCGGACCGGAATGTAATGTCGTTTCGGTGCATTAAATATTCGTTAGTCTTAAAATACAAACTGCTCTGCTAGAATATTTTTCTTAATGGTTCTTTTAACAAGAATACCGCAAACATCATACAAAATTCAGTACTGTTTCGAAAATAACGTTTTTGGGATAGAGGGGAAGAATGACTTTCTTGGGTAATTTCTTTTTTTTAAAAAAAAAGTTTTGGAAAAAATAATACGAAATGCATTTCTTATTGCGTGTTTCAATTGCTTTTTTTATCATTGCATTTTCTACCAAATGTTTTATTACTATGGGGACCGGACCGGAATGTAATGTCGTTTTGGTGCATTAAATATTCGTTAGTCTTAAAATACAAACTGCTCTGCTAGAAAATTTTTCTTAATGGTTCTTTTAACAAGAATACCGCAAACATCATACAAAATTCAGTACTGTTTCAAAAATAACGTTTTTGGGATAGAGGGGAAGAATGACTTTCTTGGGTAATTTCTTTTTTTTTAAAAAAAAGTTTTGGAAAAAATAATACGAAATGCATTTCTTATTGCGTGTTTCAATTGCTTTTTTATCATTGCATTTTCTACCAAATGTTTTATTACTAGGGGGACCGGACCGGAATGTAATGTCGTTTTGGTGCATTAAATATTCGTTAGTCTTAAAATACAAACTGCTCTGCTAGAATATTTTTCTTAATGGTTCTTTTAACAAGAATACCGCAAACATCATACAAAATTCAGTACTGTTTCAAAAATAACGTTTTTGGGATAGAGGGGAAGAATGACTTTCTTGGGTAATTTCTTTTTTTTAAAAAAAAAGTTTTGGAAAAAATAATACGAAATGCATTTCTTATTGCGTGTTTCAATTGCTTTTTTATCATTGCATTTTCTACCAAATGTTTTATTACTAGGGGGACCGGACCGGAATGTAATGTCGTTTCGGTGCATTAAATATTCGTTAGTCTTAAAATACAAACTGCTCTGCTAGAATATTCTTAATGGTTCTTTTAACAAGAATACCGCAAACATCATACAAAATTCAGTACTGTTTCGAAAATAACGTTTTTGGGATAGAGGGGAAGAATAACTTTCTTGGGTAATTTCTTTTTTTTAAAAAAAAAAGTTTTGGAAAAAATAATACGAAATGCATTTCTTATTGCGTGTTTCAATTGCTTTTTTTATCATTGCATTTTCTACCAAATGTTTTATTACTAGGGGGACCGGACCGGAATGTAATGTCGTTTTGGTGCATTAAATATTCGTTAGTCTTAAAATACAAACTGCTCTGCTAGAATATTTTTCTTAATGGTTCTTTTAACAAGAATACCGCAAACATCATACAAAACTCAGTACTGTTTCGAAAATAACGTTTTTGGGATAGAGGGGAAGAATGACTTTCTTGGGTAATTTCTTTTTTTTTAAAAAAAAAGTTTTGGAAAAAATAATACGAAATGCATTTCTTATTGCGTGTTTCAATTGCTTTTTTTATCATTGCATTTTCTACCAAATGTTTTATTACTAGGGGGACCGGACCGGAATGTAATGTCGTTTTGGTGCATTTAATATTCGTTAGTCTTAAAATACAAACTGCTCTGCTAGAATATTTTTCTTAATGGTTCTTTTAACAAAAATACCGCAAACATCATACAAAATTCAGTACTGTTTCAAAAATAACGTTTTTGGGATAGAGGGGAAGAATGACTTTCTTGGGTAATTTCTTTTTTTTAAAAAAAAAGTTTTGGAAAAAATAATACGAAATGCATTTCTTATTGCGTGTTTCAATTGCTTTTTTATCATTGCATTTTCTACCAAATGTTTTATTACTAGGGGGACCGGACCGGAATGTAATGTGGTTTTGGTGCATTAAATATTCGTTAGTCTTAAAATACAAACTGCTCTGCTAGAATATTTTTCTTAATGGTTCTTTTAACAAGAATACCGCAAACATCATACAAAATTCAGTACTGTTTCAAAAATAACGTTTTTGGGATAGAGGGGAAGAATGACTTTCTTGGGTAATTTCTTTTTTTTAAAAAAAAAGTTTTGGAAAAAATAATACGAAATGCATTTCTTATTGCGTGTTTCAATTGCTTTTTTATCATTGCATTTTCTACCAAATGTTTTATTACTAGGGGGACCGGACCGGAATGTAATGTCGTTTTGGTGCATTAAATATTCGTTAGTCTTAAAATACAAACTGCTCTGCTAGAATATTTTTCTTAATGGTTCTTTTAACAAGAATACCGCAAACATCATACAAAATTCAGTACTGTTTCAAAAATAACGTTTTTGGGATAGAGGGGAAGAATGACTTTCTTGGGTAATTTCTTTTTTTTAAAAAAAAAGTTTTGGAAAAAATAATACGAAATGCATTTCTTATTGCGTGTTTCAATTGCTTTTTTATCATTGCATTTTCTACCCAATGTTTTATTACTAGGGGGACCGGACCGGAATGTAATGTCGTTTTGGTGCATTAAATATTCGTTAGTCCTAAAATACAAACTGCTCTGCTAGAATATTTTTCTTAATGGTTCTTTTAACAAGAATACCGCAAACATCATACAAAATTCAGTACTGTTTCAAAAATAACGTTTTTGGGATAGAGGGGAAGAATGACTTTCTTGGGTAATTTCTTTTTTTTAAAAAAAAAGTTTTGGAAAAAATAATACGAAATGCATTTCTTATTGCGTGTTTCAATTGCTTTTTTATCATTGCATTTTCTACCAAATGTTTTATTACTAGGGGGACCGGACCGGAATGTAATGTCGTTTTGGTGCATTAAATATTCGTTAGTCTTAAAATACAAACTGCTCTGCTAGAATATTTTTCTTAATGGTTCTTTTAACAAGAATACCGCAAACATCATACAAAATTCTGTACTGTTTCAAAAATAACGTTTTTGGGATAGAGGGGAAGAATGACTTTCTTGGGTAATTTCTTTTTTTTAAAAAAAAAGTTTTGGAAAAAATAATACGAAATGCATTTCTTATTGCGTGTTTCAATTGCTTTTTTATCATTGCATTTTCTACCAAATGTTTTATTACTAGGGGGACCGGACCGGAATGTAATGTCGTTTCGGTGCATTAAATATTCGTTAGTCTTAAAATACAAACTGCTCTGCTAGAATATTCTTAATGGTTCTTTTTACAAGAATACCGCAAACATCATACAAAATTCAGTACTGTTTCGAAAATAACGTTTTTGGGATAGAGGGGAAGAAAAACTTTCTTGGGTAATTTCTTTTTTTTAAAAAAAAAAGTTTTGGAAAAAATAATACGAAATGCATTTCTTATTGCGTGTTTCAATTGCTTTTTTTATCATTGCATTTTCTACCAAATGTTTTATTACTAGGGGGACCGGACCGGAATGTAATGTCGTTTCGGTGCATTAAATATTCGTTAGTCTTAAAATACAAACTGCTCTGCTAGAATATTCTTAATGGTTCTTTTAAGAAGAATACCGCAAACATCATACAAAATTCAGTACTGTTTCGAAAATAACGTTTTTGGGATAGAGGGGAAGAATAACTTTCTTGGGTAATTTCTTTTTTTTAAAAAAAAAAGTTTTGGAAAAAATAATACGAAATGCATTTCTTATTGCGTGTTTCAATTGCTTTTTTTATCATTGCATTTTCTACCAAATGTTTTATTACTAGGGGGACCGGACCGGAATGTAATGTCGTTTTGGTGCATTAAATATTCGTTAGTCTTAAAATACAAACTGCTCTGCTAGAATATTTTTCTTAATGGTTCTTTTAACAAGAATACCGCAAACATCATACAAAATTCAGTACTGTTTCGAAAATAGCGTTTTTGGGATAGAGGGGAAGAATGACTTTCTTGGGTAATTTCTTTTTTTTAAAAAAAAAAGTTTTGGAAAAAATAATACGAAATGCATTTCTTATTGCGTGTTTCAATTGCTTTTTTTATCATTGCATTTTCTACCAAATGTTTTATTACTAGGGGGACCGGACCGGAATGTAATGTCGTTTTGGTGCATTTAATATTCGTTAGTCTTAAAATACAAACTGCTCTGCTAGAATATTTTTCTTAATGGTTCTTTTAACAAAAATACCGCAAACATCATACAAAATTCAGTACTGTTTCAAAAATAACGTTTTTGGGATAGAGGGGAAGAATGACTTTCTTGGGTAATTTCTTTTTTTTAAAAAAAAAGTTTTGGAAAAAATAATACGAAATGCATTTCTTATTGCGTGTTTCAATTGCTTTTTTATCATTGCATTTTCTACCAAATGTTTTATTACTAGGGGGATCGGACCGGAATGTAATGTCGTTTTGGTGCATTAAATATTCGTTAGTCTTAAAATACAAACTGCTCTGCTAGAATATTTTTCTTAATGGTTCTTTTAACAAGAATACCGCAAACATCATACAAAATTCAGTACTGTTTCAAAAATAACGTTTTTGGGATAGAGGGGAAGAATGACTTTCTTGGGTAATTTCTTTTTTTTAAAAAAAAAGTTTTGGAAAAAATAATACGAAATGCATTTCTTATTGCGTGTTTCAATTGCTTTTTTATCATTGCATTTTCTACCAAATGTTTTATTACTAGGGGGACCGGACTGGAATGTAATGTCGTTTTGGTGCATTTAATATTCGTTAGTCTTAAAATACAAACTGCTCTGCTAGAATATTTCTCTTAATGGTTCTTTTAACAAGAATACCGCAAACATCATACAAAATTCAGTACTGTTTCAAAAATAACGTTTTTGGGATAGAGGGAAAGAATGACTTTCTTGGGTAATTTCTTTTTTTTAAAAAAAAAGTTTTGGAAAAAATAATACGAAATGCATTTCTTATTGCGTGTTTCAATTGCTTTTTTATCATTGCATTTTCTACCAAATGTTTTATTACTAGGGGGACCGGACCGGAATGTAATGTCGTTTTGGTGCATTAAATATTCGTTAGTCTTAAAATACAAACTGCTCTGCTAGAATATTTTTCTTAATGGTTCTTTTAACAAGAATACCGCAAACATCATACAAAATTCAGTACTGTTTCAAAAATAACGTTTTTGGGATAGAGGGGAAGAATGACTTTCTTGGATAATTTCTTTTTTTTAAAAAAAAAGTTTTGGAAAAAATAATACGAAATGCATTTCTTATTGCGTGTTTCAATTGCTTTTTTATCATTGCATTTTCTACCCAATGTTTTATTACTAGGGGGACCGGACCGGAATGTAATGTCGTTTTGGTGCATTAAATATTCGTTAGTCCTAAAATACAAACTGCTCTGCTAGAATATTTTTCTTAATGGTTCTTTTAACAAGAATACCGCAAACATCATACAAAATTCAGTACTGTTTCAATAATAACGTTTTTGGGATAGAGGGGAAGAATGACTTTCTTGTGTAATTTCTTTTTTTTAAAAAAAAAGTTTTGGAAAAAATAATACGAAATGCATTTCTTATTGCGTGTTTCAATTGCTTTTTTATCATTGCATTTTCTACCAAATGTTTTATTACTAGGGGGACCGGACCGGAATGTAATGTCGTTTTGGTGCATTAAATATTCGTTAGTCTTAAAATACAAACTGCTCTGCTAGAATATTTTTCTTAATGGTTCTTTTAACAAGAATACCGCAAACATCATACAAAATTCAGTACTGTTTCAAAAATAACGTTTTTGGGATAGAGGGGAAGAATGACTTTCTTGGGTAATTTCTTTTTTTTAAAAAAAAAGTTTTGGAAAAAATAATACGAAATGCATTTCTTATTGCGTGTTTCAATTGCTTTTTTATCATTGCATTTTCTACCAAATGCTTTATTACTAGGGGGACCGGACCGGAATGTAATGTCTTTTTGGTGCATTAAATATTCGTTAGTCTTGAAATACAAACTGCTCTGCTAGAATATTTTTCTTAATGGTTCTTTTAACAAGAATACCGCAAACATCATACAAAATTCAGTACTGTTTCGAAAATAACGTTTTTGGGATAGAGGGGAAGAATGACTTTCTTGGGTAATTTCTTTTTTTTAAAAAAAAAGTTTTGGAAAAAATAATACGAAATGCATTTCTTATTGCGTGTTTCAATTGCTTTTTTTATCATTGCATTTTCTACCAAATGTTTTATTACTAGGGGGACCGGACCGGAATGTAATGTCGTTTTGGTGCATTAAATATTCGTTAGTCTTAAAATACAAACTGCTCTGCTAGAATATTTTTCTTAATGGTTTTTTTAACAAGAATACCGCAAACATCATACAAAATTCAGTACTGTTTCGAAAATAACGTTTTTGGGATAGAGGGGAAGAATGACTTTCTTGGGTAATTTCTTTTTTTTAAAAAAAAAGTTTTGGAAAAAATAATACGAAATGCATTTCTTATTGCGTGTTTCAATTGCTTTTTTTATCATTGCATTTTCTACCAAATGTTTTATTACTAGGGGGACCGGACCGGAATGTAATGTCGTTTCGGTGCATTAAATATTCGTTAGTCTTAAAGTACAAACTGCTCTGCTAGAATATTCTTAATGGTTCTTTTAACAAGAATACCGCAAACATCATACAAAATTCAGTACTGTTTCGAAAATAACGTTTTTGGGATAGAGGGGAAGAATAACTTTCTTGGGTAATTTCTTTTTTTTAAAAAAAAAAGTTTTGGAAAAAATAATACGAAATGCATTTCTTATTGCGTGTTTCAATTGCTTTTTTTATCATTGCATTTTCTACCAAATGTTTTATTACTAGGGGGACCGGACCTGAATGTAATGTCGTTTTGGTGCATTAAATATTCGTTAGTCTTAAAATACAAACTGCTCTGCTAGAATATTTTTCTTAATGGTTTTTTTAACAAGAATACCGCAAACATCATACAAAATTCAGTACTGTTTCGAAAATAACGTTTTTGGGATAGAGGGGAAGAATGACTTTCTTGGGTAATTTCTTTTTTTTAAAAAAAAAGTTTTGGAAAAAATAATACGAAATGCATTTCTTATTGCGTGTTTCAATTGCTTTTTTATCATTGCATTTTCTACCAAATGTTTTATTACTAGGGGGACCGGACCGGAATGTAATGTCGGTTTGGTGCATTAAATATTCGTTAGTCTTAAAATACAAACTGCTCTGCTAGAATATTTTTCTTAATGGTTCTTTTAAGAAGAATACCGCAAACATCATACAAAATTCAGTACTGTTTCAAAAATAACGTTTTTGGGATAGAGGGGAAGAATGACTTTCTTGGGTAATTTCTTTTTTTTAAAAAAAAAGTTTTGGAAAAAATAATACGAAATGCATTTCTTATTGCGTGTTTCAATTGCTTTTTTATCATTGCATTTTCTACCAAATGTTTTATTACTAGGGGGACCGGACCGGAATGTAATGTCGTTTTGGTGCATTAAATATTCGTTAGTCTTAAAATACAAACTGCTCTGCTAGAATATTTTTCTTAATGGTTCTTTTAACAAGAATACCGCAAACATCATACAAAATTCAGTACTGTTTCGAAAATAACGTTTTTGGGATAGAGGGGAAGAATGACTTTCTTGGGTAATTTCTTTTTTTTAAAAAAAAAGTTTTGGAAAAAATAATACGAAATGCATTTCTTATTGCGTGTTTCAATTGCTTTTTTATCATTGCATTTTCTACCAAATGTTTTATTACTAGGGGGACCGGACCGGAATGTAATGTCGTTTCGGTGCATTAAATATTCGTTAGTCTTAAAATACAAACTGCTCTGCTAGAATATTTTTCTTAATGGTTCTTTTAACAAGAATACCGCAAACATCATACAAAATTCAGTACTGTTTCGAAAATAACGTTTTTGGGATAGAGGGGAAGAATGACTTTCTTGGGTAATTTCTTTTTTTTAAAAAAAAAGTTTTGGAAAAAATAATACGAAATGCATTTCTTATTGCGTGTTTCAATTGCTTTTTTTATCATTGCATTTTCTACCAAATGTTTTATTACTAGGGGGACCGGACCGGAATGTAATGTCGTTTTGGTGCATTAAATATTCGTTAGTCTTAAAATACAAACTGCTCTGCTAGAAAATTTTTCTTAATGGTTCTTTTAACAAGAATACCGCAAACATCATACAAAATTCAGTACTGTTTCAAAAATAACGTTTTTGGGATAGAGGGGAAGAATGACTTTCTTGGGTAATTTCTTTTTTTTAAAAAAAAAGTTTTGGAAAAAATAATACGAAATGCATTTCTTATTGCGTGTTTCAATTGCTTTTTTATCATTGCATTTTCTACCAAATGTTTTATTACTAGGGGGACCGGACCGGAATGTAATGTCGTTTTGGTGCATTAAATATTCGTTAGTCTTAAAATACAAACTGCTCTGCTAGAATATTTTTCTTAATGGTTCTTTTAACAAGAATACCGCAAACATCATACAAAATTCAGTACTGTTTCAAAAATAACGTTTTTGGGATAGAGGGGAAGAATGACTTTCTTGGGTAATTTCTTTTTTTTAAAAAAAAAGTTTTGGAAAAAATAATACGAAATGCATTTCTTATTGCGTGTTTCAATTGCTTTTTTATCATTGCATTTTCTACCAAATGTTTTATTACTAGGGGGACCGGACCGGAATGTAATGTCGTTTCGGTGCATTAAATATTCGTTAGTCTTAAAATACAAACTGCTCTGCTAGAATATTCTTAATGGTTCTTTTAACAAGAATACCGCAAACATCATACAAAATTCAGTACTGTTTCGAAAATAACGTTTTTGGGATAGAGGGGAAGAATAACTTTCTTGGGTAATTTCTTTTTTTTAAAAAAAAAAGTTTTGGAAAAAATAATACGAAATGCATTTCTTATTGCGTGTTTCAATTGCTTTTTTTATCATTGCATTTTCTACCAAATGTTTTATTACTAGGGGGACCGGACCGGAATGTAATGTCGTTTTGGTGCATTAAATATTCGTTAGTCTTAAAATACAAACTGCTCTGCAAGAATATTTTTCTTAATGGTTCTTTTAACAAGAATACCGCAAACATCATACAAAACTCAGTACTGTTTCGAAAATAACGTTTTTGGGATAGAGGGGAAGAATGACTTTCTTGGGTAATTTCTTTTTTTTAAAAAAAAAAGTTTTGGAAAAAATAATACGAAATGCATTTCTTATTGCGTGTTTCAATTGCTTTTTTTATCATTGCATTTTCTACCAAATGTTTTATTACTAGGGGGACCGGACCGGAATGTAATGTCGTTTTGGTGCATTTAATATTCGTTAGTCTTAAAATACAAACTGCTCTGCTAGAATATTTTTCTTAATGGTTCTTTTAACAAAAATACCGCAAACATCATACAAAATTCAGTACTGTTTCAAAAATAACGTTTTTGGGATAGAGGGGAAGAATGACTTTCTTGGGTAATTTCTTTTTTTTAAAAAAAAAGTTTTGGAAAAAATAATACGAAATGCATTTCTTATTGCGTGTTTCAATTGCTTTTTTATCATTGCATTTTCTACCAAATGTTTTATTACTAGGGGGATCGGACCGGAATGTAATGTCGTTTTGGTGCATTAAATATTCGTTAGTCTTAAAATACAAACTGCTCTGCTAGAATATTTTTCTTAATGGTTCTTTTAACAAGAATACCGCAAACATCATACAAAATTCAGTACTGTTTCAAAAATAACGTTTTTGGGATAGAGGGGAAGAATGACTTTCTTGGGTAATTTCTTTTTTTTAAAAAAAAAAGTTTTGGAAAAAATAATACGAAATGCATTTCTTATTGCGTGTTTCAATTGCTTTTTTTATCATTGCATTTTCTACCAAATGTTTTATTACTAGGGGGACCGGACCGGAATGTAATGTCGTTTTGGTGCATTTAATATTCGTTAGTCTTAAAATACAAACTGCTCTGCTAGAATATTTTTCTTAATGGTTCTTTTAACAAAAATACCGCAAACATCATACAAAATTCAGTACTGTTTCAAAAATAACGTTTTTGGGATAGAGGGGAAGAATGACTTTCTTGGGTAATTTCTTTTTTTTTAAAAAAAAGTTTTGGAAAAAATAATACGAAATGCATTTCTTATTGCGTGTTTCAATTGCTTTTTTATCATTGCATTTTCTACCAAATGTTTTATTACTAGGGGGATCGGACCGGAATGTAATGTCGTTTTGGTGCATTAAATATTCGTTAGTCTTAAAATACAAACTGCTCTGCTAGAATATTTTTCTTAATGGTTCTTTTAACAAGAATACCGCAAACATCATACAAAATTCAGTACTGTTTCAAAAATAACGTTTTTGGGATAGAGGGAAAGAATGACTTTCTTGGGTAATTTCTTTTTTTAAAAAAAAAAGTTTTGGAAAAAATAATACGAAATGCATTTCTTATTGCGTGTTTCAATTGCTTTTTTATCATTGCATTTTCTACCAAATGTTTTATTACTAGGGGGACCGGACCGGAATGTAATGTGGTTTTGGTGCATTAAATATTCGTTAGTCTTAAAATACAAACTGCTCTGCTAGAATATTTTTCTTAATGGTTCTTTTAACAAGAATACCGCAAACATCATACAAAATTCAGTACTGTTTCAAAAATAACGTTTTTGGGATAGAGGGGAAGAATGACTTTCTTGGGTAATTTCTTTTTTTTAAAAAAAAAGTTTTGGAAAAAATAATACGAAATGCATTTCTTATTGCGTGTTTCAATTGCTTTTTTATCATTGCATTTTCTACCAAATGTTTTATTACTAGGGGGACCGGACCGGAATGTAATGTCGTTTTGGTGCATTAAATATTCGTTAGTCTTAAAATACAAATTCTCTGCTAGAATATTTTTCTTAATGGTTCTTTTAACAAGAATACCGCAAACATCATACAAAATTCAGTACTGTTTCAAAAATAACGTTTTTGGGATAGAGGGGAAGAATGACTTTCTTGGGTAATTTCTTTTTTTTAAAAAAAAAGTTTTGGAAAAAATAATACGAAATGCATTTCTTATTGCGTGTTTCAATTGCTTTTTTATCATTGCATTTTCTACCCAATGTTTTATTACTAGGGGGACCGGACCGGAATGTAATGTCGTTTTGGTGCATTAAATATTCGTTAGTCCTAAAATACAAACTGCTCTGCTAGAATATTTTTCTTAATGGTTCTTTTAACAAGAATACCGCAAACATCATACAAAATTCAGTACTGTTTCAAAAATAACGTTTTTGGGATAGAGGGGAAGAATGACTTTCTTGGGTAATTTCTTTTTTTTAAAAAAAAAGTTTTGGAAAAAATAATACGAAATGCATTTCTTATTGCGTGTTTCAATTGCTTTTTTATCATTGCATTTTCTACCAAATGTTTTATTACTAGGGGGACCGGACCGGAATGTAATGTCGTTTTGGTGCATTAAATATTCGTTAGTCTTAAAATACAAACTGCTCTGCTAGAATATTTTTCTTAATGGTTCTTTTAACAAGAATACCGCAAACATCATACAAAATTCAGTACTGTTTCAAAAATAACGTTTTTGGGATAGAGGGGAAGAATGACTTTCTTGGGTAATTTCTTTTTTTTAAAAAAAAAGTTTTGGAAAAAATAATACGAAATGCATTTCTTATTGCGTGTTTCAATTGCTTTTTTATCATTGCATTTTCTACCAAATGTTTTATTACTAGGGGGACCGGACCGGAATGTAATGTCGTTTTGGTGCATTAAATATTCGTTAGTCTTAAAATACAAACTGCTCTGCTAGAATATTTTTCTTAATGGTTCTTTTAACAAGAATACCGCAAACATCATACAAAATTCAGTACTGTTTCAAAAATAACGTTTTTGGGATAGAGGGGAAGAATGACTTTCTTGGGTAATTTCTTTTTTTTAAAAAAAAAGTTTTGGAAAAAATAATACGAAATGCATTTCTTATTGCGTGTTTCAATTGCTTTTTTATCATTGCATTTTCTACCAAATGTTTTATTACTAGGGGGACCGGACCGGAATGTAATGTCGTTTTGGTGCATTAAATATTCGTTAGTCTTAAAATACAAACTGCTCTGCTAGAATATTCTTAATGGTTCTTTTTACAAGAATACCGCAAACATCATACAAAATTCAGTACTGTTTCGAAAATAACGTTTTTGGGATAGAGGGGAAGAATAACTTTCTTGGGTAATTTCTTTTTTTTAAAAAAAAAGTTTTGGAAAAAATAATACGAAATGCATTTCTTATTGCGTGTTTCAATTGCTTTTTTTATCATTGCATTTTCTACCAAATGTTTTATTACTAGGGGGACCGGACCGGAATGTAATGTCGTTTCGGTGCATTAAATATTCGTTAGTCTTAAAATACAAACTGCTCTGCTAGAATATTCTTAATGGTGCTTTTAAGAAGAATACCGCAAACATCATACAAAATTCAGTACTGTTTCGAAAATAACGTTTTTGGGATAGAGGGGAAGAATAACTTTCTTGGGTAATTTCTTTTTTTTAAAAAAAAAAGTTTTGGAAAAAATAATACGAAATGCATTTCTTATTGCGTGTTTCAATTGCTTTTTTTATCATTGCATTTTCTACCAAATGTTTTATTACTAGGGGGACCGGACCGGAATGTAATGTCGTTTTGGTGCATTAAATATTCGTTAGTCTTAAAATACAAACTGCTCTGCTAGAATATTTTTCTTAATGGTTCTTTTAACAAGAATACCGCAAACATCATACAAAATTCAGTACTGTTTCGAAAATAACGTTTTTGGGATGGAGGGGAAGAATGACTTTCTTGGGTAATTTCTTTTTTTTTAAAAAAAAAGTTTTGGAAAAAATAATACGAAATGCATTTCTTATTGCGTGTTTCAATTGCTTTTTTTATCATTGCATTTTCTACCAAATGTTTTATTACTAGGGGGACCGGACCGGAATGTAATGTCGTTTTGGTGCATTTAATATTCGTTAGTCTTAAAATACAAACTGCTCTGCTAGAATATTTTTCTTAATGGTTCTTTTAACAAAAATACCGCAAACATCATACAAAATTCAGTACTGTTTCAAAAATAACGTTTTTGGGATAGAGGGGAAGAATGACTTTCTTGGGTAATTTCTTTTTTTTAAAAAAAAAGTTTTGGAAAAAATAATACGAAATGCATTTCTTATTGCGTGTTTCAATTGCTTTTTTATCATTGCATTTTCTACCAAATGTTTTATTACTAGGGGGATCGGACCGGAATGTAATGTCGTTTTGGTGCATTAAATATTCGTTAGTCTTAAAATACAAACTGCTCTGCTAGAATATTTTTCTTAATGGTTCTTTTAACAAGAATACCGCAAACATCATACAAAATTCAGTACTGTTTCAAAAATAACGTTTTTGGGATAGAGGGGAAGAATGACTTTCTTGGGTAATTTCTTTTTTTTAAAAAAAAAGTTTTGGAAAAAATAATACGAAATGCATTTCTTATTGCGTGTTTCAATTGCTTTTTTATCATTGCATTTTCTACCAAATGTTTTATTACTAGGGGGATCGGACCGGAATGTAATGTCGTTTTGGTGCATTAAATATTCGTTAGTCTTAAAATACAAACTGCTCTGCTAGAATATTTTTCTTAATGGTTCTTTTAACAAGAATACCGCAAACATCATACAAAATTCAGTACTGTTTCAAAAATAACGTTTTTGGGATAGAGGGGAAGAATGACTTTCTTGGGTAATTTCTTTTTTTAAAAAAAAAGTTTTGGAAAAAATAATACGAAATGCATTTCTTATTGCGTGTTTCAATTGCTTTTTTATCATTGCATTTTCTACCAAATGTTTTATTACTAGGGGGACCGGACTGGAATGTAATGTCGTTTTGGTGCATTTAATATTCGTTAGTCTTAAAATACAAACTGCTCTGCTAGAATATTTCTCTTAATGGTTCTTTTAACAAGAATACCGCAAACATCATACAAAATTCAGTACTGTTTCAAAAATAACGTTTTTGGGATAGAGGGAAAGAATGACTTTCTTGGGTAATTTCTTTTTTTTAAAAAAAAAGTTTTGGAAAAAATAATACGAAATGCATTTCTTATTGCGTGTTTCAATTGCTTTTTTATCATTGCATTTTCTACCAAATGTTTTATTACTAGGGGGACCGGACCGGAATGTAATGTCGTTTTGGTGCATTAAATATTCGTTAGTCTTAAAATACAAACTGCTCTGCTAGAATATTTTTCTTAATGGTTCTTTTAACAAGAATACCGCAAACATCATACAAAATTCAGTACTGTTTCAAAAATAACGTTTTTGGGATAGAGGGGAAGAATGACTTTCTTGGGTAATTTCTTTTTTTTAAAAAAAAAGTTTTGGAAAAAATAATACGAAATGCATTTCTTATTGCGTGTTTCAATTGCTTTTTTATCATTGCATTTTCTACCAAATGTTTTATTACTAGGGGGACCGGACCGGAATGTAATGTCGTTTTGGTGCATTAAATATTCGTTAGTCTTAAAATACAAACTGCTCTGCTAGAATATTTTTCTTAATGGTTCTTTTAACAAGAATACCGCAAACATCATACAAAATTCAGTACTGTTTCAAAAATAACGTTTTTGGGATAGAGGGGAAGAATAACTTTCTTGGGTAATTTCTTTTTTTAAAAAAAAAGTTTTGGAAAAAATAATACGAAATGCATTTCTTATTGCGTGTTTCAATTGCTTTTTTATCATTGCATTTTCTACCCAATGTTTTATTACTAGGGGGACCGGACCGGAATGTAATGTCATTTTGGTGCATTAAATATTCGTTAGTCCTAAAATACAAACTGCTCTGCTAGAATATTTTTCTTAATGGTTCTTTTAACAAGAATACCGCAAACATCATACAAAATTCAGTACTGTTTCAATAATAACGTTTTTGGGATAGAGGGGAAGAATGACTTTCTTGTGTAATTTCTTTTTTTTAAAAAAAAAGTTTTGGAAAAAATAATACGAAATGCATTTCTTATTGCGTGTTTCAATTGCTTTTTTATCATTGCATTTTCTACCAAATGTTTTATTACTAGGGGGACCGGACCGGAATGTAATGTCGTTTTGGTGCATTAAATATTCGTTAGTCTTAAAATACAAACTGCTCTGCTAGAATATTTTTCTTAATGGTTCTTTTAACAAGAATACCGCAAACATCATACAAAATTCAGTACTGTTTCAAAAATAACGTTTTTGGGATAGAGGGGAAGAATGACTTTCTTGGGTAATTTCTTTTTTTTAAAAAAAAAGTTTTGGAAAAAATAATACGAAATGCATTTCTTATTGCGTGTTTCAATTGCTTTTTTATCATTGCATTTTCTACCAAATGTTTTATTACTAGGGGGACCGGACCGGAATGTAATGTCGTTTTGGTGCATTAAATATTCGTTAGTCTTAAAATACAAACTGCTCTGCTAGAATATTTTTCTTAATGGTTCTTTTAACAAGAATACCGCAAACATCATACAAAATTCAGTACTGTTTCAAAAATAACGTTTTTGGGATAGAGGGGAAGAATGACTTTCTTGGGTAATTTCTTTTTTTTAAAAAAAAAGTTTTGGAAAAAATAATACGAAATGCATTTCTTATTGCGTGTTTCAATTGCTTTTTTATCATTGCATTTTCTACCAAATGTTTTATTACTAGGGGGACCGGACCGGAATGTAATGTCGTTTTGGTGCATTTAATATTCGTTAGTCTTAAAATACAAACTGCTCTGCTAGAATATTTTTCTTAATGGTTCTTTTAACAAGAATACCGCAAACATCATACAAAATTCAGTACTGTTTCAAAAATAACGTTTTTGGGATAGAGGGGAAGAATGACTTTCTTGGGTAATTTCTTTTTTTTAAAAAAAAAGTTTTGGAAAAAATAATACGAAATGCATTTCTTATTGCGTGTTTCAATTGCTTTTTTATCATTGCATTTTCTACCAAATGTTTTATTACTAGGGGGACCGGACCGGAATGTAATGTCGTTTTGGTGCATTAAATATTCGTTAGTCTTAAAATACAAACTGCTCTGCTAGAATATTTTTCTTAATGGTTCTTTTAACAAGAATACCGCAAACATCATACAAAATTCAGTACTGTTTCAAAAATAACGTTTTTGGGATAGAGGGGAAGAATGACTTTCTTGGGTAATTTCTTTTTTTTAAAAAAAAAGTTTTGGAAAAAATAATACGAAATGCATTTCTTATTGCGTGTTTCAATTGCTTTTTTATCATTGCATTTTCTACCAAATGTTTTATTACTAGGGGGACCGGACCGGAATGTAATGTCGTTTTGGTGCATTAAATATTCGTTAGTCTTAAAATACAAATTGCTCTGCTAGAATATTTTTCTTAATGGTTCTTTTAACAAGAATACCGCAAACATCATACAAAATTCAGTACTGTTTCAAAAATAACGTTTTTGGGATAGAGGGGAAGAATGACTTTCTTGGGTAATTTCTTTTTTTTAAAAAAAAAGTTTTGGAAAAAATAATACGAAATGCATTTCTTATTGCGTGTTTCAATTGCTTTTTTATCATTGCATTTTCTACCAAATGTTTTATTACTAGGGGGACCGGACCGGAATGTAATGTCGTTTTGGTGCATTAAATATTCGTTAGTCTTAAAATACAAACTGCTCTGCTAGAATATTTTTCTTAATGGTTCTTTTAACAAGAATACCGCAAACATCATACAAAATTCAGTACTGTTTCAAAAATAACGTTTTTGGGATAGAGGGGAAGAATGACTTTCTTGGGTAATTTCTTTTTTTTAAAAAAAAAGTTTTGGAAAAAATAATACGAAATGCATTTCTTATTGCGTGTTTCAATTGCTTTTTTATCATTGCATTTTCTACCAAATGTTTTATTACTAGGGGGACCGGACGTTTTGGTGCATTAAATATTCGTTAGTCTTAAAATACAAACTGCTCTGCTAGAATATTTTTCTTAATGGTTCTTTTAACAAGAATACCGCAAACATCATACAAAATTCAGTACTGTTTCAAAAATAACGTTTTTGGGATAGAGGGGAAGAATGACTTTCTTGGGTAATTTCTTTTTTTTAAAAAAAAAGTTTTGGAAAAAATAATACGAAATGCATTTCTTATTGCGTGTTTCAATTGCTTTTTTATCATTGCATTTTCTACCAAATGTTTTATTACTAGGGGGACCGGACCGGAATGTAATGTCGTTTTGGTGCATTAAATATTCGTTAGTCTTAAAATACAAACTGCTCTGCTAGAATATTTTTCTTAATGGTTCTTTTAACAAGAATACCGCAAACATCATACAAAATTCAGTACTGTTTCAAAAATAACGTTTTTGGGATAGAGGGGAAGAATGACTTTCTTGGGTAATTTCTTTTTTTTAAAAAAAAAGTTTTGGAAAAAATAATACGAAATGCATTTCTTATTGCGTGTTTCAATTGCTTTTTTATCATTGCATTTTCTACCAAATGTTTTATTACTAGGGGGACCGGACCGGAATGTAATGTCGTTTTGGTGCATTAAATATTCGTTAGTCTTAAAATACAAACTGCTCTGCTAGAATATTTTTCTTAATGGTTCTTTTAACAAGAATACCGCAAACATCATACAAAATTCAGTACTGTTTCAAAAATAACGTTTTTGGGATAGAGGGGAAGAATGACTTTCTTGGGTAATTTCTTTTTTTTAAAAAAAAAGTTTTGGAAAAAATAATACGAAATGCATTTCTTATTGCGTGTTTCAATTGCTTTTTTATCATTGCATTTTCTACCAAATGTTTTATTACTAGGGGGACCGGACCGGAATGTAATGTCGTTTTGGTGCATTAAATATTCGTTAGTCTTAAAATACAAACTGCTCTGCTAGAATATTTTTCTTAATGGTTCTTTTAACAAGAATACCGCAAACATCATACAAAATTCAGTACTGTTTCAAAAATAACGTTTTTGGGATAGAGGGGAAGAATGACTTTCTTGGGTAATTTCTTTTTTTTAAAAAAAAAGTTTTGGAAAAAATAATACGAAATGCATTTCTTATTGCGTGTTTCAATTGCTTTTTTATCATTGCATTTTCTACCAAATGTTTTATTACTAGGGGGACCGGACCGGAATGTAATGTCGTTTTGGTGCATTAAATATTCGTTAGTCTTAAAATACAAACTGCTCTGCTAGAATATTTTTCTTAATGGTTCTTTTAACAAGAATACCGCAAACATCATACAAAATTCAGTACTGTTTCAAAAATAACGTTTTTGGGATAGAGGGGAAGAATGACTTTCTTGGGTAATTTCTTTTTTTTAAAAAAAAAGTTTTGGAAAAAATAATACGAAATGCATTTCTTATTGCGTGTTTCAATTGCTTTTTTATCATTGCATTTTCTACCAAATGTTTTATTACTAGGGGGACCGGACCGGAATGTAATGTCGTTTTGGTGCATTAAATATTCGTTAGTCTTAAAATACAAACTGCTCTGCTAGAATATTTTTCTTAATGGTTCTTTTAACAAGAATACCGCAAACATCATACAAAATTCAGTACTGTTTCAAAAATAACGTTTTTGGGATAGAGGGGAAGAATGACTTTCTTGGGTAATTTCTTTTTTTTAAAAAAAAAGTTTTGGAAAAAATAATACGAAATGCATTTCTTATTGCGTGTTTCAATTGCTTTTTTATCATTGCATTTTCTACCAAATGTTTTATTACTAGGGGGACCGGACCGGAATGTAATGTCGTTTTGGTGCATTAAATATTCGTTAGTCTTAAAATACAAACTGCTCTGCTAGAATATTTTTCTTAATGGTTCTTTTAACAAGAATACCGCAAACATCATACAAAATTCAGTACTGTTTCAAAAATAACGTTTTTGGGATAGAGGGGAAGAATGACTTTCTTGGGTAATTTCTTTTTTTTAAAAAAAAAGTTTTGGAAAAAATAATACGAAATGCATTTCTTATTGCGTGTTTCAATTGCTTTTTTATCATTGCATTTTCTACCAAATGTTTTATTACTAGGGGGACCGGACCGGAATGTAATGTCGTTTTGGTGCATTAAATATTCGTTAGTCTTAAAATACAAACTGCTCTGCTAGAATATTTTTCTTAATGGTTCTTTTAACAAGAATACCGCAAACATCATACAAAATTCAGTACTGTTTCAAAAATAACGTTTTTGGGATAGAGGGGAAGAATGACTTTCTTGGGTAATTTCTTTTTTTTAAAAAAAAAGTTTTGGAAAAAATAATACGAAATGCATTTCTTATTGCGTGTTTCAATTGCTTTTTTATCATTGCATTTTCTACCAAATGTTTTATTACTAGGGGGACCGGACCGGAATGTAATGTCGTTTTGGTGCATTAAATATTCGTTAGTCTTAAAATACAAACTGCTCTGCTAGAATATTTTTCTTAATGGTTCTTTTAACAAGAATACCGCAAACATCATACAAAATTCAGTACTGTTTCAAAAATAACGTTTTTGGGATAGAGGGGAAGAATGACTTTCTTGGGTAATTTCTTTTTTTTAAAAAAAAAGTTTTGGAAAAAATAATACGAAATGCATTTCTTATTGCGTGTTTCAATTGCTTTTTTATCATTGCATTTTCTACCAAATGTTTTATTACTAGGGGGACCGGACCGGAATGTAATGTCGTTTTGGTGCATTAAATATTCGTTAGTCTTAAAATACAAACTGCTCTGCTAGAATATTTTTCTTAATGGTTCTTTTAACAAGAATACCGCAAACATCATACAAAATTCAGTACTGTTTCAAAAATAACGTTTTTGGGATAGAGGGGAAGAATGACTTTCTTGGGTAATTTCTTTTTTTTAAAAAAAAAGTTTTGGAAAAAATAATACGAAATGCATTTCTTATTGCGTGTTTCAATTGCTTTTTTATCATTGCATTTTCTACCAAATGTTTTATTACTAGGGGGACCGGACCGGAATGTAATGTCGTTTTGGTGCATTAAATATTCGTTAGTCTTAAAATACAAACTGCTCTGCTAGAATATTTTTCTTAATGGTTCTTTTAACAAGAATACCGCAAACATCATACAAAATTCAGTACTGTTTCAAAAATAACGTTTTTGGGATAGAGGGGAAGAATGACTTTCTTGGGTAATTTCTTTTTTTTAAAAAAAAAGTTTTGGAAAAAATAATACGAAATGCATTTCTTATTGCGTGTTTCAATTGCTTTTTTATCATTGCATTTTCTACCAAATGTTTTATTACTAGGGGGACCGGACCGGAATGTAATGTCGTTTTGGTGCATTAAATATTCGTTAGTCTTAAAATACAAACTGCTCTGCTAGAATATTTTTCTTAATGGTTCTTTTAACAAGAATACCGCAAACATCATACAAAATTCAGTACTGTTTCAAAAATAACGTTTTTGGGATAGAGGGGAAGAATGACTTTCTTGGGTAATTTCTTTTTTTTAAAAAAAAAGTTTTGGAAAAAATAATACGAAATGCATTTCTTATTGCGTGTTTCAATTGCTTTTTTATCATTGCATTTTCTACCAAATGTTTTATTACTAGGGGGACCGGACCGGAATGTAATGTCGTTTTGGTGCATTAAATATTCGTTAGTCTTAAAATACAAACTGCTCTGCTAGAATATTTTTCTTAATGGTTCTTTTAACAAGAATACCGCAAACATCATACAAAATTCAGTACTGTTTCAAAAATAACGTTTTTGGGATAGAGGGGAAGAATGACTTTCTTGGGTAATTTCTTTTTTTTAAAAAAAAAGTTTTGGAAAAAATAATACGAAATGCATTTCTTATTGCGTGTTTCAATTGCTTTTTTATCATTGCATTTTCTACCAAATGTTTTATTACTAGGGGGACCGGACCGGAATGTAATGTCGTTTTGGTGCATTAAATATTCGTTAGTCTTAAAATACAAACTGCTCTGCTAGAATATTTTTCTTAATGGTTCTTTTAACAAGAATACCGCAAACATCATACAAAATTCAGTACTGTTTCAAAAATAACGTTTTTGGGATAGAGGGGAAGAATGACTTTCTTGGGTAATTTCTTTTTTTTAAAAAAAAAGTTTTGGAAAAAATAATACGAAATGCATTTCTTATTGCGTGTTTCAATTGCTTTTTTATCATTGCATTTTCTACCAAATGTTTTATTACTAGGGGGACCGGACCGGAATGTAATGTCGTTTTGGTGCATTAAATATTCGTTAGTCTTAAAATACAAACTGCTCTGCTAGAATATTTTTCTTAATGGTTCTTTTAACAAGAATACCGCAAACATCATACAAAATTCAGTACTGTTTCAAAAATAACGTTTTTGGGATAGAGGGGAAGAATGACTTTCTTGGGTAATTTCTTTTTTTTAAAAAAAAAGTTTTGGAAAAAATAATACGAAATGCATTTCTTATTGCGTGTTTCAATTGCTTTTTTATCATTGCATTTTCTACCAAATGTTTTATTACTAGGGGGACCGGACCGGAATGTAATGTCGTTTTGGTGCATTAAATATTCGTTAGTCTTAAAATACAAACTGCTCTGCTAGAATATTTTTCTTAATGGTTCTTTTAACAAGAATACCGCAAACATCATACAAAATTCAGTACTGTTTCAAAAATAACGTTTTTGGGATAGAGGGGAAGAATGACTTTCTTGGGTAATTTCTTTTTTTTAAAAAAAAAGTTTTGGAAAAAATAATACGAAATGCATTTCTTATTGCGTGTTTCAATTGCTTTTTTATCATTGCATTTTCTACCAAATGTTTTATTACTAGGGGGACCGGACCGGAATGTAATGTCGTTTTGGTGCATTAAATATTCGTTAGTCTTAAAATACAAACTGCTCTGCTAGAATATTTTTCTTAATGGTTCTTTTAACAAGAATACCGCAAACATCATACAAAATTCAGTACTGTTTCAAAAATAACGTTTTTGGGATAGAGGGGAAGAATGACTTTCTTGGGTAATTTCTTTTTTTTAAAAAAAAAGTTTTGGAAAAAATAATACGAAATGCATTTCTTATTGCGTGTTTCAATTGCTTTTTTATCATTGCATTTTCTACCAAATGTTTTATTACTAGGGGGACCGGACCGGAATGTAATGTCGTTTTGGTGCATTAAATATTCGTTAGTCTTAAAATACAAACTGCTCTGCTAGAATATTTTTCTTAATGGTTCTTTTAACAAGAATACCGCAAACATCATACAAAATTCAGTACTGTTTCAAAAATAACGTTTTTGGGATAGAGGGGAAGAATGACTTTCTTGGGTAATTTCTTTTTTTTTAAAAAAAAGTTTTGGAAAAAATAATACGAAATGCATTTCTTATTGCGTGTTTCAATTGCTTTTTTATCATTGCATTTTCTACCAAATGTTTTATTACTAGGGGGACCGGACCGGAATGTAATGTCGTTTTGGTGCATTTAATATTCGTTAGTCTTAAAAACCAATTAATTTTTTTTTCTTCGATCTATTTGAATCCGCCAGTGAAAGGTTGTTGCTAACGACGGTGAATACATTATTGATTCAAATTAAAATCTTGATAACAAATATCACCGAAACGACATTACTTTCCGGTTCCCCTAATATAACGCTTTTGTAACATTAGAGGGATTGTCTGTCTTTTTTTTTTTTTGTATTCGTTAATCGTTATTAAACGTTCGTTGGTCTTAAAAACCAATTCAGGGTGCGTAGTGTTTTTAAAAAGTGTTAAAGGTGCTTATTGATATACGTTTTTAAAGAGCTCTTAAGGGTGATTTGTTTGTTCGGGGTTAGTAAAAAGTGCTTAATTTTCTAATTTTTAAAAAGAGATTTTTTTTTTTGCTGCATCGATTGTCGTTCTAAATTACAAAAAATACATGATTTTCACAATTTTCTATGCAATGTTTTTCAGAAACTAGTTATTTTATCATGATTATTTAAAGTTTTTGACACAGTTTCTAAATTTTATTGATTTTATGTTTATAAATTAAGAACTTTAAACGATAGAAAAAAATAATTTTTATTATTGCTCATATCCTAATTATGATTTTTTTTTGGACAGTAATTGAAAATATTTTTTGGGTGCTTAAAAAGTACTTAAAAGGTGCTTATTTTTTTTGTTGAAAAATCTGTCTACGCACTCTGTAATTCATTTTTCTTTATCTATTTGATTAATTTTCGATCTGGCATTGAAAGGTTTTTGCTAACGAGGGTGAATACATTATTGATTAAAAATAAAATCTTTAACAAATATCAAATGTACCAAAACGACATTTCTCTCCCCTAATATAACGCTTTTGTAACATTAGAGGGAGCGTCTTTTTTTTATGTCTCCAGCTTCTGTTATGAAAATGAAAATAAATTTTTTTTCATCAAATTTTTACTTGCCGTGTGAGATCAGTATCTATAAGGCAAAACTAACTCTCATCATCGGTCACAGTCACATTAACATTGAATCTTTATTTTGTAATATTCTAAACCCCGTTTTCTTTCGCAAATTTGTATTCATTTAAAAAATGAACCCTGTAACAGGGTGCGTTTTAAAAAGTACTTAAAGGTGCTGATTTTCGTTTTAAAAGCCCTTAAAGGTTTTTTAAAAAGTCTTTAATTTTCCCTCTTTGAAAATGAGATTTTTTTTCTTTATTATGTCACAATTCATTCAGACACCCTTGCTCTGTAACATTTTACATGTTTGATGCGGGATTCTTGCACTCTCATATGCAACTGCATTTCAGGCTTCCCCTCTCTCAAATCGAACCGAAAAATCTCTAGATCATTTTATGCTGACTAATATAATAATAATAAAAAAAGAGTTCTTTGTCAGAAACTAGTTATTTTATCATGAGTCTTTGAAAATTATTTTGCATTTTGTTAATATATATAGTACTTAAAAGGTACTTATTTTTTGTTGAAAGATTTGGCTACACATCTTGTGTAATATTCATCATATTTTGAAAATGCTTCAAAAAAAAAAATAAATAAATAAAAAAAATATTCCATGCATTATTATCAATAGTTTTTACATCCCTTAAAATTTTAAATTAATAAAAGTCACCGTTAAAAAATATTCTTTGTTCCTAATTTAACACTTACCTAAGGTCAAATCATGTTCTTGCCTCATCACACAGGATTCTTTCTTTTCTATCGAAAAGGTGACGAGAATATTCTAAAGACGGCAGGAGATAGAGCCTTCCAATGAGGTGAACCGGGGTTCTATCCCGGCAATGGCTGGTCGATACGAATTCCGCATCCAGCTTGCACCGACCACATGAAATATCCTCAGTGGTAGACGGATCATGGGTTAGAGTTCCCTTGCCGTCAGACTAACCATGGGAGGGTCTCGTGGTCTTCTTCATGTAACGCAAATGCGGGTTAGTTCCATCAAAAAGTCATCCACGAAGGCAAATTTCTCCTAATACTTGATCCAGGCGATTCCTTGTCTTCTGGATTGGGTTCAAAATGACAAGGCTACGGAGTTGAACATAAGTAGTCGTAAACCCGAAAATTGTGTCTGCTGTTCAACGACGGTTATAAAAATTAAAAATAAAATCAACTTTATTTGAGCCGCGATGGCTTAGGTGATAGAGCGTTCGCCTTCAAATAAGGTGAATCGGGTTCGAATCTCATTCGATACGAATTCCGCATCCAGCTTGCATCGGCCACTGTGCTGACGTGAAATATCCTCAGTGGTAGACGGATCATGCGTTATGGTCCCCCTTGACGTCAGGCTAACCATGGAAGGTTCTCGTGGTTTTTCTCTCCATGTAACGCAAATTCGGGTTAGCTATATCAAAAAGTCCTCTACGAAGGCAAATTTATCTCAATACTCGATCCAGTAGTTCCCTTGTTTTCTGAATTTGGTTCAAAATTACCAGGCTACGGAGTTAAACATTAGTAGTTGTAAACTAATAAAATTGGGTCTTCTGTTCAACGACGGTTATAAAATAAAAATTAAAAAATAAAATCATCTTTATTTAAATTTTATAAGTAAATAGATGTTATATATGTATTTCAATAGATAGTTAAATCAGAAGCATGCTTTTATAAAACTCGAAATTTGTTGAATAAAATTATTTTTATTCAATAAAATGTATTATTCAAATTTCTTAGATAAATTACGAATGCTTTTTTAGAAGACTTAAAAAGAAACATCGTATCAAGAGACTAGCAATCAGTTATTAGCGAAAAATATATGAATGAAATTTTACGCTACGCGTGCGTAAGTCAAGTTTCTCGTAAGTTAACTACATTTTTAATATTACCCTATTGGAAAAAATCGCCCAGTATAAAAAAATCTATACCGGCTTATGAAACACCGGTTCCGGTTTGATACTGGATCCCAGAATGATGCCAGAACCAGTATCATACCGGAACCGGTGTTTCATAAGCCGGTATAAACTTGATCCCGGTATGAAACCGGAACCAGTATCATACCGGAACCGGTGTTTCATAAGCCGGTATAAAATTTATTCCACTATGATACCGGAACCAGTATCATACTGGGACCGATGTTTCATAAGCCGGTATAAAATTTCTTCCGGTATGATACCAGAACCGGTGTTTCATAAGCCGGTACCAAATTTATGCTGGTGTGATACAGGAACCCAGTATACTGGGATGGTGTAACGTTTTATTTTTAACACAAGTACAGTGAGGTACTACAATTTGATACAGGAAGGTTAGTGAACTACTCTGGATTAGAAAATAAAACATTAATACTATTGTGTAAATAAAGTCACCTGGTTTATGCAGGGAAATAAAACACTGACCTCAATTCACACTTTGTCAAAAGCTATAGTTTGCATTATGTTTATAAAAATCAAATAAACTGTTTTATTTTTTAAACTTCTTCACAGTTAATGAAATTTTTTTAACAATTAATTAATATATTAGAAATAATTGTCAATAATATTTGAATCTAAAATACTACACAAAAAATGTTTTGTAGCAACATTAGAAAAGTGTAAATGCATTCTTCAGATTTTATGAAAATTGATTGAGGATTAGAAATATTATGTAATGAATAGCCAAAAACCAGACTAAAATAAGTCAAAATCTTAATTTTTAACTTTTTTTTCATATCTTTTGAAACTACAAAATAAATTTTGATAATTAAGCCACGGAAATGTTTGACAAATGCAAATTCACATGCACAATAAGGAGACCATGTTAAGTGTATATATCTATAGATATAAATTTAAACAATCTAATTATAAAATTATGATTTCATTTAAATCAATTAACTTTGGTTTATATTTAAGTAATTGATAAATAAAATGGAATACAAATAACACATATACCAAATAATGTTTGAAATGCCGCCAAAAATATTTGAAATCAATCTAATTTGACATTGTTCATTTACTTTGAAATCGGACATTGTAAAATATAATTATATAGTTATGTTACATCTTGGCCAATGTACTTGCTTGCTACTATAGATTTAAATACAAACCATTTTAATTTTAGATATATTTGATATTTAAATTATAGTTAACTTTAATCATTAAAACATAATAGTAGTTAGAGTAGTAATAATAGCTACAAATAAAAGCTCAAATGACACAAGTTATTAACTAATATAAATAAAAAATTTGAATTATTTTACTCTGTCATTCTATTGATATTTTTCTTAAGATTCCTTGACTTAAAGCACAATTTGTTATACTCATTTTCTATTTGAAGTATTTAAGTTTTATGATTATTTACTTATCACATAATATCTGAAAATTAAATTAGGAAAAAAAAGTTATCGCCTACAAAAATTAAATCTCAAGAGCGAATTATTTATATAGCGACACAAGTTCATAAAGCATAAATTTTCGAAGGCTTTTCTTATCTCACTATTGGTGTGCACTCAACAAGATATAATTAATATAATAATTAATATATATACTGAATAAAAACACACAACACAATATTAAAACTTTTAAACATTGAATATGACATAATTTAAACTCTGTCTTCAATGAGATATAAGAATTACACAATTACTAAATTTATATAAACATTACCATAACAGCCTGAAAAATATTAATCTTTTTATAATCAAATGAAATCAATTTTGTCATGTTTTAGTAGTTCCTATAACATGAAGCGACTGAAAAGCTCTTTTAATACACTTGTGTGCAAATTCAAAAATATAGCTTTCAAAAAGTTGATTGATTCGAATAGTTTAAATATGATATCTCCCTTGTTGTGATTCATTTTTATTTTCCACAAACACAACCGTCGCTTGCAGGTCTTAGCTGTGTCAAACATGCACTTTCTAACAGTCAATTTTCAAGTCTCTTCGACGTCACCTAACCGTTTATTTGGAGGTTGTTTGGTTGTGCAGGATCCCTCAGACTTTTCTTTAATGTTGATCTCTTAGAATTATCTTTCTAACTTCACCAAATAAGAGCCAGCAGCAATGTTTCCATTTAGAGCTCCTAATATAAACAAAATTTGAATTAACAGAATGTGTAGACTAAACAACAGTTTCAAAAAATCTCATTTTCAACATTGTATGCCTTATCTTTTAATATTATGCTTTATCTGTTTATGCTAAATTTTAGATTACAATTAATTAAGTTAATATTTTAGATTGCAGTGTTAATTCCATTAGACATTTTTGACATTTGTATACTTTTTCCTAACTATTAAATTGACAACAAAAATTATTAAATGAATAAAAACAGTAAAGAATTTTTAAAAGCTTTCAACTTTTTTCACATCATATTAATAAATAAGTAGACAATGAAAAATGCTATAAATGTCAGTTAATTAAGGTTATATTAACTAAAAGCTTAATTATGTTAAATTTTTCATATGATTATGATAAATTTTACCATGACACAAATAGGATGCATAGATTTTTCAGCTCATATGACTTGATTAAAATTGGTAAAGCATTATGCTTATTATTTCTTTTTAATAATAATAATATTTATATCAATAGGGTAATACATTTACTCCAATTTCTAATTAACTTTTATGCATTTTAAAAACTCAGAAACTAGCTGTTACTGATGTAAATAACTTAGACAAAGACCCAGAATGCCAAAAAAACAGATTTCATATATTCAATTCTTACAGAATTAAAATAAAATATGTATGCATATTAATAAGATTACGAATATTCGGGGAACTGTTCAATCATACATTTTTAAAAAAATTCATTGTCTACAGTAACATACGCAACACATACAAAAAGTTAGACTCAATATTTAATCTTATTATTAAGATCTTGAAACATAATACCATAGAAATTTCATACTATTTTAATAAGATTAAATTAAACCTTACTTTGGTTCAAAATAAGTATATACAGTTACAGTTAAATATGATCTAAAATTTCAAACAATGTATGATGTTAATTTACAGATAAGCTATTGTAATACACAGACTGTAAATAAATAAAAGATTAAAATAAATTATTTATAATTAGGAATAAACAATTATCCAAATTATATAGTCTAATTTATACAGTAAAACAATTTTTCAGAATAACTATTAAGTATGAGAAATACAATTGCAAATACTACTTATTTTTCAACTAGTATATCAATCAATTATAAATATACTCAATATTTCAACTGGCTAATTGAAACTTAGATCAACACGACAATAGTAAGAAAAAATGATGGTCCACCAAAATTTTATTATTTTTTTAATTTGAAAGAGATTTCTAATAAAGGGAAGTTAATGTCTAACATAGGTATCGCTCCTACTACCCACTTCTTATTGACAACACAAAAGAATTCACAAACGCCCACATCATGAAAGCACATTACCAACCAACTTTTTAGAGTGACTCTATGCAAAAATTTAAGTTTGGATGATCTGAAGTAACTTTTGACCATTTTAGTTTCAGTACAATAATTTTTAAACAGTTCAGCTCATAACTTCGTCAAAAGGTTAACACTTAAATTCATTATCATGCAAAGCATATTAAAGGCTTTAAACAAATAAAATTTGAACGTAAAGCTAAAAATTGAACTATTCAGTGGCTGAACTCAGAAGTAAAAATATTGAAACATTTACATTTGCATATACTTTTTATGTTCATTAAAATCTAAGAAGCATTCAGTTCTATTTTATAATTAATTTGTAACTACAATATGAAAACTTACAAAAAGGTTTCACTAATTCAATTTATTAACAAACTGAATATCTTTATATACACCGTATCACTTTTATGCACAAAGATAAGAATATAATGAATTCAGGACTGCAAACTACTATGTTTTTTGCAAAATGTTTTATTGATATAGATAACTAAAACTTTCAGAATTCTGGGAAATTTGCAAACATCTTAAAAACATCACCGCCAATTCCGGGTCGGCCCCCCTCCAGGAGAAATTAAAACAAAAACATTAAAGAACAGGACCAATTTAAAGAGTATAACTTGTAGCCATCCCAGGCAAATCTCTACTAGTCTTTCTTTTTTAAATAATAAATAAATTTTGTAAGCTTAAAATCTTTTAGGCATCTTGACAATTGCAGCTGGTGCAATGGATCCTGACACTGAAATATCCCTAAATGTAGATTTATAAAAGATAAAATAACTATCGAATTTTTAAAAAAAATTCTATAATAGTTTGCATGTTGAATGTGTCAAGAACTAGAAAAACATACCTCTATTGAACTAAAAATGAAATATGCTGTTTTCCAAATCATTTCTGAAAAAAAAAATTTATTTAGAAATTATAGAATTACAAAAAATATGTACGCTATTAACTAGGTAGTAATATCAAACTTTTAAGTATCAACTGCTTTGTTTTTAAAATGATATTTTAGTTTTACTGAAACTTCCGGGTACCAACAGTTAATAAAATATCATTAAAATTAAATGCTTTAAAATTTTTAAAATAAAATTAAACATTAAAAATAACAAAAGAATTTGAGATTAACACTTAATATATAATGCGAAGTTTACAAATATTATATACAACTAAACAAATAATTAATTTGTTAATAACGGTGATATTAGTGAGAATTTATGTAAAAAACATGACCCAGGAAAAAAACATTAAAAATACTGTTTGTCTAAGATAGGTACTCTGCTAGACATTCGTCTGGAGCTGTGGCGGTGACTATGGTAACGAGGCATGATTATTTCAAATAGGGGTGCAGGGTCCCTCTTTAAGACTGGTTTCGGCGAGGGAAAAGGAGACCTCTTCATCGAAGTTACCCTCCCTGAAATGCCCTCTTCTTGTTTCCATAGCACCAGACTGCCGCAGACTTAGTGGCGGTTAGAGTACCTATTTTAGACAGACGGTACTTTCTTCTCATGCAATGAAGTCTATATATCGTTACCCTTACCTATGCATGCACAAGCAAAGCAGTAATAATTCAAGAATGTAATATATGTCTTGATAACTTAAAATATAAATACTACTCATACTCAAGCATACGTTTTAACATTTCTGTAACTAACAAAGATGCAAATAAAAGCAAGAAATAAAGAGAAAAATACACTTACTAATATATACCGCCATTCTTTCCACGATGCCTGATGTCCGGATGTAAACAAGTGTGATTTGCTGTGCAGTTCAGACAGAGGAACGGAAAGAACTAGAAAAACTGTGCTATATGGCTCAGGTAGCGTGACATGAATTTAACGAACTAATTCATCAATTCTTGGTAGCTTGATATAGAATTTACGAACGACTAAAAGTCGATTCTCGTCTTTTGCGTGGTTCCCATTCGTTTCTGAATTAATCGCTCTTTTTCGCTTTTATAGATTCAATTGAATTGAATTAACTATATAGTTACAAAACAAATTTATTTATTTCATTCAAAAAAAGTTTATTTTGTTTTATGATTTAAATTTATTAATTACAAATTTCTAAAACGGACTGAAATTTATAAATTTATGAAGGAGAGGTTTATGTTTGAGGTAAAAATTTGAGATTTTATATCAATTTTAATTTATGTAAACATATTTCTTTTGCTACGAAGTTGTTTGAAACCTAAACTAATTAATTTATTTCGCGAATTGATAAATTAGTTTCGGTTGGGAGTAATATTGTTCTAGAATAAATTCAAATATAATAAATAAATAAATAAATAAAAACAATTTATAATAAAATTTAAAGTGATACAATTAAATAATATGTCATCATGACTTTGAATAAAATAAATTTTGTAAATCAAAAAATAAATAAGTAAATAAATAATAAACGTATAAAAACACAATCTATTAGTATTAAATTACTTTTATTAGAAAATTACTTACATTTAAATGACTTTAAGCAGAATTTAAAATAATTAAAATGTGTAAAAATCTTACTCAAAAACTTCCTTTTCATCAAAATTATAAAATGATTTTAATATTTTTAAATATGTATTTTTTTAATTAATGTACATAGAAAATGTACGCTATAACCGCCCTTGATATATACGTTAAGAATTCTTATATAAATCTAAGAAATTAATTATTTGAAAGAAGTATATAATAAAAAATAAATAAATAAATAAATAAAATAAACGATGTTTGAAAATGTCAAAACTGTTAGATTTTCAGAACAATATGTACTTACTAAGAATGAAGCTATATTTTAAAACTACTTTAAAACTCCTAGTATGTTTGAAAACTGGTATCAAAATTTCCAGTGCGATTTCATATCTGGTATCAAAATTTCCAGTATGATCTATACTGGTTAAATTTCTGATATAGTGCCATACTAGTTTTACACTTTCCAGTATGGGACTATACTGGTTTTAAAATTTCCCGTATGGTGTTATACTGGTTTTAAAATTTCCAGTATGGTGCTATACTGGTTCTAAAATTTCCAGTATGGTGCCATACTGGTTTTAAAATTTCCAGTATGGTATTATACCAGGTTTTAAATTTACAGTATGGGTCATACTGGTTCTGGTATCATTTTTGATACTGGTTTTACAATTTTTTTCCAATAGGGTAATCGCCCTATATAAATATTTTTTCATTGTCACCAAATTATTTTTTTAAAAATAATTAATTTAAATTTTTCTCCGCTTTTACTAAATAAAAACAGTTTAAACTTCAGATTTTTCAATAGTATTTCAATAGTCATATGTAGATTAATATGGTATAAAAAAATTCATACCTTATAATTCAACATTTTTTCATCCTCAATTAAATTAAATAATAAAAAATGACAAATAGTTATTAAAAATTATTTTTTGTATGAAATTATCTTTAGGTAAATGAGTTTTATAAGTGGGAGAAAAGTTTTTTTTTTTTTTTTTTGATTTGCTGAATTAGTTTTAAAAATATGACTAAAAACGTAAAAAGTGAAATTAACATTAAGGGGTCCAAACTTTGAATCGCTCTCCTGAACAAACTATGGGGACCATAGTTTGCAGATTGCGGCTACCCTCTATATTTTAAAAATTAAGAATCCAAATATGTTAAAAAAAAAAAAAAAATCCATTTCTTCATGTTCCTGTATCTTAACACCGGCCACACTACGAATTTACAATGTTAATGCTTTCAAATCGTAACAAATAAGTAGGCAGTGATAGTTTCCTTCGTGAAAATTATTATTGGAAACTGAAAATGATGTTTATATTAACAATGGAATAAATCTTTTGACTATCTACTTTCTCTTCTTATATGATTCATAATCTTGGATTAGAAATTCGAATGCGTGGGTGTATTAAAGGCAAGCAAGGAAAAGTAATCTCACTTATTTTTTTTCTTCTTGCTTTGATCACCAATTAAGACTTTATGACTTAGTTAAGAAATGGAAAAATCAAACGAATAATGTCGGATTCTGAAGAAGAACAGGTGGACGCTCCAGTCCGCGTTAGTATTTCTTCGTGTGAGGATAAAAAGAATTTCCCCTGCTGGATTATGTATTTCAATAAAAAATGCGAAATCCTACATTTGGAAGAAAACAGGAAAATAACATATCTGAGTGCCTAAAAAAGACTTATTTACCTTCTACATAAATGAAAAAATTGAGGAATGGTCCGACTTCAAAGAAAATCAACACGAAAAATTTTCTTTTTCTCGAGAAGATAAGTATGAATTTTTCCTATTCATGAAAATTATCTTCAACTGCGACAGAGAAGTGGAATGAGTCTAAAGATCTAAACATAGATGAGATGTTGCTAGAACCGATAAAAGCTGACGTAGCATAGAAATTTCGTAATGTTTTGAGTATAGCATATCCATCTACTGTTGAAGAACTTATTAAGTTATGCTCAAAATTAGAAAAAAATGAAAAGAATCTCTTTAATAGACCTCCTCTTCAACGACAACATTGGAATGATAATCATCTAATATATTATGAGCAGCCAAAACAATGAATTCCCCATAATTAGTACAGAATGTTTCTCCTAATCTATCCTCAACAGATAATAAAATATCGAAAAATATATTATAATATCGACGAAAAAATTAATATCAAATTGTATATAACAAATATTTCGGACATTCCCCAAAGCGACTATTTGATTGTTGACATTCGCCGGTGAAAGACTACATTTTCTTGATTTCAATCATTCACGGTAACATACATATAGATTCATTACTCATAAATCCCTCAATTATACAAATCAAAATTGGGCACTGAAAACATTCTTACGAATCAACCTACAAAATAAATCTTTCCAATGTATTGAACACCTTTTAAAATCAATACTTTTAAATTTGTTTTATGACAAATTGAACTTAGAAGTAATTAATGTATTGCTGTCATAACAGTTTACAAAAAAGGTTTCAAAATAAATTGATTGGTTATGAGGTAATTTCAATAAACTGACAAGGGCTTTTAAAAATTATTGTCGTTCAACGGGAAAGTTATGATATCAATTAAAATGCACTGTTTCTAAAGCTGTTATAAGGGCAAAAATATTTTTGCATCCATTTCCTGGCTGAGATTCAAATGGTTCTCTTATTTATTATTAAAGCATTATGATTTATGGAAAAAAGTTGTATTAACTTGTGAGGCTTCACTTCCTCCTATAAAATACTTTGAAAAAATAATCTTAAAGAAAGAAAGATGACACAAAACTCGTGTAATATTCAACAGATTTCTAAGAAAATACAGTTGTTTTTACTTCTTTGTATTTTGTTTGGAAAGGCGGGTTTACCATTAATTCGATATTTAAACGACAACACTTTATTTATACACATAATACAAATTAACGAATGACTGTTTTGATTGGGTCAATCTCTGGCGTTATTTACATAATCGCACATTCAACTTATTTGAACCGAAACAAAACCAACCGCCATCTATCGGTATAATATGCTATTACTTAATATTCCATACACTGTAGTCCTCTATTCGAAATTTTTTTCTCCCTTTAACTGCAAGTACTGAACTTTCATTCTTCACCTCAGAACATGCTGGAAGTATTGCTCATTTAACGTTACACGGTAGGACCTGTAAATCTAAATCACGGAGGCGAGCAACATTACCCACTCCACAGATACATATTAATAAGGTGGGCCACATTCACACATCACATACAACAGAGGACAACACACAGAGAGAAACATTCATGCCCTGAGCGAGATTCGAATCCGCGCTTAGCAATCACAAACCTGGCCGTCTTCCTTCGAAACTAAACAAAAAAACATAATTATCAAAAATTCCAAAACAAGTCTATCGGGAGGTTTCTGCATTCATTGTGACAGACGACAGACGTGGCACAAAGTTTTTATTAACGGTCTTGGCACTAAAGGATAAATTGTCTCGAATCATGTCATTAATAGGGACCCAAACATTGTTCGTTGTAGAACGTTTGGTGATTTTCCTACTGTCACCATAGTCATATTAGATGGTTGTTGAATCCTCTTGGAGCAGACAGTTCATTACCTCCAAACTTACTACCTCTTTTAATCTGGTCAACATATCGTTTCCATAGTTGGCCGTTAAGAGTAAAATGTAGTTGTTCCTAAATTCCACTTCGCATCTGGTTTTCTTCAGCATCTTCGAAATTCCGATCTTTAAATTTATTCTCTTCTAAAATCAGGTCAGATGAGATCAACTGTAGTTCAAATCTCTCGTTGCAATTAAGACTTTTAAACGTTGTAGCATTTGGTACTTTTCTATTGTGAATTAAAAAATTTGTAAGTTTTGACTTAGCGTAGTTTTCTACTGCACGCAGTGATTGCTCCATTGTAAACACATATATTTCTGACTAACCATTACTTGATGGTTTAAATGGAGTCTTGTCTCTATTTAATCTTAAGAATTGTTCCTCAAAAATTCACTGCAGACCTCAGCATGTCCTCATTTGTGGACCTTGTGCCACTAAACTTTACATTCAATCAATCAAGCAGACCTTTGTCGTTGATCAGGACAATAAGACGGCCAAACCTGGAAAACAGTAATCTTAAATAATCAATAAGGGTATGAGCGGTAATAGTTTTCATGGGATCAAGTCACTTAGAATAAGCATCAACTATTATGATTAAATAATGATCTATCGAAGTCGATATGTATTCGTTCCCAATGAGACAATGGATAATCACAGCTTGAACTTGATTTGATTCTTGATGACACAGTCAATTACGTGTTCCCTAATATCTTTTTCCAGTACACATGTGAACGGAAAATGGCTGTCATTTTAACTACTTCCGAGTGTCTTACGTGAACTTCTAGTAAAACTTGTTTTAGAAATTTCTTTGGGACTCATAAAATATACCCTTTTAGAGTGTAATTTTCAATATTTTCCATAAAATCACAACTTCTTTTTAGGGAGTTTAGAAATGACTTAACTCATCGTCGGAGGAAGTAGCTTTTGCCAATTCCTTGTAGATTATTGGTAATGTCTTTATTTGGAATAGCTGAGAAAGACTTCTAATTATTTTGATTTAACTGGAACTCTGGGCAAGAAGTCTGCATTCCCATGACTCTTTGACTGGTGTGAGATATAGGGATGAGGTCTTGGAGCCCCATGTTCAGGGGTGCAGTTGGCCCTGAGTTTATTTTAATGGACAATAACGCGAGGCCATGTAGAGCTCTTCTGGTTGACGAATTTCTAGAGAGTGAAGATATTCGCCGTATGAATTGGCCAGCCAGATCTCCAGACCTCAACCCTATGGAGCATGTCTGGGACGTTCTGGGGAGGGCAATTGCAATTTGCTATGCCCTCCGAGAACCATCCAGGGAATGAAAACAGCGTTGTTGAACAAGTGGGATTAATTGCCACAGGAAATGATAAACTGCCTTATTTCAAGTATGAAATCACACTTCATATCTGTAAGGGGGGATGATACCCCTTATTGACCCATTTTTTGTTTTATTTATTCTGCAACCGCTGTTTCATACCTTCCGACTCCTACGAGTGTCATGCGTGTGTATTACATTTGTTGAATAGTTATTTGTTTTGTATTGTATCAATGTATATACCTATCAAATTTCATTAAAATTGGTCCAGTAGTTCTAGAGATAATCGACCAAGTCTGCAAATTCTCTTAATTTCTTACACCAGTGCATAAAAAGGCTTCTTCAAAATACAATAGACTTTAGGTAGAATCAAGAGATCGTTTATTTTACACAAGAATCAGGGCAGTTTCATGAAAAGAAAATGTATTAATTCTTTAAAAAACAATATTATTTGCTACATTTTAAAATAAGTAGTTTTTAAAGTAATCGAAGAAAAATTAATAGTTTTTCTTATTTTATAGGCATTCTATCTCATTGTACATTGGTTGGAGCCGAAGAGGAGTGTTTATGTAAGTACACACAATTTTGAAGGGGGGATTTAAAATATTTACCTTTTAATTTATGATATTTCAGCCATAATTTGATATACAGTCCCTGGCCAAATTATTAGACGCACTATAAGATTCCATGTAAAATCTTAATTATCAGGTGATACTATACAGCTTTATTGTTTTTACGAGACTGAAACCGGTTTGCACGTTCGGGTACCAATTGGTTAAATTGGGCAATATATAATATAAATTCGACTAATGGATAAATTAGACTATTTATTATAGAATATTTATTGTATCAGATATAATATTGTAATAATTAGATCAAATTACTAGACGCACTGTAGTTTTTTAATAATAACATGTTTCGCACGAGTTTGTATGCAATAGTTTTATATTTAAACATGTTATGGGTTTTTATTTAGGAGATTTTTTCTATACTTCCTATTTGTATTTATTTTTAACACATTGCATTACAATGTTAAAAAAATTGATACATGAACGTAAAGAAATGCAAACAGCTGCATCAAAACAAAGTATCACCTGATAATGTCCTTTGGATCCAATAATTGCTTTTAGAGGAATAAAATATTTTGTTTCCTACCTATTAGTATATTAAAATGTTTCAAGAAAAGAGTGTAGAGAGAACAATGAAGTGTTGTTTTCAAAATATCTGAGGGTAATCCTGTCATAATTTGTTTGTATTTTGAAATATTTTTCAGCATTTGAAGCTTCAGAGCTTACTCTAGATTTATCTTAACTCAATTTTTTTATACTTTAAATAACTTGTATAGGTGAAAGAGTTTTTCTAGTGGTATAGCGTCCTATTAACTGTTTGGATTGTCATTTAAATATGGATATTGAACAATATATTTATTGCTATGAAGCTTAAAGGTTATGCTGTTATATTAAGAAATATTCACTTCAAAGATATACACCAAGAATCAGAGCTGTGGAGTTAAAACGGTTAGTTTTGAGTGAAAAGATCTTATGAAAATTATTTCGTCGCAAATATTTTGGAATTCTGTAAAAGGAATATTACTCATTTAAACTACCACCAACTTAATGAATCACATTTCAGCGTTTTTGAGCCTATGTTTAAATGAACTAATATAAATGAACACGAGAAATTATTGAATCGATATCAAAAAATGAATTTTAAATTATTTGTTACAATTTATAAATTCTAAAATCAAATGTTTGAACATTAATTTTTTCAAAAGTAATGTTATTATTAACTTTAAATAAAATGCCTTTATTTGTTCAATACAAAAATAAAAATTCTTTCCTGAGTATAGGTGGAGTCTCAGGAAAGTCTGGAGTTTCAAATAATTGACTACAGAGCTCTGCTAAAAGCAGTAAGCGAATCCTATGTTTTCCGATACAACTGGAATCTGATTTTTCTATATAATTTTTTTAATAGCTTGATTATAATTACAAAATGTTATGTAAAATTATTTAAAATTAGACACAGTTATGGAATCCTTTGACATTACATGGTTATATATAATTATCTATCCAAATGAACCTTAACATTTTCACGCACACCGATGTCCCATCCGCTTTGGGAGAAATTTTTTTTCATTTTTTGGAGCAAATGTTTAAGTTTTAATATTTGATTCTTTGTATAGTAAATTGTTTCCAGTTGGTTTTAACCATTTGTCCACGACGCATATAAATAAATCATGCGTATATATATACATTATGCTTTCGAGCAGAGTTTACTTTTTTGACCATAATATCGGAAGTTAGTTAAATTTCAATTTTAATTCATTTTCAAAAAACCGCACTTTTTTCACACACAGCATATAGTTATTGTCATGTGATCTATAATATCCAGACTCCTTTGTTAGGGTTGACGCAGCAACATGTATTAAAATCCCAAAATATTCATTAAATTGAATGGGAATCCATAGCGTTTTCAACAAAAAAATTCTTTTTTTAAAAACTGCAGACTTTTCACAATCATTTTATAATGGAAAAGGAAATATTTCCGCTCGAAAAAATGAAGTAGCGCATTTTTAAGATTTGTAGCGTTCGAAAAATTAGCAGCCAAAAAAGTAGCCCAAATTCGATTTTCAGTAGCGGTGACTTTTAAGAGTACGCTACTTGTAGCCCAATCTGACAACACTGCTTATCTTAGATGTTACACACTTTGCGATTGCAGTTGGAATTGCGATGATAACGTGTAAATGTGATTGCAATCCGATATTCGTTTTCTTCTTGTCCGCTATCCTCGATAGATAAAATGTAAATTTGTTTTTCATTAAAATGTCAATCTTTGCAGAAGTATTGAAGAAATTATTTGTTCAATTTAATTTAGAAATGAAATGAAATGACATCTTAAGAATATTTGATTCATGTTGTTTATCTGAAAGTATTCGATGAATAAATTGTGATTAATTTCTTTTCATAGAGGATAAATGTATTTATGTTTTATAAAAGACTTTTTATAGAATAGATTTAATTAACCTGATATAAAAATATTGTTAAACCAGTTGTTGGAAAAAACTTGATTCATGTTGTTTATCTGAAAGTATTCGATGAATAAATTGTGATTAATTTCTTTTTGTAGAGGATAAATGTATTTATGTTTCATAAAAGACTTTTTATAGAATAGATTTAATTAACCTGATATAAAAATATTGTTAAACCAGAACAATTCAATTTCTTTTTATGAGGTACTTTTAATTGCTGTACTAGAAATCGAACTTACTAATCAATTTTGAAGATCACTAAAACTTGAGATAACCAAATAAAAATGAGAGAAAAGATGCTTTTAAATTGCTATAATTATTTCTTAGTGAGGATGTTTTTAAAAGAAATATACTAAGGGAAGAGTTTATGAAAAGGTAGCCCAACATAGTGTCTTAATGAATTGTATTTATGTAGTCACACTGCAGTACTCCCCAATTATATCTCTGATAGAATTCGATGAACCACTAGATGATTCATCGCTGCTTTGTGTGAAGCCGAGAGACCTGTATTAAAATCACTGTACTTTTAAACGCTGATCGCGAGAACTGTATTAAGTTCACGGTCGCTCCTGTGTTGCCATTAGCAGTTGAATTTATACAGGCTGAATTTGTGTGTGACTGAGTAGCAACAGTGCGAGGAGGTGAACAATGTCACAGTCAACTGTTCAATGCGGGACCATCCATATTAGCAGCCGTGTTCAAATCGAAGTTTCTGGTTCACGTAACGTCCGAAGGTCACCAATGTGGTAAGAAGAAATATTGTAACATTTTAATTGCATGTTTTATTGGAACAATATTTTGAAGAATTTGTTCTATTTAACTTTTATTGTAAGAAAAATGAAAAGCCTGTTTTAGTTAACTGATGTTCTCTATTAAATCAATCTTCATAGAAGAATAATGTTAATTTTTTTATGAAAATTTTTAAGAAATTAACGAAGACTTATTATTTACTACAAAAACTAAGTAATCTAAAAATTTCATAACTAGAAGCATTTATTGTAAAACAATATTTATTGAATTACATTTTTTTCAATGATGTGAACATAAACTTCATGAAAAATTAATTTAATTCCTTTATATTCTATAGAGATCAAATCCCCCGTAAATACTTAATTTATTATGGAGGTTATATATACCTTTATTCTCTCAATAGTAGAATAATAAATAGATAATGCACCATTTTAAAAATACATTTCATTTCCACATATTGCATTTTGCAGGTGCTCCGTAACGATCACACGTAATATGTATCCATATATTTCTAATAAAAACAATAAATAAATGAATAAATAAATAAATAAAACATATTAAAGGTTTTGAATAAATATTTAAATGAGAAGAGACAAAAATGCTAGTGAAATATGTCGAATCACTATTGAGAGGTTATTAAAAACATTGAAACGCACTTAATGGCGTAGGAAGTTGAGAAGAGCAGAAAAAACGATTATTTAGTAACACCTATAAATCTCATCTGGCTATGAAACTGGATTTGATGTATTTACTTTTTGATTTCTTGATTCTTAAAAGAATTCTTAATTGAAGGGCGGACAGTACCGCATATCCTGCAGAGCTGAAATACTGTCAAATAAATTATGTAATATAAAATATTTTTAAAAAAATAATTAAATATACCATAACTGCCAACATGGATAGGAAAAAATCCAGTAGATTTTACGAAATAGTATAAATTTCCTGATAATTGTTACATAAAGTACTAAATATTTTAAACATAGGGAATTTTAGGGATTTTTATAGTCATCAAAATAGAAAAACTGCAATATTTTCTGATTATGATTGACATTAAATATACTTGAACTGTTACTATGTATTATGTTTACTCACAATTTCGAATATAAATAGGCATTTAATTCATCAAAGATAGTTTAAAATAAAAGATTTTAATTCATTTAAAAAGAGAGTTCTGAATAAAAATAAACTGAATAGTGAACATTTTAGAACAAAAAAGTTTTTGAACTGATTTCTATAAATGAGGTTTGTTTCATTATGTATTAGTAACATTTATTGAAATATTCAGTACCAAAGATGAATAATCTGTACAAAAACTCTATTTCAATGGGGAATTTTTAGAAAACTTACTCAATTTTAAGGGAATTTTCCAATATTTACAAAAACCAGAAGAATTTTAATTAAACCAGTAGGCCAGGAGAAACTGGCAAAATGCTATTGCCAGAGTTGCCAGCTATGAATATAGTGATACATTAAATATAATAGAAATAATTATTTAATTCATTAATGCAACTTTGCATTTCCTTGATTTCTTTTCTTTTTTTTTGGAGTTTCTCACCAACTAGTAGGCGCAAAGAGGGTATCTTCTTGTAGCGCCTGGTAACTCTTCTTCGGCTTATTAAACTATAATTCTATCTCTTGAGGATTTACAGACCTACGCACCAGCTGTGCTTTCTTTAGAATCCTTCTAGAAGGGCAAAAATTTCTTATGACATCTCCGTTGAACCTAAAATAATTCTCTAAGAATTGCAAGTGTTAAATACCTTTAAAATTTAGAGTAAATTATTTAAATCAAACAAACGAATAAATAATCTTAATATTGTTTGGTCGAGATTCCTCAGTATCTGTAAATTATGAAAATAGTTAAAGATATGGGGAAAAAAGTGACCTTTCTCTTCTCGAAATATTTATAAAACAAATTTAAGTATTTTAAACTTGCTATCATGGAAATATCATTCTTCTTATTTACTGTCATGGAAATATCATTTTTCATATTTGCTGTCATGGAAATATCATTTTTCATATTTGTTCTCATGGAAATATCATTTTTCATATCTGCTGTCATGGAAATATCATTTTTCATATCTGCTGTCATGGAAATATCATTCTTCATATCTACTGTCATGGAAATATAATTTTTCATATTTGCTGCCAAGGAAATAATAAATTTGTGGTCACGGAAACAGCATTGTTACAAAATGTTTTGCATAATAACAGACGATATCTCCTGATAAAATGCAATATCTTATTAAAGCTAACTAAGATTATCGTTATAGATATTACTATAGTTTAGCTTATAGTTATAGCTATTACTAAATTTTAGATCACAGTTCAAGCTTATAGTTTAATTAAAGCTCATTAAGCTTATAGATTCGATAAAAGCACGTGCTAGAAACAAATACGCAGGTTTATAGATGTTATCAAAAATTATAAAAATACTGTACTTAAGCGTCATATGCAATTTTAAACATAAATATGCTTATTTTTATTCGTCCAAACAGTATTTCAATTTTTAAACATTTAATTTAACTCTAATAACGAACCTTTTTGTTGTAAAATATTAATAATTATAATTTTAACTTTTTTTTTAAACACAAATTTTAATTACTCTTTAAATGAAAATATCATAAAATTTTTAAATTAAACTCTATAATTTGAAAAGGGAGAGGATGAAGCCAACAGAGGTTAGATGTATTAACCTTAAAAATATTATATGATATAGAACTCTCTTTTAAGACTATAGATTTAAACTGTAGAAGACTTTTTCTGTATATGTAAATTATGAAAAAAAATTAAAAATCTTGTTGCATATACTATTAATTAACTAAAATTGGTCATTCTCAATTACTTAACCATTTTTAATAGTCATTTATTTTATTAATCATAATTTGCAAATTAATAATAACATTAAAAATTTAAAAGTTCTTGCTGTAAAACTTTGGGAATTTCTGTTCGTTGAACAGCCGACCCAAATTTTGAGTTTACGACTATCAATGTTCAACCACGTAGCATTTTTTTATTTTTATTTTTTAGCCGTCGTTGAACAGCCAACCCAATTTTTTGGGTTTACAGATACTAATTTTCAACTCCGTAGCCTTGTAATTTTGAACCTAATCCGGAAGACAAGGAGATTCCTGGATTAAGTATTGGTAGAAATTTGAATTCGTGAAGGACATTTTTAATAGAACTAACTCGCATTTGCGTTACATAAAGAGGAAAATCACGAAAACCTCCTTATGTTAGCTTGGCGGCAAAGGGACTCGAACCCATGATCCGTCTACCACTGAGGATATTTTACGTCAGCACTGTGGTCGGTGCAAACTGAATACAGAATTCGTGTCACCCAGCTATCGCTGGGATTCAAACTCGGGTCACCTTATAGGAAGTCAACTGCTCTATCCTGTAACCTCCATCCCCACATTTATTTTATAACCATCGTTGAACAGCCCATCCAATTTTTTTGTGTTTTCGACTACTGATGTTCAACTCCGTAGACTTGTAACTTTGAAACAATCCAAAAGACAAGGAAACACCTGGATTAGTACCCCCAGAAGTATTGATTTGTTATGGGAACACGGAGCACTTTGCGACGTGACAGATTTAACGTGCATCAGTCACCATTTACTACACGGGGGAGTCTTCGGCCGGCGGGGATGGAACCCACGAACTCTTGGACATGGGCCCAGTGCCCTACCAACCAGGCTATCCCGGCCTTTACTCTGTAGCCGTGTAATTTTGAACCCAATTCAGAAGACAAAGGAACTCCAGTACCCCAGAGGTATTGATTTGTTATGCGCGGACATTGTAACCCAGCCAGAAGGGAATTTCTATTGACAAAAATGTTTTTATATAAATATTGACTTAGAATTTACGAGATTTTCCGGTCGCCAATTACAAGTTTTCATTTGTTTTTCTAATTACAAAAAGTTTATATCTAAAATTGTTATTTCATCATAAAGCAATATTACTTTATTATACAAAATTTTATGACGAAGTTATTTATCTACCGTTTTACAATTGTTAAATGACAAAAAATTGTACTTTCATTTTAAAAAGTAATGCTCAATTGTTTAATGAATTTTAAGAACATTATTATAAAGCTTTGTATAATGAACATATGCAAGTAATATAATTAGTACAAAGTAGCTGCTAAAAATTCTAAAGCATTAATAAGCATTAACTTTTCGCATTATTGCTAACTATCTCTTTGTCGAAAAGTTTTTAAAGCATTTTTATAATACAGAAAATTAAATACAAAATTTTTAAAAAAATGTCGATGGTAATTTAGCAAAATCATTAAGTTTAAATTTAATTAGAAACAAAGCCTCTGCTATAAAATATAAAAAAATAGCTTTTTAAATGAACAATTTAATGTATTCAAGTCAAAATTTGACATGAACACTTAACGGAAAATGTTGGATCATCATGAATCACAATGGAACCAGCATAAACCATCAAAATATTTTGATGGGACCATCAAGAATTTTGACTTGGGTAAAAATTGATTCATTTTTAAGGATTAAAAGTTATAGTGAAAACAATTCCAATTGAGTGGATGAGCGAAGCGAGTTGAAAAAGTTCTCTATTCTGAATACTTTTACCCCCCAGGGACACACTTTTGTGTGACGGGCGCGGCGCACCCGGGGCCCCGAGCTGGACCTTAGCATTCTTCCATTTCTCTCTTGCGACGGTCCTGTTTTGAGTTTCCGATTTTTCATCAAATATTCATATTGACCTAGTGAGCGAATATTATTTATTGTGTATAAAAACACTGGTTATCATTTACAGATTATGGAGTTCCACGTTTTTGATTCTGTTTTATTTTTGTTGCTTCTATATATATATATATTTATATATTTATCGCACTTTATTTGTTATACATGTTCACCCTTGTGGTTGCTTAATTTACTGGTAAGGGTATTTCTTCATGGCTCGGTGCTATATCGAACCTTGATGGGAAGAAACCACCCGCGTGTTTGCCGTGCGTGGAGACCTGTGTCCCTGGAAAGGGGGATCCTGGTAGTTGAGGGGCATCCTGGTACCCCAACACACTGCTTTGGCCCCTGCTTTAGGTAAACAGGAGGTGCATATTGACCTGTGTGCATCAATCGGCTAGTCACAAACATCATCTGTTGGCTAAGGTCAAGCACGAGGTCACTTACTGGGCATCTCGTTAAGGGTGGAGGCTGCTTCAGGGGTGACCTTCGGGCGTATAACTGTTGGTTAGCACTGGTGTTTAAGTAACACATTCATATTTGTTACTTACATCCCCAAGTTGGACTCCGTGGTGGGTGGTGCCGCTGATAGTCGAAGTTTGTCTAATTTTCTATGGCTGAAAATGAACAGGTGTTTAGTTCTGCTCACCGAAACAAAAGCGGAACATCAACCCCTTCACCTAGTTTTATCCTGGCAAAATGCCCAAATTACGACCTTTCCAAAGCGAAATTTCTTATACTCAGTTCTACTGAAAAGAAATTGTCTTCAATGTCACCATTCCTAGTTCAGAAAACTTTGGAAACACATATTGGAAACCCTAAAAATGTGCGTCAGATGCCCTCAGGTGACCTATTGGTGGAAACAAATTCTGAAAAACAGTCTGCTTCTCTCTTGAAATTACACCAAATTGGAAACGTTAATATAACTGTAACACCACATAATACACTTAATATATCTAAAGGCGTTATTAGCGATAATTCTCTCCAGTCATTACCAACATCTGAAATATTAGAAGGTCTTAGTAGCCAAGACGTGATAGATGCACGTCATATAACGATAAAAAAAGGTACTGATATTTTCACCACACAGCACTTAATCTTAACTTTTAATAGTCCTGAATTACCTACTGATATAAAAGCCGGTTATAAAAATTGTAAAGTCCGCCCGTACATACCTAATCCTCTCCGATGCTTTAAGTGTCAAACGTTTGGTCACGCTACTAACAACTGTAGGGGTAAGGAAACATGCTCTCGTTGTGGCCAAACAGGACACACATACCAATCCTGCTCTTCTCCAGAAAAATGCATAAACTGCAATGAACCTCACTCTGCCAATTCTCGTCGTTGTTCAAAATGGAAGCAAGAGAAACAAATTCTTAATATTAAAGTAATGCAGAACCTTTCATATTATGAAGCAAAAGCGAAATTTTTAAGCTCACAACCTCGTCCTAACGTTTCCTATGCGGCAATAGTATCAAGCCCAAAAGCTACTAAATCTATAGGCATTCAATGTGATGTAAAAGATACTCAAACTCTTAAAACTTTACCACCCAAGAAAGATTCCAGTACTTCTAATCTAAGATCTACACAGGCAAAACAACAGAAACCATCGAACTCACTATCTCATCGATCACAAGTACAAAACTCAGTACAGTCTACTCCGACTCAATCAACACAATCCCAAAGCAATGCTGAAAATAGTCAATATTTGAAATTAACTCCACAAATGGTAAGCGTTTTGCATAAAAGGTTAACGCATTCTCCATTAGTTAGTAAACCGAAATACGTATCTAAAAGCAGACAAAACCGATTTAATAAAAATCGTAAACTTTCTAACACACAGGAACAATGTTCAGAATCAGATGCGATGAGCACTGACGAGAATTGTGCAGATGAGCATAATATTTCTGGAATGATAATTGAAAAGGGGATGGTAACGCCACCTAACCTTAGTCCTAAGAAAGCAAAATCTAAAATTACTAAATAATGATTAATAAAATTTTATCTTGGAATTGTCGTGGTTTTTATAGTAATTTGACAGATATTAAAACTATTATTGACAACCATACTCCTATATGCTTTGCTTTAAAAGAAACGTTTTTGAAAACTTCTCATAAAGCAGCTATAAAGTTTTATTCTCACATTAGAAATGATTTTATTCACGGAAATAAAGCATGTGGAGGAGTTTCACTTCTCATATCCAACCAATATCCATTTTCTGTTGTTCCTTTAAGTACATCATTACAAGCCGTTGCTGCCCAAATAACAATTAAAACTCTAATTACTGTTTGCTGTTTATACTTACCTCCAAATAAACCAATTCTACAAACTGACATAGAAAATCTTGTTAATAAACTACCGACTCCGTATCTAATAATTGGTGATTTAAATGGCCACAACAAACTTTGGGGAAGCAATATTTCTAATTCTCGTGGTCTTCAAATAGAAAAATTGATAGACGATTTTCAACTTTGCTTACTCAATACAAATGAAATAACCCATTTTCACTTTCCCTCAAGAACTTACCATTCTATAGACCTAGCCTTCTGTTCTCCTCAAATTTTCCCATTTTTAAAGCTTTCAATAGAAGATGACCTTTACCAAAGTGATCACTTCCCTCTAATTATAAACATTTCTCTATCAGTTTCATACAATATACAGCGAATTCCAAAATTACGTATATCTGCTGCCAATTGGTCTGTATTTCAATCATCTATTGTATTAAATTCAGAACTCATAAATAATAGTAATATTGATCATGCAACACAATACGTAACTAATGCAATTATCTCAGCAGCTGAAAAATCTATGCCATATACATCTCCAGAATTACCTAAGCAACCAAAGCCCTGGTGGAATCATGAATGCCTGCAAACTCGAAAAGCTCAAAAAAAGGCTTGGAGAAAGTTTCGCAAATTCCCTACAGTTGAAAACTTAATTAAATTCAAACAAGCTCGCGCTCTAGCCCGTAAAACCCGTCGTCAAAGCCAAAGAAAATCCTGGATAACTTATGTCAGTGAAATTAATGTTAATACTCCTTCAAAAGAAATATGGAAAAAGATCAAAGCAATATCCGGACATTACTCTAATTTATCTATCCCACATTTAGAAGTAAATAACAACAAAATAACAGATTTAAAAGAAATAAATACTCTAGCCAAAAGTTTTTCGAATGCTTCAAGTCGAAATAACTACTCTCAAACTTTTAAAAACTACAGGTTCCAAGCAGAAAAATATTCTCTGAAACCATCCCTATTACCAATTGACGACTATAATACAGAATTGACAATGACCGAACTAAAAATAGCCATTAATCGATGTAAGAATACTTCTCCCGGACCTGATAAAATTCACAACAGCATGCTTAAACATTTAACAGAGACCCACCTCGAGACTATATTGCAGCTATTCAACTATATCTGGACAAAAAAAGTGTTTCCTACAGCATGGCGAAGATCATATGTCATACCTATTCCCAAACCCGGCAAGGACACAAAAAACCCAACCAATTACCGACCTATTGCTCTAACCAGTTGTCTGTGAAAACTACTTGAACGAATCATAAATAATAGATTAGTACATGTACTCGAATCTCGTAAGATTTTATCTCGAGGACAAAGTGGTTTTGAAAATGTCACTCAACAATAGATAATATACTCATACTTGAAACAGAAATACGAGAAGCCTTTTTAAAGCGTCAACATTTAGTAGCTGTCTTTTTCGACATGGAAAAGGCTTACGATCGCACCTGGAAGCACGGTATTTTGAAAGATCTCATCATGTATAATATAACCGGTAATATGTTTTATTTTATTCAAAATTTTCTAACAGACCGAACTTTTCAAGTTTTTTTAGACCCAGTCATTTCTGATATTTTCGAGCAGGAAGAAGGAGTTCCACAAGGCAGTGTCATAAGTGTGACACTGTTCCTTATTAAAATTAATGAAATATTATCTTGCGTGCCTCCAACAGTTGAAGGCAGACTATTTGTGGATGATTTTCGCATCACGTGTAGAGCTTCGCATATGCGCACCATAGAGCGCCAACTTCAACATGCTATAAATAAGGTTTTAAAATGGGCAGATTTAAATGGTTTTACTTTTTCACCGACTAAGACGTCTTGCGTTCACTTTTGTAGGAAAAGAGGTATCCATCCTGATCCTGAAATATTTTTGAACAATTCGCTTATTCCAGTCACAAATGAAGTAAAATTTTTAGGATTGATTTTAGACTCAAAACTGACATTTAAACCTCATATCCAGTACTTAAGAAAGACATGTATAACAAAGTTAAACCTGCTAAAAGTTCTATCAAATTGTTCATGGGGAGCAGACACAAATTCAATGATCAAAATTTACAGAAGTATCATCCGCTCGAAACTAGATTATGGTTCTGCAATTTACTCATCTACTAGAAAATCCGTTTTACGTTACTTAGACACAGTTCATAATAGCTGCATGCGTATAGCAACTGGTGCTTTTCGCACTTCACCCATTAAAAGTTTGCAAGTAATAACTCAGGAAACATTTCTCATCTCCCGACGAACTAAGCTTTCATTAAATTACTACTTTCATCTAAAGAGTCATCCTAATCATCCCATGTTTGACAAGATTTTCACACCCGATCATGAAGTACTTTTTAACAATAGACCATCCTGTACTCCGACTTTTGGACTCAGGATGAAAAAGCTTTTATCTATTTTAAATTTAGAGGATTATGAAATTCTACCAGCATATAAACAACTAACTCCTTGGAATGTAATGTATTTTAACACTGTTGATATTTTTAAAAATCAAACAAAACAAGAGACATCTAGTTTAATGTACCGACAAATGTTTAATTCGCATCCTGAACAATATCAGGATTTTAACCCTATTTTCACTGATGGCTCGAAGAATGACTGTCATACAGCATCAGCAGTGGTCACGCCGAATGAAATGATCACTGAAAAACTGCATCCATCTTGTTCAGTTTTTACATGCGAAGCTCATGCCATCTTATTAGCTCTACAATTTATCCTTACCCAAACACACAAAAAATGGTACATTTATACAGATTCTAAAAGTTGTGTGGCAGCATTAAACAATATTACATATAAGTCTCATTCAATCGTAGTTAATGTTGTTTATACTTATGAAAATTTACAAAGTTTGGGTTATTCTGTGATGTTATCGTGGATTCTTGGGCACTGTGGCATTCTGGGTAATGAAAAGGCTGACGAATTAGCTAAATTGACCCAAAACCTTTCAGTTCGACCATTATCATATTCAGATATTAGAAATGCGATTAATCTTACACTACAGTTCGAATGGCAAAAAAGTTGGAATGAGGAGACAAATAAGTTACACAGTCTGATACCAAATATAGAACCAGTAATGAAACAAAGTTTGCCGAGAAAATACGAAGTTATATTGAATCGTTTGCGTATTGGTCATACACGTATTACACATAGACATCTCTTACTAGGTGAACCGGCGCCAGATTGCTCTAGCTGTAATGAACCATTAACTGCGAAACACATTCTGACCCAGTGCAACAAATTTAAATTTCCAAGACAACGCTATTTTGGCTGTAATAATCCTACTTTACATTTACTTATTGGCGATAAACCACACTATAATCTTCTGTTATACCTTAAGGACATTGGATTTTATACCTCGATTTAATTTTACCTTTTAAATGTTACCTTTTTTATATTTTATCACTTATTTAAACTAAGCACTCGTTTTTTAGACCAAGTTCATGGTGCGGTATAGCCATTTCTGGCTCTAGCGCCAAAAACACTAAATAACTAAGTAACTAACTGAATACTTTCAATAAGAGTTATAAAAAATATTGTAGTGGTTATGAACGTAATAAAATATATTTCATTTCAGTTTCATTACGACCGTTTGAAAAAAAAAAAAAAAAAAAAGCCGCCTGAACATTTTCATAAACACAATGTAGTTAGCAAAGACAAACGATCATGTTGGCGCTATAACAAGGAGGATTTTTTTTAAAAAAATAAGCAGCATAAAAAAATCATTAGTAACAAAAATTTGAAAATCTCATTCATTTTAAATACTGCACCTGAGGCCGGGATAGCCTGGTTGGTAGGGCACGGGGCCCGTGTCTAAGAGTTCGTGGGTTCGATCCCCGCCGGCCGAAGACTCCCCGTGTAGTAAATGGTGACTGATACACGTTAAATCTGTCGAGTCACAAAGTCCTCCATGTTCCCATAACAAATCAATACCTTTGGTGGTATTGATCCGAGAGTTTCATTGTCTTTTGGATCGGTTCAAAATTACAAGCCTGCGGAGTTGAACATTAGTAGTCGTAAACCCGAAATCGGGTCGGCTGTTCAACGATTGATATAAAATAAAAAATAAAATACTGCACCTGAGCCGCGATGGCTCAGGGATAGAGCGTTCGCCTTCCAATGAAGCGAACCGGGTTCGAATCCCAGTTGATACGAATTCCGCATCCGGCTTGCACCGACCTCAGTGCTGACGTGAAATATCCTCAGTGGTAGACGGATCATGGGTTAGAGTTCCCTTGCCGTCAGACTAACCATGGGAGGGTCTCGTGGTCTCCTCCATGTAACGCAAATGCGTGTTAGTTCCATCAAAAAGTTATCCACGAAGGCAAATTTCTCTTGATACTCAATCCAGGAGTTCCCTTGTCTTCTGGATTGGATTCAAAATGACAAGGCTATGGAGTTAAACATTAGTACCCATAAAATTGGGTCGGCTGTTGAGCGACGGTTATATATAAAAATAAATAAATACTGCACCTAATTTATCATTTAGTTATTTAATGCAGACATTAAATCCCAAATGAAGTAGTATTCACAAATATATCTTTTATTTGTGTATGCAGTTGATGCAGAATATATGCAGAGCACTGAAATCCTTTTATTATGCTTGCACACATAGTCTATTTTATGATAAGTTCGATTTTATTCAAATATGAATAATAACAACACGCACAAATGTATATCATTTGTGCGTGTATAACACAAATGTATTGTCATTTACGGGAAATCCATGATGTGTCAATCCAATGTCATTATATGAACTAATTGAGCGATTATTTTTTTATAAGTTTTAGTAATTCATAGAAAACAATAATATAAGCGCTCAGCTGTCGAGAGCGCTCCTTCCATGCCAATTGCAATCTTCGCCAACTGAGTCTTATCCAATATAGGATCTGCTTATACGCGTCCTATCTGCTTATATCTCGTAGGGAAGCTTTAAAAATATTTTGCAAATTTAGAAAGATTCAGCAAATTTCAGTGTTAAACTCTCTATCAGATAAAATTTTTGCAAGAAGCAAATATCTAAATACAGTGATTAAAAAAACAATAACGGACCACCTTGAATTTCTTTTGATCTAATGATCGGATTTTCACGTTCGAGGGAGTGTCCTCAAATATGCTAATTTATAAGTACGATATTTTAAGTTACGAAATCAGACACAAAAATTTAATTTTTCTGAATAAACATATCTTTTTTTCCCCAACGGATTTGGATTTCTGACTCACAAAATATGAGGGGTAGCCGCAATCAGAGAAATAGGGTTCCAATAGTTTGGTCAGGAGAGCGGTCTTAAGTTAGGACCCCTTGATGTTAATTTTACTTTTTACGTATTTCACTAAATCTCGAGAACTTTTTAAGCAAATTGAAAAAGTTGTACACAGAATTATAAAATTTGTTAATCCAAAGATAATTCCATGCAAAAAATATCTTTTAATAAATATTTATATTTTATTCTATTTAATAATGGTCGAAAAAATGTTGAATTGTAAGGTTAAAATTTTTTTTACATCTATTTAAAGATTATAATTTTACATGGCAAATTATTCAGTTTGAGCAAAATCGGTAGAATCGGTCCTGAGAAACTTAATTTAAAGAAAGCCAAGTGTTTAAAATTCGATTTCGCGGGAACTATTCGAGCGATTGTGCTGAAAGTTTGTATTTTGCCACGTAACATTACATTCTTTAAGATGATGTAAAAAAATTTTATACATAACTATTAAAAAAATTTTTTTACTACTATGAAATAAAATAATAAAAAATTATAAATATTTATTAAAAGTTATTTTTTGCATGGAATTATCTTTGGATAAAAGCATTTTATAACTGTCTGAAAAAAATTTCAATTCGTTCGTAACTTAAATAATCGTTTGCACTAATTAATTTTCATATTTTAGATCACCCCCTCGAATCATTAGGATTGAGTCCTAGAACATGAAGTTCCGATCAAAAGTTATTCATGGTGGTTCGTTTTTTATTTGCCACACTGTACATAGATTTGTAAAAGCTTAAAAAATAAGTGTTGATGTACCAATGCTTTCATATTTTTTTACAATAACAAATTATTTATGAAGGCAAAATAAATGAATATATCTTTAATAGTAAAAACTAATAATATAGCAAAGCGGGGTGCTTTTATTACCTTTTGTTTAATGGGATTTCCGTAATAGATTTTCTTTGCTAATTATTGGAAACATAGAGAAGTGCATGCAAAAAAAAGAATAAGTAGACAAATGAAACAAAAAATAATCAAATAAGAAATGATAAATAAATATAAAAATTTTGCTAATTTCAATTTAATTAATTTCAATTTTTTGCTAATTTCAAGTCGTTTTCATTTGTAACCTCATTGAGAAGCCAAGATAATTCGATACAAATGGAAACAATGCTCTTTCTGTCACTTTTGGACAAGACTTTCAGATTAAAAACTAAAATTCTTCAAAATTTTTCTCCCGGGGATCATCTAATGCAAGATAATAATTCTATTTTCAAAACATTACAACAGTTTTTCAACAATAAAAATAAATGAATTTTGAACTAATTTTAATTTCTCATCAGAGAAATCTGAAAATTTTCTGATAATGCAAAGCGGTCTGTAACAGAAATTAAGTGTACTAAAATTGACCTACCCACTCTTGAGAACTACTGGATTAAAGAATTAAACAAATTTAAGAACTTAATAAATCTTAAAAGCTAGGAAATAAGAAATGCCTTTAATGGCATGACATAACTACTTTCCTTTTCTCTCTTTTATTTAAATTTACTTTTTGAAAAATATTTCAAAGAATAAAATAAATTAAAAAAATTTTTTTTTCTAAGAACCTAGAAAAATTTGCTTCAAAATACAAAAACATTTTTAAATATTTATTGTTTTGTGAAAAACTAAATCACGAAATAAAGCAAGATACGTAGTTATTTTTAAACCAAACTTAATAAACGAAAGTTGAATCGAATCAGTTCGTATTAAAATCCCCCTCGTACAAAATATGATTAATTTTTGCATAAAAATTACATAATTTTTTACATGATAATTAACTGAAAATATTCAGCTTCATACATGTTAATCCAAATTTACAATTGTCCTGATAAAAATATTTTTGACCTTATTTGTCCTAATTTTTAGCTTGTTGTCTTGTTATTCGGGCATGTGTTGGGAACATACCTGTGAATGATGATCGATTTGAAGCATTGATAGATTATTTTCCTCCATCTCTTTTTCACCATCAAAAGAAAGTTGGTTCTATAAAGATGCAGCCATAGCTATGCCGGGGCATCGACAAGGGGGCCTCATATGAAGGGATATATAATATAAGAAGAGAGAGAACACATAGCCAATCACAGAAGACTTGCGGTTAGTAAAGCACTAAACAGCCAATCAAAATTGAGAATGCATGCGTGTGAAAAGGTAATAATTTTTAATAACGCTGCCTGCTGAAATGTTACAACTACCAGCTATAGCTAGTTGCGATTTATATTTTGTTTTGAGTATGTCTAATGACAACGTCTAGCTATCTATTGTTGTCTGAGCATTTTTATTGGCCGGAAAATCACGTGGTAGGATCCAGTTTTTCCTAATTCATTTCCATATTGTTTTAGCTGTCATCAGCATAAAATTAATAAAAGTTATAAAGGTATTGTTTTTCTATAAGTATTTGTGTATCTCTAATTTAAAGTAATTTTCCTCTACTGCCATTATTACGCTTTGAATTCTAGAGTTTAAAGCTAAGAGAATTAATTATTTTTATTTTATTATTATTATAATGTAATTATGCGCTACATTTTAAGATAAAGTTGTTTAGAAAGGTGGTCTAATATTATTAACTATTTTACAATGATTATTTTTATACAAATAACATTAATGTACTGTTATAAATTACAGTTAAAGAGATCTGTTAAATGATTTAAAACTTAATGATCAGCTTCATGCACGATGAGATGCAAGCAAAATAGTATTTAATATATCCGCCCATTTAGTAAGCGGAAATATTAAATTAAGGTTTTGAACTCATCAAAATTGTTTGAACAATATAATGTTATAACAATAGAAATGTTATTTTAAAAAATGATTACTTAGAAAAATTACTTCTGTTCATCAATCGATCTAAATATTTATAATACTAATAGATAACAATATTTGGACGTGGGAAGTGGAGGCAGAACAGAATTCCTTTCATCACATATATGTTACGTAAATAATTTTTACTTAAGTAGAAAAACTGTTTTCTGCCAAGAAACAATTATTGCGAAGCAATCATCGGGGTTGGTGAGCGGCAGCGAAAAGGGGGCTTAGCCCCCCCCCCCTAGTATATATAAAAGAAAAAAATTGTGTGAAGATAGAATTGATGAATTTTTTGCAATTGCATATCTACTTGAACATAAAGGGAAGGGTAAAAAACGGTTAAAGAACTTTTTCCCAGAATTATTTCTCTTTCTGAAAGGAACAAAGGCCACAACTGCAAGTAGTTGATTGTTAACATTTTCTGTACATTGTACTTTTGTCCTACTTAGTTGTTTCCTCTGCTATCTAGTGTGAGACCCAGTGACGTGCCAAAGGGGGGGGGCAGAGGGCCCCTCTAAAATTTAAGTGATGGGACAAACAATGTGTTTCGCCCCTCCTGAAATTTAGACACTCACGAAAATAAAGTCAGGCAAAATTGGTAATTTAAAATTTTTTTTTTCTTTTTCAATTTTGAAGCTATTTTTCAAATAGAAAACTTTAGATTCCTCTAACATTTAAGTGTGGGGGGTGGAATACTGTGCTTTGTCCCTTCTGAAATTTAGTCATTCGCCAAGACAAAAATGAAATAAAATTGGTAATTTCAGAGAAAAAAAAAGCTTTTCCTTTGCAACTTTGAAGCTATACACCAAGTAGGTTGTTCTGAAATTAAACAAACTTAATAAAATGGGCGAATAATGAGCTTTTTGAGATTTGGAAAAGTAAAGTAAGAAGATATTTCACCGCCCCGCCCTCATTCGGGCATACGGAAGAAATGCCTCGCCGTCACGACAGCTGCTACGAGGGCTGCCATCCAAACACCAGCACAGTGCCCAGCCGATCAACCAGATCGGCCAGCCCCACCGGCGGCATTAATTGAAACTCTAAATTTTACAAATGTTACAATAGATGGCAACACAGATGTCGACTTGCTCCTAGAGCGCCGCCTTATAGTTCAAATTGCCGACGGCGCTCCCTTATAGTGAGCGATAACATTGAACACAAAGATCTATAGCACAATGGAAACAAACAAGGAGCAAGTCGTGGATCACAAAGATAACTTAAACCACAATTATACTGTTTTGGAACAAGTAAACATTAATAAACACCATTGAGAGAATGACAAAACTTGTACACCAAAACAAATGCAAACGTATAGCAGGACATTACCTTGAAATGGTAAGGCTTACATAAATTAAATACAGAGTTAATTTAAATGAGCAATAAAGCATTCACCTCCTCGAAGTCATACAAATTAGACAATGGTAACGATTACATAACTGTTGTAGGATGGTACAACTAAACTGGGGTACAGTGTAAACAGCTAAACATGGTAATAAAAACCCAGGATAGAATGCTCAAATAAAACACAAGAGTAGTAAAAGTACGACATAAAAGGATCGTAGTAAAATTGGTATACATAAAAGTGCCAAAAATCAGAATGGCAAGGGAATAAAAGGGGGGATAAAACAAGTAAAACAGAATGAGTTTAAACAAGATGATATAAATAAGAGTATCACGTTCATGAAAAGCATGTTCACCAGGTGAAGGAAAAGCAAGAAGGCAAAAAGACAATAGTTAAAAGAAGAAAATAAATAAGTTGTAAACAAGTAAATGTGGAAAGGAACCGCCCTGGAAGACTAAATAGTAAACAGTGGGTCGGTCCATGTCATCATTTGGCGTCATAGAGTCCTCTAATGTTCGCTTGATGATCTCACTTATAATCTGGCGTTGTTGTTTTGATTTGCCCCATGATTCAATAGGTGCCTTTCTGTCAATATATTTGCCACGGAGAGTAGAAAATTTATCACATTCGGAGATTAAATGTTCGATTGTTTGATATGTACCACAGTATCTGCAACTCGATGTCTTCTGGAAAAATCTAGATTGGTATTCCCCGAAAACCCCATGTCTTGTATAGAATTGGTTCATGTAGAAGTCCCCGGATAATGCATTGTTGTTTACAAGTGGATAAAATTTAAACGTGTGTCTCCCATTTATCGAGCGTTTCCATCGCTCTTGCCATAAAACCTTGCTGACCTGTCGCAATCTATAGTTTAATTGTGGTCTGGTAATGGGATAATTAAAATCAATATTGTTAAGTAAAGTACCCTCTTTCGCCAACGAGTCCGCCTCCTCGTTTCCAAGTTCCCCCGAGTGTGCTTTAATCCAGTTGAATTTATAATCCCTATGTTGTGCCATATATTTAATATTTTCAACAATAACATTTTTAGGTTCTGGATTTTCGAGGGACTGAAGCAAGGATTTGGAATCGGAGAAAACAACTAAATCGTTTATGTTATTTTTGATAGCCCAGGAGATGGCAAGCTCAATGGCCGTTAACTCTGCCGGGTACACACTCGACTCATCATTAATCCTAACTTATTGTTGATAGATTGTATTTCCATTATATTTTACCAGAAGACCACTGCCAACTCTGCTTTCGTAACTGTTTGTGCTTGCGTTTAAAATTGATCTCTTACTTCCGTCCGTATAAATCTCGTACCCTATTCCCTTCGGCCGGTTGAATCCCCTAGTTCCAATCATCAAATCCTCCGGATTGCAAAATCGAGTCAAGTCGGGTGAGTATTCAAGTAGTTCCTTTATTTGGTAATCCGTATCAAGGTAATCACCATTACTGACGTGCCATATTTGTCTCTTTATAGCTATCGATTGTCTAATTTTAAGAACGATTGGGGTGACCCCTGCAAGAACCTGTAAAGCCTCCGTACTGGTAGTTGAATAGCATTTTGTTACATGCCACAAAGGGATCCTTTGGATTGAGTTAAGCTTTTGATTAATCCTAACTGTGTTAGCATACCAGACGGAGGCTCCATAGATGATCTTTTCTCAATTGCTTGTAAGTATATGAGCTTTAAGATAGTGGGGTTCAGCCCCCATGTGGCTCTGCTGTAGTGCTTAATTTCCCTGAGGGGGTTTACTTTCTTTAGGTAAATACAAGGAGTCACGCCCCGGGGTACCCTAGTAATCTGTCCTCCCTTCGGTTTCCTCTCTCTTTTCTCCTACTTTCTCCTTTCTCTCCCCCCTTGTCGTGGTTGCCAAATTTACTGGTGAGGGCTTGTCATCTGTGTTTGATTACCACTCTGTTGTGTTGAACATAGATGGGAAGAGACCACCCGCGTGTTTGCCGTGCGTGGAGACCCGTGTCCCTGGAAAAGGGGATCCTGGCAGTTGAGGGGCATCTTAGTACCCCAATACACTGCTTTGGCCCGTGCTTCATGTAAACGGGAGCTGCATATTGGCCTGTATGCATCAACCGGCTAGCCACGAACGTCATCTGTTGGCTAGGGTCAAGTCCGGAGTCACTTACTAGGCACCTCGTTAAGGGTGGAGGCTGCTTCAGAGGTGACTCGCGGACGTATAGCTACCGGTTAGCATTGGTGTTAAGTGATGAAATATTGTTACTTACATTCCCTTTGTAGGACTCCGTGGTGGGTGATGCCGCTGGTAGTAGAACTGTTTATATATTCTATGGCTGAAGATAGTACGGTGTTGAGTTCCGCACACCAATGCAAAAACAGCGGAACAACTCTTACACCGCATGTATACGCTCGTTATTTCATTATAACATTGACGAATCCTGTCGTACCAAACACATCATTTTCTAAAGTTTCACCATTCTTAATACACATAGCTCTTCTCTCAGCACTGGGAGAAGTACCCTCTGTGAGAAAACTACGTTCCGGCGACCTTTTAGTGCAGACGACATCTGAAAAACAAGCCACTGCTCTATCTAATTCTACAGCTATCTGTTCCTTTACGGTAACTGTCACTCCACACAAATCTTTGAATACCTGTCGTGGAGTAATCTCTCAAGCTGAATTTATAGAAGACGAAGAAAGTACGATCTTAGAAAACCTGCAAGACCAGCATGTTGTTGAGGTCCGTAGGATTAAGATTCGAAGGAATGGACAACTCATTCCAACGAAACATCTTATCCTTACGTTTGCCTCTCCAACATTACCATCTGCTGTTAAACTTGCGTGGTATAATTGTTAAGTCAGAACTTATGTCCCAAACCCTTTGAGGTGCTTTCAGTGCCAAAGGTTTGGGCATTCAAAAGCATCTTGCCGTGGTACACCTGTTTGTGCTCGCTGCTCTACTCCAGGCCATTCAGGCACTTCCTGTGAGTTACAACCCCTTTGTATTAACTGCAAGGGAGCTCATGAAACTTACTCAAGGAGTTGTCCTAGATGGTCAGAGGAGAAAGAAATTCAATCAGTTAAAGTAATGCAGAACCTAACCTTTAATGAAGCCCGTCAAATCGTTACCGCCCGTACACACCGTCCGGGCGTGTCGTATTCTACGATCACAAAGACTTCATATTGCACTATAGGTACTCAAACTGAATCCCCGGCACAAACATCTAATAAAATCAAACAGATAAAACCACCAACTCAAACACCTAACTTTAACTTTACCGCAGCATCAACATCTAATAGGACCACCTCACCTCCAGCTAGCAAAACATCTAAAATAGACAATTCCGAAAAGGCCCGACCTTTTCCAAAACAAATCCCTTCAAAAAAACTACCCCCTAGTCAAAAGTCTGGCTATTCCAGGAAGAAAAAAGATGCAAAGTACGTTCAACTTGCCAATCAATCCACTTCTTCTGCTTTACAGAAGATGGATGTTGAGGTAGAATTGTCTTTGCATCCTTCTGATGACGAATGCCTACTCGATTGACCTCTGGATAATGACGTTAACTTTCAATCATCTTTATTTATTTCATAATGTCTATATGTTTCATATCATGGAACTGTCGCGGTTTGCGAAATAAGGTCTCTGATGTCAAGGACATAATTTCAAAATATCAACCTGCATGTATTGCCTTGCAGGAGACACATTTAACGTCATCCAATAATTTTAAACTGCGCAACTATTCTTGCTATCGGCAGGATTTTAATGATGGAAATCAACCTCATGGCGGCGTAGCAATTTTAACTTCATCAGCTTTTCCATCAACTCACCTTTCATTATCAACCTCATTACAGGCTACCATAGTTCAAATTCACATCAATATTCTCATGACAGTCTGCTCTGTCTTTCTATCTCCTCATACACTCATTTCTCAAACAGATTTAAACTCACTTATACATCAGTTACCTTCGCCTTTTATTTTGCTCGGAGATTTTAATGGTCATAGTGAATTGTGGGGTAGTTCCGCCTCCAATGACCGGGGGCGTAAAATTGAACAACTCATCCATGACAATAATCTCTGTTTGCTTAATAAGTAACTTACTTTCATACTCCGATACGAACTTTTCATTCCATTGATTTAGCCTTATGTTCACCAACTCTCTTACCTTTTATAAACTTTTCCGTGAGTAATGATCTTCACAACAGTGATCATTTCCCTCTTATAATTTCATATTCTGCTTCAGCTCCCATGAGCCCAAGACCACCAACTTTTATATACCATCGTGCTAATTGGCCACTTTTTGCTCATATCACTGATGATATGGTTACACACAATACAATAAGTGCAGCTGTTGATCGCGTTACATCTGTAATTCTACAAGCGGCAGAGGATAGTATACCCAAGTCGTCAAGTTCGCTTCCTCGCCATCGCAAACCGTGGTGGAATGCGGAATGCGCTGCCGCTTATAAAGAGCAGAGACGCTTGTGGAACATCTTCCGCCTCTACTCAAACACTGCCAACCTTTTAGCTTTTAAACGGGCTAAAGCAATAGCGCGTAAGGTGAGGCGCAATAGTCAGAGAGATTCTTGGTCCCGTTACGTCTCGTCTATAACATCTTCGACATCTCCCAGACAAGTCTGGTCGAGAGTTAAGAGAGCTAATGGCATATACCGAGAATTTCACCTTCCGGTATTCGAGAAAATCGGTACTATTTACTCTTCTCCTGCTGAAGTCTGTAATATGCTTGGGGAGACATTTGCTGCTGTCTCTAGTCCAGAGAGTTACAGTACAGCATTTCAATACCATAAGCAGATTGCCGAACGAAATAGCATCAGTTTTGATACACGCTGTCTCTTCCGCTATAACAGTAATTTTAATTTTATAGAACTACAGAGAGCACTTTATCGGCCTCATAATACAAGTCCCGGTCCTGATGGTATCACGTATCATATGCTCCGCCACCTAGATCGGACGTCATTGTCAAATGTCCTCGTTCTATTTAATAGAATATGGACGGAACAAACGTACCCGTCAGGTTGGCGTGAAGCAAGTGTGATACCCATCTTAAAACCAGGCAAAGACTCGAAAGATCCTGTTAACTATCGTCCTATAGCCTTAACCAGCTGTTTTGGAAAAACATTTGAACGGATGAACATTGAACATTGAAACATTTAACTCTCGCTTGGTATACTACCTGGAAAAAAATCATCTTATACCAGACTTCCAGAGTGGTTTTCAAAAGGGAAGATCCACGATTGATAACATCGTTGCTCTTGAGTCACGAATTCGTAACGCCTTTGTCCGACGTAACCATTTTGTCTCTATCTTTTTTGATATGGAGAAGGCTTACGATCGGACATGGCGATACGGAATTTTAAAGACACTTTACGACGTGGGACTTCGTGGAAACTTACCCATCTTCCTCAAAAACTTTCTGTCGAAGCGGTATTTTCGAGTAAAACTGGGCACTACATTTTCCAATCTCTTCATTCAGGCTGAAGGCGTACCACAAGGCAGTGTTTTAAGTGTCATTCTTTTTTCTATTCATGTCTCGCTCATCTTAAACGTATTACCACCTTCCGTATTTGGTTCACTATATGTTGACGATCTGAACGTGTCATGTACAGGATCTGACATGCGCGTTATTGAGCGTCAACTGCAGTTGACAGTGAATAAAATCGTTGAATGGTGTGAACAAAATGGTCATAGCCTTTTCCCTGGAAAAAGCTCTTGCATACATTTTTGTAGGTTACGCAGAATGCATTTTCATCCAATTATATCTATTCACAACATCACCTTACCCGTTGTATCTGAATTAAAGTTTTTAGGTGTCATATTTGATCAGAAATTCACTTTCAAGAATCATATTTTATATCTAAGAAAACGGTGTGAGAAGACTTTGAATATATTACGCGTTTTGTCGAATACCTTTTGGGGTGCGGATCGTATCGCCCTACTCAGATTGTACAAAGCATTAATACTATCACGTATAGATTACGCTTGTGCCGTCTACGGCACTGCTAATGCATCCAACTTAAGGCGATTAGATACAGTGCATCATGCGGCTTTGCGTATATGTAGTGGCGCATTCCGCACTTCACCAGTAGAAAGTTTGTATGTTATTTGCCATCAATCATCCCTACATTTACGCCGCATGCAATTGTCTTTGGTCTATTACTATAGTGTGAAAGCCGGCAAATCTCATCCTCTAAAGCAAGATGCCTTTCCACCAAGCTTGGAACGATTGTATGAAGCTAGACCTTCACACGTCCGTCTATTTCATGCTCGCGTGCGTTCTCTCATACAAACATTTGACATTTGTGAGGTGCCAACACAATCCGTAGATCACCTTCTCATACCATCATGGATCATCGCACCATATCAGTTTTCTTCCCCTTTTATGTTGTACAGTAAATATAATGTTGCGTCCATCATTTATCAACAAATATTTAATTCTCATCGTCACCAATATTTTGAATATATGCCTGTATATACTGACGGATCAAAATCGGTGGGATATGTAGGCTGCGGTGTCATCATCGCTGATGATACTTATAGCTAGAAGATCCCAGATATTTGTTCCGTCTTTACTGCGGAAGCTGTGGCCATCCTTTTGGCATTGCGGCTGATTTCTTCACGCTCCGAACGAAAATATATTATATACTCCGATAGTAAGAGCGTTTTGAACCAGTTAGAAAATTTTCGCAGCGATACTCATCCAATCTTATGCTTCATTAATCATTTATTAATCGCTCTTCACAAGAAGGGATTTGATATTTCATTTTGCTGGATACCGAGTCACGTCGGTATACCAGGTAATCAGTTGGCTGATTCTGCAGCACGATCTGCAACTACTGAATTAACAATATCTTCCATTCTCAGACATTAAACTACATGTTCGACACCTCATCTCGTCCCTTTGGCAACAGCATTGGGACCTTCAAACTCAAAATAAACTTAATAACATCAAACTATATATAGACCCCTTACCTGTATTACGTCTACGTAATGCAGATGTAAAGCTTAATCGTCTCAGAATTGGCCACACTCGACTCACACATCTTCATCTGTTGTTTGGAGAATCGCCTCCCAAATGCGACTCTTGCAATGCTTTACTTACAGTTCATCACATTTTAACCATTTGTCCTTGTTTTTACCAACATCGTCTTACCTTTTTTAATAGCACTATTTTATGTATGAAGGATTTGTTGGATGATATTCATCATCCTAACATTTTCGCCTTTCTGCGAGCTATTGGTATTTTATATTGTATATAGCTGTTTTATCTGATTTTATTCACTCTTATTTCTTACCCATGAACTGTTTTATCTTTTCTGTGTATTTTATAGAATTACGCTTTTTATGAACTTTAAAAATACGTGTCTTGAGATAAACAATTTTATTAGTTTCATTTATTTTATGACTATGAAACTATGGTGGGCAATTCATCATTGGATCTGACTCAACAAATCGTTTGGCGCAGCATATCCTCCTTTGGATCTTGTGCCATAAAACGTCTACATTCAATCAATCAATCAATCAATCGTAGTGCTTAATTTTATCATAAAATATCGTAATATCAGTTCTCAGGCTCTCTAAGTGCGGGATCCAACTCAGCCGGGGGTCCAGAGTAATACCCAGGTATTTAAGTGTTTTTACATTTTTGATGCAGGCAGTATTGGTGCCCACCATTTTTATGCGTGGCAAGCGATGGATGCATTTGGCTTCTTTAGGGAATGTTATGGCATAAGTTTTGTCAGGAGCAAACTCCAATTTATAGTCCCTGGCCCAATCAGTTGTTTTAATAATATCAGTACCAATTCCGTCCAGTCTATAAAGGATTGTATGTTTAAGAAGGAGAAAAACGTTGTCTGCGAAGGCCAGCAATTTACAATCAGGAAAATCAAACTCAGTTAACAAAGAATTAATAGGTATTAGCCACAATATTGGTCCCAGGGACGAGCCCTGGGGGACACCAACATTAGTGGGAAACTGAATAAAATTGTCATTAAAATAAAAGGTGACATGACGATGATTTAAAAAATCGAATATGATTGCCAGCAACGAGTTACCGAGATCGAGTTTATTCAATGCCTGCTTTAATATTGACCAGTTTGCCGAGTTAAAAGCATTCTTGGTATCCATTGCTATGCCCAATGAGTGTTTACCCTCAGATTTTGCCTGCCTAGCAAACCCCACCACGGCATTCAATGGCCTCTACTGAAGCCAAATTGATCAGTGTGGATTTTATCATTTTTCTCAAGGTAATATGTTAGTCGTTCGGTTATGAGTTTATCAAGAATTTTGCCCCAGGTAGACAGCAGGGAGATTGGTCGATAATTCTGCGGGTAGCGATCGTCCTTACCAGATTTAGGAATTAGGCATATAAGGGCAATCTTCCAGCCGTCCGGGAAGGCTCCAAATTCAAAGCATTTATTCAACACCGCCCTGAACCAGTCCCTATTGCAATAATACAGATCTCTATAAACTTCCGCTGGGACCCAGTCTGGTCCCGGGGCTTTGTTAGTTTTTAGTCCTTTCACCGTATACTCGATTTCTGCCATAGTAAAATTATTTTCTGAAATGTTCTTATAATCAGGGCAGATATTCTGGTCATCAGCGTCTGGGAAGTGATGTTTTAAAATATTTTCAATAGAGTCCTTATAACAAGTGGTAGGACTTCCGTCGTTGCGAAACGTGAGTTGATTTGGTTGTGCCCTAATGTAATGTTCTCGCACACTTATATGGCTTCCCAAATGCCGATTTTGTTGTTATACTGCTTAAATACTGTTTTAAGCCCAATCTCTTTTCGTAGCGGATCAATTTCTTGTATTTGGCTAAATATAACTAATAGTCGATCTTACTTTTTAGTCTCTCAAATTCAACTGATTGGCTCTGAAACTTTCTCCTCAGGGCACGAACCCTCTTTCTCATGATGGTCAAGGAGGTTGTCCACCATGGATTACTGATTTTCGCGCCATATCTCTTCTGTCTCAATCTATTCCGTTTGCAGATAGCAATGATTTCTGCAGTAATGTTATCAATAAATACATTTAGGCTGTCTTTATCCGCAATAATACTGAGGTCATAAGTATATGTTAAACGCGTCAAATCGATCCTCATATTGAACCAAGATAACCTATTGTAGAAAAAACGGTCCGGTCTATTGAAGCAATTATTATTATCATTTATAGTGTCTGGGATATAGTTGCATGTTATGAGTTCGTGGTCTGAGGCTGTGATTTGGTCAACCACCTGGTAATTAGTGAATTTAGTGTTACTAGCAATTGCCAGGTCGATCCAACTCTTGCCCTGCGTAGTGCAGTAGGTTGGAGGTCCGTTTGGGTCATTGAGTATGACCAGATCGAATTGGTTAACTAGTTGTATAATAGGGTCAGAGCGATGTGTGATATTGCCTCCCCACAAGGGGGATTTGGCATTGAAATCCCCGCAGATAAGCAGATTGTGATTTGAGTAACGGGCAGCCATGGATTCGAGTTTTGCCAAGTGCGGTTCAATAGGTTCGCTTGGGGGTATATAAATAGAGATAAAAACGTGTGGCTCAGATAAATAGGTAAAACCCACTACCTGGAGGCATTGGTCGTTGAAGATGTTATAGTCGCTTAAATCGTGTCTACAGACAAGAACAGCGGCTTTTGGTTTTTGATCAGTTTGATCAGTATATATTTATGTTGCCTGAAAAATCGGTGATGAAACCCTGTTGATTGTAGTAGGGTTCATTAATACTCCCTATGTCGAGATTCAAGTTTGGAATATCATGGTTTATTTGAATATTTACAGCCTTTGAGCGATGGAGATTTAGGTGTCCATAATTAATAAAACGATTATTGCCTTTAACCATAATTGGTTCTTCTTTTTTGTTGATCCCTTGCTCTGACTATTTGCTTGCATTGCTTGTCAAATGGGCTGTGATTTAGATTATAGGAAGTCTTGAATTTTTTTATTAGCGCTGTCGCAATTTTTGCAGAATTCGATTTGTGTGCATTCGCCATCCTGGTGTCCAGTCTGAGAACAGCATCTACAAATTTTCTCAATGGAGCAGTCTCTCGCAATATGTCCAATTTCTGAACATTTATAACATTGCTTTACGCGGATATGTTCTTGAAAATTGTGTTATAGGCATTTGGGAGTAGTTCCACGATCCAGTTGTTTTTGTCTTTGCCAGCTCTCAAAGGGAATTTGACAGTGATGTCTCCCTGTTCGATCACCTCGTTCTGGTTCACCATGGCCTGTTCCAAATCATCTTTGTCCATGTCATTTTCCACTCCGAAGACTATAATCGAGGGATTGATTAGTTTCGGCTTAGTAATGCCATATCTTTCTGTCAGTCCTTTGTTATCAAGCTCATGTTCTAATTTTTCACGATCTCTTTCGCAATTTGTCTGGATAAGTATACCTCCATTTCTAATCTTCGTCATTCTCTTAATGCCGATGCCCAACTTGTTGGGATCCAAAGTGATGATGAGGTCTGCTTTAGTTTGATCCGAATTGGACTCGCTGCCTACCGGCCTAATTAACGTGATGTAATCCCTCTCTTTCGTACGTGTGTTTATCTTGTAATCTGCTACTTGTCTGTCTCTCACAACATCAGCGTAGGTTCTGTTTCCGTCCTCTGAAACTTTTATGATTTCATGTTCTGTTGTATCTAATTGATCTGATGCACGATCCAGTTGATGTTTAAATACCGCCAAGTTTGCATCTTGTTTGCCCAACAAAATAATCATATCGCTAACCGCATTGAAAATTCTCTGCCTGTCAGCGCTTGAGATTTTACAGGTGCTTTTGTGCAGAATGTTGCTAATTCTGGTCTGTAGCTCGACGCCCTACGTCAGGAAATGTGTCTCCATTGGGATCACCCCATCTCCATCGCCCAAGTCCTCCTCATTCTCTGAATCTCCATCCACTGTCAAAACCAGTGGTGGCGCAGTGTCCATTTCAGGACGAATGGGCTCGATACCGGCAATCAATAATGCAATTCAGACACAAGATAAAAGCTAATTTAACAAAATGAAACTCAATAGTTAAAATTTGATGCAACTGGTTTAAATACAAATACATTCAACAATCATAAAATAGTAAAATCAAAAACACTTAAAACTAGTAAAAACACTGCAAAGCGAGGCAACAAATTAAGTAAAAGGCTGGTATTAAAATACAAGAAAAGTTAAAAGAGATAAAAGAATTAAATACTATTGTCTAAAACACCAATGAAACACTAAGAATTATGTATAAAGTTCATAAAACTACATCAAAATGCGATGCAATGAAAATCAGTTAAAACCCCTGAAAACCTGTAAAGACGTAATAGTTAACCAGTCCCTAAAAATTTCGATATTGCAATTTGTAATCGACCCCTCAAGTATCAAGTTAAGTTTTATTTTGGGGATGACCCCCGAATCAATCTTCAATGTTGAGATGGTCCCTAGTAATAATCTTTGAAGATACAACGTTCAATGCTGGGACGGTCCCCAAATGCAATGATCGTGAAACAAAATGGCTGAAGTGCTATCACAGTTATAAAAAGCAGAATCCACAATGAATTCGACGGTTTCACTTACTTGTTAAAGTCAATAATCCAATGTTGAGACTCTTGAGCACACGCTATTAAATCACAGATTAATAGTAAACACAAATAGCCGCACATAAACACTGCACTTCCGATCGCCGCCATCCTGTCCCAAAATCGCAAAACACTGATATCTCACTGAAAACATCACCGAGCAACACCAAACTTTCAGGAGATCATAAACACATCTTACATTAACTAAATATCACAAAATAAATCAGCAAAATTCGAAATTACCACATTTTTGGAATTATCAATCTCAGAGCAAAATAAACACACCTTCATCGGCTCTGAGCTGTTGCCATCCGGAAAAGTAAAATAAAAGTAGAAAAATATTTTATTTCCAATTTTCACTCCATTTTCCGCTTAGAAAACTTTATTTAATATTAATGAGAGGGCAAACAAAGTGTTTCACCTCTTTTGAAATTTCGATGTGCGGAAAAACAAAGTTAAGAAGAATTGGTAACCAAAAAATGTCATCTTTGGACCAATTTTCCAAATAGGAAACTTTGTTTTCCTCTGAAAAAAAGTGGGGGAGCGAAAAATCTGCTTCGCATCTTCAGAAATTTAGACATTAATAGAATAAAATCAAGTAAAGTTGGAGATTATAGAAAAAAAAAATGTTTTGTTTTAAAACTTCGAAGCTATTTGCCAAATAGAAAACTTCATTTTCCTCTTAAATTATTGTGAGGGGGTAGAAAACTTTATTTTCTTCTGATATTAAAAAAAGGGGGGCAAAAATGAGTTTTGTATCTTCTGAAATTTAAAAATTTGCAATAATAAAGTCAAGTAAAAGTGGTTATTTTTTTAAAAAAATCTTTGAAGCTATTTTCCAAAAGGATAATTTTATTAAATTAAATTGTGGGGGCGAAGAATATACTTCACCTCTTCTGAAATTTAACCATTCGCGAAAATAAAGTCAAGTAAAATTAATATTTAACTCTTATTTTCAACTTTAGTCATTTTCCAAAGAGAACTTTATTTTCCTCTGAAATTTAATTGAGAGGGAAGATAATGTACGTCACCCCTTCTGAGACATTCGCTACGATAAAGTCAAATAGAATCAGAAAAAGAAACTTTTTTTTTTTTCAATTTAGTAGCTATTTTTCAAATTGAAATGAACCCTGAGAGAAATACTTCTGTTTTGTTTCAATTTTTTTCTACATCTGACAACTTTTAATTTATTTAAAAAAATTAAACTAAAATACGAAAAGAGAAGAAAAGCACAGCATAAGAAAATAAAAGAAGAGTGTTTAGAAAACTAAAATAATTGCCACTCTTTTACCCTTACCTGGATAGAGTAATAAAATGCATCCTACACTGACTAATAGATATATTTTAAATAATTTCTTAACTTTTCACCACCAACCGAGAGGACACATTTATTTGACTCCTCAAAAAACAGCCGTCTCATTTTACACTATCTGAAAATGTCCTTTTAGTTCTTTAAACTGCCTTAATCATTTTTATGAACCTGGGCTTTTTTGTACTTTTATAAAATGTCATATATTTACAGAACCATCTATATATCCGATAAGTTGTCTTAGACAAGCAATTATCTAGATGTTCTAGGAAAACAGATACAAGTTTTTAAGGGATCCAAGGGGGTGACTCTTGTTGACATTTACTTTGGTCATTGTGTCAAGAAGATTTTTCTGAGACAAACGTTCTAATACTCTCTGTTAAATTCCAGTTTTTAGTTCATTTAATTGCATTATTTAAATTAACTATTTTTTATTCAGATATAAATTTTCTGTTAACTTTTATTTTGTTCAATTTTTGAAATTAAAATTTAACTTTAATTGAGACTAATTAATAAAATGTTTCTTTAGACAATATTCGTAATAAAATGTTTAGACAACAACAACAAAAAATGAAATTTATTTCTAAGGAGGTAAGCAAATGTTTGCAATAACTCATTTAATACATTAAAACTGTGTATTTATGTAATCATAGAATTGATTTACATGAATGGTCTCTTAATAATTTTTTTTTTTTTTTATGTTCCTATATCAAATTTCATTTATATAGTACTTTAGTTCATGATTTTACTGTTTATTGTGTGCGTAGATTTTGTTCTTATTTTATATATTTTTTAAATTATTAAGACCTTTAAATTTTTGAAATTGGAAATTCGAATTTCTTATGCTTTTTAGCAACTGTGTTTTCATTCAAAAATGAAATGCAACCTTTAATTTCATAAAAAAAATCGTATTTAATTTAATAAAAAAAAGCATTTAATTTAATTAAAAAGCTATGAACATTGTTTCACTGAGAATAATTGAAAAAATTTCATTTAAAGTGTTTAAATAAATCATTGTTTTTCAGTCAATAAAAAATAGTTATTCGAAAAAATATTTTCTTTCGTTGTTTCGATAATTGTATCGACTTCTACGAGAGTCGATTCTTACGGTCAGCTTTATTTTATCGAACTAATTTCAAGTCCTTTGCTTTCATTGACAAAAAATGGTACAGTTTTATATACTTTAGAAAAAAACTGTTAATTCAAAAAACAGGGAAATAACGATTGGGTTGAATCGTCTTTTAAATTTACTATTTTATTCCCCGTGGTGAACTGATCGTAAAGACACCCAGTAAAACACCAAAGTCAGTAAGCGGGTGGGTGAATATTTTGATCAGCCTGCGTAGGGACCGAGGGTGCACAGTATCGGTCCTCGTTAAACTGTTCTACCGAAAAGTGCTCGACTTCGCCCTCAGGTCGTCGGGCTACCAAAGCGGGGATGCCATCCCCTCTGCAGAGGATCAAAATTGTGATGGCATGTTTTCGGATCATCCTCAGGGATGTTTCCCAGACCGTCGTATAGAATTCATTTGCATATATTTTTAATTTTTTCAAATTTGCTAAGGAAATTTTGTTTTAGAATTCCTATATTTTTTCAATAGTATTTAATTTTATATTTTTCAACCGTGGCCTCAAAAGCTTTCAAATGAGATAAATGTGTGATAATTTATAATTTAAATATTTGCCAGAATATCCATTTCAGTAATATTTTTGTTCTGCAATTGAAAAATCAACGTAAGCGACAAAAAAATTCAAAATTGAGATTTTCATATATTTGGCATCTTTGTATGGTAAACTACATATTGCTGCAAGAAATTTATTTTTCAAAATTAAATTTTGTTAATCTGTTTTTTTGGCATTCTATTTTAGTGTTCATAGCATTTGCAATCGAAGGAAAATAGTTCTCAAGCCACTTTTCTCGGAATCATTCGTGAAGCACTTACGTTGTTTTTTCAATTGCACGGCAGAAAAAGCGTCTCAATATTTTTTGATTTTTTTACTCTCCACATTTTTCCTCCATCCGTATATGGAAAACCTTGATTCCCCTCCCCCACATTTCAGTGACTATACTCCGTTTCGTATATTGCCAAACCATACCATGGATTTTAAAAGGGTTGGCGAAAATTTCTATTGGCGTTAAAGGAGCGTTCTCGCAAATCGCCAAACAGCCGTGCGCTTATGTTTTGGTTTTGTTTTCGGTATCACGTATCTATCATTCACCAAGTCAGATATGGGTGCGACATTTCAGAGTTTCAATTAAGCGGGTCATCATTAGATTCTTCTGCATTAAATGAAATATAAAGCGTATTTTTTTTGTTATACCGCCGACATAATCGTTTGTATCTGTTAACAAAATTGTGTTTATTAGCGTGATTTAGAAGGTCGTAATAAAACTATGATAAAAAAATTATATATTATTACCTCCATTACCCCTTCTATATTTTCATAACTTTCGTTAAATGTATTTCGAGTAGTGAACTTCTTTACCTACTCATCCACTAATTAAAATTAATAATTTCACAATAACCTTTAATCCTTAATAATGAAATGATTATTACAATAAAGTCTGTTTACTTTATTGTAATAATCATTCATTAAATAAAGTTAAAGTAGATATAAATTTTTTTATTGTTCCGCAGAGACTTTGTTTCCAATTCTATACTCAATTATTAAACTTAATGGTTCTGCTCGATAACCATTTACAATTTTTAAAAAATTTTATTTAATTTTCAGTTATTATGGAATATTTTTCGACGTAGAGATTATTTAGCAATAATGCGAAAAGCTGAAATTTATAAATGTATAATAGTTATAAATGTTTAAGAGAATTTTTAGCAGCTATTTTGTACTAATTATTTTAGTTGAAATGTTCATAATACGCAGTTTTATAATAATAATCGTAAAATTCATTGAACAATAACTTCATCATAAAGTTTTATATGATACGAGAATATTATACGATTGCTTCATAATGAAAGAACAACAATTTCAGTTTTAAACTTTTTGTGGAAAAGAAAAAATACGATATTGTTTTCTATCATCGGTGTTAGCAATTAGAGATATTTTTATAGTATAAATATTAAGTCAGTATTGTTCCCTTTTAAATAAAAATGCATTTCACTCCGGAAAAAAAAAATTACTTGAATTTTGTCAATAGAAATTCCCTAATTATTGCAGTAAAAACTTTTAAATTTCTAATCAAACTTTTCTTTATTATAATTTTGTGTAAATAATTATTATAAATAATATAAATGACTAATAAAAGGAATTATTTGAGAATGCCCAATTTTAATGAATTAACTGTTTACGCAATCAGATTAACAACTTTTTTCATAATTTACAAATGGAGAAAAAGTCTTTTACAGTTTAAAAGTGAAGAGAAAAATAAAGTTGAGATTAATTTTATAAAGTAAGCATAACCCGAAGGAGGTTGAAGCAATGGCATTAAAATCAAAATTTCAAAAGAAAATCACGTTTTAGTGTACAGTGAACAGTACACAAAAAATCTAAAACTAACTTTTGATCTAATGATCAGATGTTTACGTTCTAGGACTCAAACTTTAGATTTAGAATTTCCTTAATTCCCTACCACTATTGTAAGATATTTACTTTTCACCTAACTTGTAAAATTAAAAAGTTTAGAATACCTTACAAAATCACTCAGGCGAAGTGATTGTGTTTTATTTAAATATTATTTAGAAAGAATTTTTCTAAAAGTATTTAATTGTAAGTTTTTATCTAACTTTTGTTTTTTATTTATCTATAGTTATTGAAAGTTAAGTTGATGATTTTTAAGTTGAAATGAATGTCGCCCTGCTTTGCATATTTCAAAAATTATTTCTAAAGAAATGTATAACTTAACATTAAACACTCAGGACTTACAATTATAAATCAAACAATCACTACATTTATTTATTAAAAAACACTCTTATGACCTGATAATAAATTGATCTAAGTCTTAAATGTGAGTTCATATAATTTATTTATTTATTTAAACTCATATAATTTATTTAAACTCAGCACATACATCTAACCTCTGTCGTCGCCAATGGCTCAATTTTAAAATATAATTTTTTTAAAATAAATTTTCTGATATTTTCATATGAAGGATAGTATTAAGTTCGAGAAATAAAAATTTGTGTTTAAAAAAAATTTTAAAAATTATAATTATTATTAATATTTGAAAACAGGAAGTTTTTAATTGAAGGTTGACAATTTTTTAAATATATTATTTTTTTAATTATGTAATTTTTTAGTTATGCTATTTTTTAATTATGCTATTTTTTAATTATATTTTTAATTACCAAATTCATATAACAGTATTTAGGAATCTATAAATTTATGTTACGTATGATCGCTGCAGAATAACCTGTACGCAATATATGTAAATTAAATATATTTTTAAAATTGTGCATTTTCTATTAATTGCATTTATTATTATATTGAAAGAGTATCAAGGTATCTATGACCTCCATAATGAATGAAGTATTGACAGATTTTTATATATATTAAGGAATTGAATAAATTTTTCGCGAAGTTTAAGATCTCATCTCATTACAAAAAAAGTAATTTAATAAATATTTTTTTTACAATAAATGCTTCTAGTAATGAAAAAAACGCTTTCAAGCTTTATTTTAAAAATATCGATTATTTCGTTTGCAAGAAACTATTACTTTAAAGCGTGATAACATTTTTGAATACTCTAATTTTTTTTTCAAGTAAATAATAATGTCTTTGTTAATTTCTAAAAAAAAAAAAATCTTCATAAAAATACTCACATTATTCTTCTATAGAGAATATTGATTTAATAGAGAATATCAGTAAAATAAAATAGGTTATGCTTTCTTACAATAAAAGTTAAATAGAATTAATTCTTCAAAATAGCGTTCCAATAAAACATGGTATTAAAATGTTACGTTATTTTTTGTAATTGGTTCATTAATAAATTATTTTCATTTCTTCGCAAACACAATTCTTATAAAAAAAAAAATGAAAATTAAATCTGTTATATCAAAAAACTAAATCGTTTTATAAAATATAAATTACTGCGTTTAATAAAATATAAATACAGTGTATTTGTAAAGTGATTCTAAAAATTAAAAGGTTATTTTCTTTTTTAATTCTCTACTAAAAAGAATTAATGAGTTATTTTTATTCATCATGGCTAGTTCTAGGAGGAGAAAAAGAATATCGAATTACACTGTTTAGGTTAATGTAATTTCGTTCTCCCACCACATTTACGCGTAATCCATCGCCAATACCATCTGCAATCGCCAAGTTTATAATCTATGGTATGGTTTGGCAATACGCCTCCGTTTCACCCTAGGTTGGCACTGGACAGAAAGGCAAGTAGACCGGATTGTAGCTGTTGTCATGGAAACTGGGTTATTCTTTAAGTTAGTTAGGGGCATAAGGTAGCAAAAAAGGAGGGAAAGTGGCCAATATTGGTGTTAAAGAAAGCAAAGCGCCGGTTTTTTTTTTTTTTTTTTTTTTTTTTTTTTTTTTTTTACACCAAGAATCTTACTAAAATTTTAACTATAATTGATTTGAGATACTAATTGTAAGCTGATTTCTTATTATGACTTTTAAAAAACAGGTATTCTTAGTAATATTTTTTTAACTAAACGAAACTAATTTTAAACGAAACAAAATTATATTTAAAAAGATAATTTTTTAAAATTAAATCTAAGTAAAAAAAAATAATAAAAATACAGATGCTCGCGAATACTTTACTTTAGATACTTATTTTTGCATGAAACCTTTTTTTTAAATTGATTTATGTATTTATCCCACATTGTGGTGTTTAGTGGGAAAAAAAGTCAACATTGGCATGAAATAATTGATCATGAAAAAGATCATACGTATGTTTTATAATATTTGCTGTTTATTTTTTTAAATAAAAAAATCCCATTCTTTTCTATAACATTTTTTTTTTTTTATTATACAATTTTTTTGTTCTCCGAAATATATTTGCTTCTATGAAACAAAAGAGCAAACTTAGCTTAAAAACCTCTTTATAAGAAATCTCTCTTAAAACCCTTCTAAGATTGTCTTTTTCTTTTCTCGAAAGAAAATCCCAAATCTTTAAGAATCCGATATAAAGCTTAATTAATATTTACAAAAACAAACTAACAACGGATTACTAACAAAAGAAAAAACAAGCTAACATTTAGTAATTAGCAAAAAAAAAAAAAAAATCAACAAGGAATCACAAAAAAAAATACAATTAATGCAAAAAAATAACAATAACTATTAAAAACTAGCCAACAATAAATAACTTGCTAGTTATTACTTTTCAAAAGAGTAGTATTACATTTCCTTCCTTTCCCTGTAGTGGGATAAAAGCAAGATTTGTGGATACCATGACAATAGAGAGGGAAAAAGTGTGAAAAAAAAGGGAAATCGCATGACCTTGAAACTCTTATTCTGTTTACAAAGAATATAGTTATTGATGGGTGGAACAATGTGTGCTACCAGTGTGAATAGACAGGGACAGTGATGACGTATATCATGACGTCAAACCCTGCCTCTTTTTAAACTCCTTCCAAACATTTTTTTGAACGAACCATTTATATGGCATTTCCTATGTGAATTTGAGACGGCAAGATTTTTAATTTATTATTGAAATAAATAAATTTATACAGCGCTTCTAAGGAACTTATTCCTAATTTAAGTAGTTTTCTTTATACGGGGTATCAGTAGATTTTACGAGTTAAGTGCATTAAATGCTATTAGCGTCAATATTTGCTTTAAGCGTCAATATTTTTAACTCTTGTTTCATGTTTATAATAATGTCTTATTTTATTTAGAATTTGTTACTAATTCTATACCTACATCTAATTTTTTTCTTTAGTTTTGGAAAGGCATGCATTGTTTTACAACGTTCTAAAATTAATTTTTAATCTATAATTAGATTATATTTATTAATACTAATGTCTGTTTATTTAATTATGTCTGATGATTAAATTTGTAGTTATTGTAAACTTTGCTTGCTTAAGATTTTCTGATTATTGCTGCTAATTCTCATAGGCGTTTGTTTTTAACTACTAAATAGGAATAAATTATGTAACTAACTTATTTAATACGCATACATATGGTTAAATCTGCACAGAGTTTTAATTTAAACTCAGATTTATTTTGACTTGACATTTTTTTCTTGTTTATATTTGCCAACATCATCATTAATTAGTTTTTAACAGCAGTTTTATGCATTAATTTTTTGAGAAAATTCAGATACCTTATTATTAGATAATTAATATTAGATTATTTCTTAACATAACTAGTGTAGTGCTATGTTAATGTGTAGTGTTACGATAGTGCAGTGTATGATAGTGCTGGGTCAATACTATGTTTAGTTTCCAGAATTTTTAAAAAATAGAATAGCTAAATTAAAGCAAATTTAAGAATTTATGAGAATTTATTTGATTTAATTAAGATTTTTAATTAAAGAAAATCATTAGAAAGCTTTAAATTTCCTATATTTTTGTTTTAATTTCAAGTTCTATATTTTGTTTAGACGACAAGATAGGGAGCCATCAATAAGCTCATTTATCATCAATTTGTCTTAAAAATCTCAGATTCCTATTTTATTCGATAAGAAAGTGAAACATGAATTATTTTAGAATTTCTTAAAACATACTTATCCCATACATAAACTTTTATTTAACATTCATATTTATTAATCTATGTATTCAGATAGGTGTTTAAATTTTACTTATTTAATAATATTAATTTCAAATAAATATAATTCAAATTTTTAAGAAATTTTTTTTATTTAGAATCGTAACTCTTTTTTAATTAATGTATGTATACATATTTAGTTATACAGCTTTTATATTTGGCAAATGTTACTGTTATCACTTTTTATGGAATAAAATTTGCATTTGACAGTCTAAATCAAAATTTTTTAAATTACCTTCATATTAATATTTTATTTGTTACAGTGCTTATGTTGAACGTAACATTCAAGTCACCATTATCCAAATTTATTTTTAATTTCATAATAACTGCAGTTTGATTGGTTGTAAATATATTTTAAGAACTGTCAACTCTCAAACTTTTGTTTAAGTTTTATATAATTTTTTTTTTTACTTCCTATCATTTTAGTAAAATTACCAATAAATTTGAGCTATTTTAAAAACGTGTATCTTAAATGTTT
>OX421980.1:94088297-94090797 GCA_949128135.1 Parasteatoda lunata | reverse complement strand
ATCCCATTCAGGCTGTTATAGATTCTGGAGTTCAAATATCGGTAATTAATTCAAATAAAATAAAAATAAGAAATCTCCCATTTTCTAATATAATGCTGGCGTCATGTTTTGGGGGTAAACAAAAAGCAAAACTTGTAGAAATCCAAATGTGTTTAAATCCTAATGAGTCAGGGTTGAAGGTCAGCGCCGCTGTTACCGATAATCTTGAAGTAGAAGCGATCCTAACCCCAACGATTTACGAGCAACTAATAAAACTAGGTCAGCTTTCTTCAAGTGTAAATACTCAAATCTTAACTTCTAAGAGTGGAGATTTTTATAAGTGTTCTTGTTGAAATATTAATGACTTACTCCTGTGAATGTTTTTTATTTAATATCAACAATGTGTATAGTAATGATGAACTTGATTTATCACATGTTAATGACTCTCATATTAGAAATGAACTGTCAGTGTTGATTAATAATTACAAACCAAACAAAATTAAGGACACTAAGTTAACAATGAAAATTATTTTAAAAGATGAAATCCCAGTATGTCAAAGAGCTAGACGTTTATCTTTTTCTGAGAAACAAAAAGTAAATGATCAGATATCAGAATGGTTAAAAACAGATATAATTAGAGAGAGTTGCTCTGATTATTGTTCCCCAATAGTTCTTTGCAAAAAGAAAGATAATAGTCTAAGATTATGCATAGACTACCGAAAGCTAAATTCTAAAACAATTAAAGATAGATACCCCTTACCTCTTATTGAAGATGTGTTAGACCAATTACAGGGTTCTAAAATCTGTAGCAAAATTGATCTCCAAAATGGGTTTTTCCATATAGACTTAGACGAGGATAGTAAAAAGTATACCTCATTTGTGACACCTGATGGGCAATATGAGTTTAATAAAGTGCCATTTGGGTTGTGTATTAGCCCTAGTACATTCCAGAGGTACATTAATTATGTGTTCCGTGATCTTCTTAGAGAAGGTTTTGTTGTCATCTTCATGGATGATATTTTTATACCAGCAGAAAGTGAAATCGACGCACTGAACAGGTTAACGAGAGTGTTACAAACTGCATCCCAATATGGATTGGAACTTAATTTAAAGAAATGCCAATTTTTGATGTCTAAAATTATCTTTTTGGGTTATGTTATTGAGAACGGTACCAGTAAACCCTCTTCCGAAAAAACATTAGCTGTTCAAAATTCTCCTGTACCTAAATCCACTAAACAGGTACAGAGTTTTCTTGGATTAACCGGATATTTTAGGAAGTTTATTCTTAACTATGCTTTAATTGCTAAACCATTAAGTGATTTACTTCGGGATAACAGTGTATTTTATTTTGGCCCAGAACAACAAACAGCGTTTCAAACTTTAAAACAAAAACTTTCTGAAAATCCAGTACTACAAATTTTTAAACAAGGAACAAAGCTTGAATTGCATACCGATGCAAGTAAATTTGGGTATGGTGCTATTCTTTTTCAGCAATCTGATGATAACAAATTACACTCAATACACTATATGAGTAAAAAAACAACTCCTCAAAAGGAGAATTATTCAAGTTATGAACTTGAAGTGTTAGCTATAATTGAGGCTTTGAAAAAATTTCGAAATTATTTGGTGAGAAATAAATTTAAACTAGTAACAGATTGTTCAGCTTTCCAAAAGACTATGAGTAAAAAACAATTAACTCCTAAAATTACTAGGTGGGCATTATTTTTGGAAGACTTTGACTATGAAATTGTACATCGCCCAGGTAAACAAATGAAACATGTTGATTGTTTATGCAGATATCCTATAATGCATATTACTTGTGACGAACTGACCTCTAAAATTGTTACTATCCAGATAAATGGTGAATACATTAACTCTATTAAACAACTTTTGGAAAATCTATAGACGATTTTGTGTTAAAAAATAATGTTTTATATAAACTTGAGAATGATAATTATTTACTAGTGGTTCCACAACAAATGCAAACTGACATTATCTAATCTACACATGCTAATGGTCATTTTGGTATAGCTAAAATTCTTAATGTACCTAAACAAAACTATTATTTTCCAGATATGAAGAAATGTGTTGAAAATGTTGTAAATAATTGTGTAAAATGTATATTAGTAAATAGGAAGGCAGAAAAAAAAGAAGGGTTTTTGAACCCGATTCCTAAAAATAATATTCCTTTAGATACTTTCCATATTGATTTCATTGGTCCCACGCCTTCAACTAATAAAAACTATAAACATATTTTCACCGTGGTAGATGCGTTTACCAAGTTTGTTTGATTCTACCCGACAAGTCTAGAGGCAATAGATAAGTTAAAAGCTCAGCAGATAACTTTTGGAAATCCTTCACGAATAATTACTGACAGAGGTACAGCGTTTACATCAACAGATTTTGAAACTTATTGCCGAGATGACGGTATCGAACATTTGAAAATAACAACAGGCATTCCTCGTGGTAATGGACAAGTGGAAATAATGCATAAGATCCTTATACCTATACTGGCAAAACT
>OX421980.1:93760797-94085797 GCA_949128135.1 Parasteatoda lunata | reverse complement strand
TCAGATTAAATATTTTAAAACTTTACTTTTATTTTATTGCACTAATATTTGATATTTACAATTATTAAATAAATTTTTTATACATCTCCGAAATGATGAGTTTTTTTTTTGTTGTTATTTTTGATAATATTAAACATGGATCTATTAGATAAATTTTATTTACAAGTCTGATAATTAAAAATCAAATAAGTACTATTTTTATTAGTATATGTTATTGAGTTGCAATCAGATCTTTGGTTTGTTTATTCTAATAGCGATTAAGAAACCAAATTTCGTTTTTCCGAATTGTATTACAAAAGTACATCGTATTGATTGGCATATCACATGCATGCTTTTTTTTAAAGAACTAAACTTTTAATTGCATTTAATATTATGCGGACGATAGTAGAAAAAAGATCCAGAAAAAAAATTAAAATATCAGAATTTTTAAATGTAAACAGCATTCTTGCTAATTATCACTTTATGTTGCTAAACAGATGGTTTTCACTTAGCCTTTTGAAAATTACGAATTTTCTTAAATATGATTTAATAGAGGTGAGTGCAGGCTTTTTTTATTTTTTTATTTAAGAAGGTAATATTTATATCACTTTATTTGTGTTGATAATAAAAGAAAGTATAATTTGCAATTTAAATTATATTTTTAAGTAAGCTTTTTGTTTTATGCTTCATTATTCTTATACGAGTGAAATTTGATAAATACCAATCAAATGATGAAAAGATAAACATTACAGTTCATTATATGGACCTCCTTGTTACATGGAAAATTTTTTGAACTCTCTTTAACAAAACTTTTATAAAATTTTAGCTATAAGAAAAAATTCACTTTGAGAGATTCAAAATATTTAGTTATTAATTTGTCAAGCAATTTATGTACTTCATATTGCAATTACCATGTTCAGCAATATTAGTTTTATGTTAAAAAAGATTTTTCAAAGATTTTAAGTATAGTGAATTATAGTATAGTTTCATAGTTATAAAATACTTTATTATTCACTTAAGTATTTGTTTATATCCCATTTTCAGTTTTTATGGTAATATTAGAACCACTGTAGATTTGATTTGAATCTAGAATCTGATAAAAGTGTTTAAAACTTTTTCATTTTGCTTATTGTACGTAAGTGCCCTTTTATTTATTAATTTTTTTGGATAGTTGCAAAACATCTTAATGCACATAAAACCTATGAATGTAATAAACAGTTATGAACAGTAGCTTCATTTAAATATTCTACATTACAAATTGAATAGTACTTAAAATTAATTTAGTTTTAAAATTAATATTTTTTACTGGAAATAATGCAAACAATACCTACAAGAAATGCAAATTTAACTATTTGAAATAAAAATAAAAAATGAAATTTCTCAAAAAGAATTAAGAAAAAAGTTTCACATAAGCATGTAAGGTTGTGAAAACTTAATTGTTTTTTTTTTTTTTTTTGAAATTTAAGTTCAAAAACACTTTGTAATCATATCTTTTCCATATGGCTTACAAAAGGAAATACTTCTAAGTTAAATTTCTCTTCCTTGTTTCAGAAATGAAAGAAATTACAGCAAACTTTTTATTACATATAAAACTAATGAAAATTACAAGGTCTTAATTGAAAAAAAAAAAAATTGTGAAATAAAAAGCGTAATTTAACACATTAAATTCCTATATGCAGTATCTTTTTTAAGATTATAAAAAGTATTTAAAAAATGACACACTTGGTTTTTAGTGGAGTAAAAGATTTGCTAAGAAAATTGAGACAATTTATGGTTAATAATCATCAATATTTATAATTTACAATTTAACTTCAGATAATCTAATAAAATAATAAGAAAATAAAAAGTTCTACAAAATTTTTAGTCAGGAAAAAATTAACATTTACGATTTTACCTATTAAGTTCATCAAATATACTATTATTCTATGTATATACTATTATTATATATATACTATAACCCCAAAAATACCTATTACGCATATAGCAAAGAAAAATTAAATTCAATTATTTGAAAGAAAAAAAAAAGATAAATATGCTCATGATATTGAAAATAAATTAAGTTTAACTTATGTTTCTACTGAAATCACGTTTCCTCGCCTTGCTTCTTTTTCCAAGTCCTCTGTTAGTTCCATGCATAAATACTGAACAAGATTTTTCGTTAATCGAAAAAAATACATCATCATGAAGACTAAAAGCATATTTTCTGTTTCTAGATATCGGTCTCCTCAGAGGACTTAGCCGTGTAAAATAATTACTAACCAGGCGCTCGCCAATACTCTACTGAAAATACCAGTGGTTTTCGCGTCGACCGAAAAGAGCACTCAAGATCCACTAAAACTTGCTTGGAATACCAAAAATCGAGCAATGGGAGGGAAAAGTAGAATATCAGGTAAAGCATCCCTGGTGCGGCTTCCGAAAGCTCAAATCGACAGTCGACTGCCAGCTCATGAGCTGGCAGTCGACTGCAATATTGCTGGGCTGGTATTCTGCAGAATACCAGCCCAGCCCATCTCTCTTTTCTTTAGCCTTGGTGTGCTACGACCTCTTCACTTCTGAAAGTATTGCGTTACGATAAACATCATTTTATCATAAGAAAATGTTTACTCAAAACTTGATGCCAATCATGTTTCCATGTAGCATAATGCGTAAATTTTGCGAAATTGGTAAAGCATTTTATCATAAAAAAATGTTTACTCAAAACTTGATGCCAATCATGTTTCCATGTTGCATAATATGTAAATTTTTCGAAATTGGTAAAGCCAATACGCTTTATACGTAAATTTTACGTAATATTAACGGAATGATATTACCATTGAAATATTTGGTAAAAAAAGCTTTGGTATATTTTACGCAATATTAACGTAATGGATTTACTAACTACCCTTCGGTAAGATTGCTTTCGTATATTTTATATTATTCGTATAAAATTGACGAAAGAATATTTACTATTTAGATTTATTAAAAATGATTCTGTGTATTGTACGTATTATTGAAAAAACTGCAAATTTTGGTAAATTTCTGTTCGAATTTATTTGCTCAAATTTTCTGTTTTTTTGGATAACCTCTTTTTTCTATAATTTGACTTTTCAACTTACGTAAATTTTGACGTATTTATGACGCAAATATTATGTAAAAATAACGTACTCATTTTTACCTAGTAAAAAATGATTCTGTGTATTTTACGAATTATTGAAAATAATTTAAATTTTTGTAAATTTCTGTTCGAATTTATTTATGCAAATTTTCTGTTGGATAACCTCTTTTTTCTATAATTTGACTTTTCAACTTGAGTAAATTTTGACGTAAATATTATGTAAAAATAACATACTCATTCTTGCCTAGTAAAAAACGGTTAGTTAAATATTCATAAAAGAAACGAATTTGTTTACGTAAATTTTACGAATGCTTAGTAAAATCTAAAGGTGAAATTTATGTGACGTAAAATTGATGGTTCTCTGCTTCCTGGGTTGCTTGCGAGACGAAAACGCAAAGACTTCTTGTTATAATCAGAAGACTGATGAACCGCGTTGAGTAAGACTCCTTCATCGATTACAACCAAAGCGAGAATTCTGGAACGCTTATTTACTTAATAGTAAAATCACTGATATTTTTTGTGAAATTCCTGTAGAATTAAAAAAAATATTTGTATAAACTTATCTTTTTTTTTTTTATGAAATTATTATTAAACGTTTCCCTTAACAATTTTTTTTGAAAAAAATGCAAAAAATCAACATATTTTTTTATTTCATTAATAAATACAAAGAACTAAAACAAAACATAATACACAAGTTCTAAGTTTAAATTTTAATTTTCTTATGCGTAAAAAATATTTAATTTACCATCAGTTTACTATCCCAAATTATCTCGGCAAATGAAAAAAGTTAAATATTAGTCTTTGTATGTGTTCACATCTTCATAATCTGAAAAATTATCTGCATCACTTTCGCTCGCGAAAGGCCAATTTTTTACTCTTTTTTTTTTTCTATGTAAATTCATGAACCATCGAATATACAATTGTATAAAACACGTCTGCAGACCCACAAATAGCAAAACTCCCAAACAAAAATTGGCAAACTTCCAATCACAGCAGATTATTATTATTTTTTGTTTTGCTTCCGGCCGGATAAAAACGTGATAAAACAAAACGTATTGCCGAATTCTGCTATGTCCGAGTTTACTGGGGATAATAAATATTTGTAATATATACATACCCGAGTTAACTAACCTTTTGTTTATGGCGCTTAGCATTATAAAGCCATTCTGGTCCACTTATTGTACCAGTCATAATGTGTTCAAGGTTTAAAGTGAGCTGAAGAAATAAATCTTTTTGTTTTCAGTTTCTAGAATCTGGTGTTATGAGTGTGACACATGGTCTGATCACCGATGCAAAGATCCATTTAATGCAACTGCGCATCCTCAAGATCTTCCACCCCTTAAAAGATGTGAAGGATGTTGTGTCAAAATTATTATGAATGGAGATGGATCAAGTAAGATTTTTTGTGATAATTGAATAGAGCATTTTGGATACCAAATCCTGATAATAAGATCGTTATATGGAAAATTCGTTAAATAGAAAAATACCTTTTGAAATACTTAAACAACACAAAACAAACAAGTTTTAAATTCATAAAGACTAGACATAATTAAAATAGCAATTGATACACCCTTATTTTACAAACTAGAATCTACTAATTATTTTCTTAACTTTAAAAGAAATCTGCATGAAAAGTAAGAAGAACATTATCCAGTGAACTATCATGCCACATACATTTTCAACTAAAAAAAGATCAAATTATAGCTGCATTTATTACATAAGTTTAATTGCTACTCATAAAATCCGTTCATTTTGTCTCAGTTTTTCGTTTGAAATGCAAAGAAAAAGGGATTTCTCTAAAAGTTAAGTGGCTTCGAAAATCAATTCAAGGTCCCATAAAACTTTGAAATGTTTCGAAATATTTTGGAAAATAGGGAAAGTGGATCTCAAATAAAAGTTCGTTAATTCACTTCGCTATTTGGAAGTTATTTTACGAAGAAATTTCCAAAATGTTCTTGGTTTTTCGAGAAAAAAAAATCGCAAAATAGAGAAATTTGCAAAATGGAAGTTCGTTAAATAGAGGTCCGACTTACTTATAATCGAATAGCGGAATTAAGTCCCGCAGTGGACTGATCGTAAAGACACGGTTTCCAGTACAAGTTATGCATAACTGGCTGCGGTCAGTGAGTGGGTGGGTGACCACTTTGATTTGCCCTCGTAGAGACCAGGGGTGCGCGATATTGGCCCTCGCTGCTACAAAAGCAGGGGAGCCCTCTGCAGAGGATCAAGAATGCGATATCATCCTCCAGATCGTCGCAGTTCTAGTGCAACGTAAATAAAGTATCTACATAAATGAAAGATTATAACTGCTGTAATCAGGGGTCATAAGTTCTTTGAACCAATACTTTTAAACAGCGTAACCAATTTTCTGCTGGATTTTTTATTTCCGTTGTTGTTTATCTTAGAATAAAGAGTTTTGATAGTGAGTTCGAATATCCAGTGAGCGTGGATGTTTGTTGACCAATCTTCTGTTTCTGATACTGAGTTGTTTACCTGAGGGCTTTGCCGATTTTTAAATCAAGGCTTTTGTCTCGTCGGCTGCAGGGAAATAAATTTTTGATAATTGTTTTTGTTCATACCGAAATTCGCCTCACGTGAAAGGAGAGTAAAAGAAAAGTGTGAAAACTCTATTTAAAAGGATTATTAAAGTGACTTTTTGACAACAAAACACAAGTGAATCAAAAAACGGTTTCAATAAATGTTGAGATTTTCCTCATTCCCTAAAGGCCTTTTCTTTAAGCATTAAAAGACTAAATCAATATTTATTTTTCCTACCTTTTAAATTGACTTTTAATTAAAGCAAATTTGCAAACAAATACTTAATTGTTATTTTCTTAGAACAAAACAAAGGATGGGGAAATTTGAATAGATAGTTGGATGCAAGATACAAACATTAATTAAACATTTTTTTATAATAATATTCAAATTGAAAAAAATAAGGGTTAAAATACTAAGCAATGAACAGAAAAGGGATTTTAAAAACTCTTTAATTTTATCAATATTGTTTATGAATCTTTTCTTTTTTGCAATGATAACAAAGCTGTTGATTATGCTAATATTTTCTAAAACTAAAATTAGAAATATATTGAATAAAATTATTATTAGTTAATACATTTTCATTTGATAAAATTTCCGATTTCACTTGATTTTAAAAATCCCTATGGTTTGAAACAGTGGTATATTATAATATGTATACAGTACGTACAATAAAAAACGAACCACCCTGAATAACTTTTGATCTAATGATCGGATCTTAACGTTCAATTTTAATGGTTGGAGGGGGTGACTTCAAATATGCTAAATAGTTGGTGCAGACCAGGGCCGGATTTAAGCTTGGCGGGGTCCTAAGCTACTGAAAATGATGGGGCCCTTATAAGTTCAATTCTATTTCTATACACCAAAAGTAAACTGCTATTATTTTTTATTGTTGAGTATTAACTTTAAATTTTTAAAACATTTGATAATATTACTTGATTGTTAAATGTTATTGTGATGAGACTATAATGTAGAACCTTTCTTTTGCTCCACATATTGTTTGAAAGAGGAAAAAAAGTTACAACAAAAACACATTTTAAGAGCATCATAAGCACATTTTAAGCAAATAGTAAAAATTTGGCATGCTGGAAGGGTCATTTTATATTTAACAGAGTTTTTTTTTTTCTTTCTTTAAATTCTGAATACGTATTATTTGCAATTTTAAATGATTTTTTGCGAATTTTTTTCTTAATTTTTTTTTGTTTTACATTCTGCTTTGATGCTCAAAATCTATGAGACTTAGAAACATCAAATTATGAAGGTGTGCAGAAAATATGCAAGTTAGAAAGAAAAGAAGAAAATACAATTAGACTGTTAGTTTTATTATTTTTATAAACGCCTGTGAACATCCGACTAAATTTCGAGTTAACTCCGTAACCTTGTAATTTTAAACTCAATCCAGAAGACAGGAGAACTTCTGTATCAGTACCCAGAGGTATAGATGTGATATGAGGACTTGGAAGACTTTGTGACCCCGAACGATTTAACGTGCACCAGTCACCATTTTATGCATGGTTATATTCTTCGGCCGGCTGGATTCGAACTCCCATTCTCACGAACGAGAATCCAACGCGCTGCCTACCTGGCTATCCCGGCCAAATTATTAGTTTATTTTCTATTAGTCATTGTACAGCTGACCCAATTTCGAGTTTATGACTACTGATGTTCAACTCCGTAGCCTTGTAATTTTGAATCCAATCCAGAGGACAAGGAAACTCCAGGATCAAGTAGTGGAAAGAATTTTTGGTCTTCGTGGAGGAGGTCGTTTTGATGGAACTAAACAATATTTGAGTTACATGGAGAGGAAAACCTCCCACGGTTAGTCTGGCAGCAAGGGGACTCTAACCCATGATCTGTCTACAACTGAGGATATTTAACGTCAGCACTGTGGTCGGTGCGAGCCGGGTGTGGAATTCTTATCGACCAGCCATCACTGGGATTCGAATCCGGTTCCATTCGGAGCCGAATGCTCTAACTCTTGAGCCCATCTTCACTCAGTAATAACTATGCGAGAGGTACCAATTTTTCAATTTTATTGAAAAATTGGTAATCAAATCAATAAAATTGCTAACAATTTTATTGATTTGCCTAACTTGTACTTACAATTCAATCGTAATTTTTGCAACAAAAAAAAAAAAAAAAAAAAAAAAAAATGGAAAAAGACTGTTTTTCTGCACCGATTAATGAGAAGCAACCACAAGGGTTGGTGAGCAAAGTGAACAAGGGACGGAGCCTTCTAGTTTCTTAAGTAATTGTTAAATTATTAGTTTTTTAACATGCATATTTTTAAAAAATAAGAAAAACATTGTTCAGTATTAAGAAATAAAAATTTAAAACTGTCATCAGTTGAAATAGAACCCACGATCTCTCAGTTTTGCCTCAGATTTCATAATCATCAGCCCCAAATATGCACATCTGCCTATCGAGGTATTTAAAAAAATAAAAAAAAAAAATTAAATATAATAAACTAAGAATCTTTTGGATACTTGACATTATTTTGTTGAAAATTTTTGGATATGTACTTTGTGTAAAACTATTAGATATACGTTTCTTTAGGGGGGGGGGGGTGATTTCTTCAATTTTGCGAAAAAATATTCTTTTAAAAATTTGAGGTGCCAAAGTAGAAGACCTTCTGAAATTTTGAGGAAAAAAAAAAAAAACATCTGTTTGCATGCGGAAATACAGTGCCTTTTATGAAATGTGAACCATGGCACTGACAGCACTGTGAAAAAAAAAAAAAAAAAAAAAGAATGGTCAGAACTATAAGAATAGTAAAATTTATGGTATTTATGGGAGCACCAAAAAACAGGGGAATTCTTTTCCGTAGCGATTTGGTCATGACTTTTCATGAAATTAACATAGTAAAAATATAGTTTTTTTACCATAATTCCTTAGAAAAAGAGTTCAAACTGTGTTCTATGGAACTTTAGTGTTCCGGGGAGAGTTAAAGAGGTTTCGCGAATTAGTATTTTTTTTAACCAGGGATAAATACTTTTATAACTTCTAGTTAGTACTTCTTATAATCTCTGATTATATTTAGATCCAACGTATAAATTATATCTTATATAATAGTTTGGTTTTCTTCATTAAATTACTTAAAGTAAAATACCAATTACATAGAAATGGCATTTTTTAAATGAAAATATATTTCTAAAAACAATATGTTGAATAGTGAACAACCTACCTTTCCCTAGTTTGGAAAAGAATAATCATATGTAAAATATTACATTAGTACCGCACTTTTCAAATCAAAATAAAATAACCAAATTCTTTTATAAAAGAAAATGCTTTCAGAATTACCATTTTTAACGTTTATAACAAGTCTCAGTTCATTTAGAAGTAAACCATAAATCGGCTTATTTTATTCATTTTCTGCTTATAACACCAGAAATAAATTCAAAACTAGACTAGATATAGCACAAGGACTGCAAATTTAACTGTCGGATATAAAACCTTATTAATAATATAATGATTGTCAATGATAAAACAATCTTTAAATATTTAAAAAATAGTCTTTTTGTTCTAACAATTACCTTGATAAATTTGAATCGTAATTTTTATCGTAATCGGATTATTTAGGGTTCCATAGTAGGAAGCCTAAATAATAATTGGGAGCCGCTGCCTTAGCATAATAATCACTAATCCGGTATCAGTTTTTTAAATGATTGGTAATAAGAGCTATAATTTTTAAAACCGGAATTATCGATAAATTGTTGCAATGCGAACGGAAAAATTTCCAAATGAATGAAGTAAGTATCATATATTTTGGTTTTGTTACCAAAATTGTTTTTTCTTTTTTTGAGAGAGAGAAATATCGTAATTTTTTCTCTACTACTGTGTTCTACTTCCGCACTAACTATTTAGACATATATACTAAAACTGGACCTTAGCATTGAATATCAAATTAAATCTTGAAAATAAAGCTATTGTCTTACACTTTGACTTATACTCTTATTTTAAATATTAATATTGCAGAGAAATAATTGAATAAAACAATGCATTTAAACTAAGTATATCAAATTCATTTAATTTTCTTCTGTATAAAATGAATATTTCGATGCTATGAATTTAGAAATAGTAAGCAATTAGAAATTAATACCTTACATTTTATTTACATAAAAGTGTGTATTTTTTGAAGAAAAGTTTTTTTATATATTCCTGATTTAGGTACGATTCTTAATCAATAAATTTCTCTCTTTTTGTAATGTATTATATAAGAATAAATTATAATCAATTAGCAATTACGTATTAGTAAAAAATAAGCCATATTGACTAAAAAAACAATATAGAAAAGCAATTAATCTCTATAAGGATAAAAATGAATGCACACCCCCTATCCCCGTTTATAATCGAAGCAAATTTTTCAATCTTATTAAATGTAAAATTATTACTTGATTCCTGATTTAGGTACGATTCTTAATCAATAAATTTCTCTCTTTTTGTAATGTATTATATAAGAATAAATTATAATCAATTAGCAATTACGTATTAGTAAAAAATAAGCCATATTGACTAAAAAAACAATATAGAAAAGCAATTAATCTCTATAAGGATAAAAATGAATGCACACCCCCTATCCCCGTTTATAATCGAAGCAAATTTTTCAATCTTATTAAATGTAAAATTATTACTTGATTCCTGATTTAGGTACGATTCTTAATCAATAAATTTCTCTCTTTTTGTAATGTATTATATAAGAATAAATTATAATCAATTAGCAATTACGTATTAGTAAAAAATAAGCCATATTGACTAAAAAAACAATATAGAAAAGCAATTAATCTCTATAAGGATAAAAATGAATGCACACCCCCTATCCCCGTTTATAATCGAAGCAAATTTTTCAATCTTATTAAATGTAAAATTATTACTTGATTCCTGATTTAGGTACGATTCTTAATCAATAAATTTCTCTCTTTTTGTAATGTATTATATAAGAATAAATTATAATCAATTAGCAATTACGTATTAGTAAAAAATAAGCCATATTGACTAAAAAAACAATATAGAAAAGCAATTAATCTCTATAAGGATAAAAATGAATGCACACCCCCTATCCCCGTTTATAATCGAAGCAAATTTTTCAATCTTATTAAATGTAAAATTATTACTTGATTCCTGATTTAGGTACGATTCTTAATCAATAAATTTCTCTCTTTTTGTAATGTATTATATAAGAATAAATTATAATCAATTAGCAATTACGTATTAGTAAAAAATAAGCCATATTGACTAAAAAAACAATATAGAAAAGCAATTAATCTCTATAAGGATAAAAATGAATGCACACCCCCTATCCCCGTTTATAATCGAAGCAAATTTTTCAATCTTATTAAATGTAAAATTATTACTTGATTCCTGATTTAGGTACGATTCTTAATCAATAAATTTCTCTCTTTTTGTAATGTATTATATAAGAATAAATTATAATCAATTAGCAATTACGTATTAGTAAAAAATAAGCCATATTGACTAAAAAAACAATATAGAAAAGCAATTAATCTCTATAAGGATAAAAATGAATGCACACCCCCTATCCCCGTTTATAATCGAAGCAAATTTTTCAATCTTATTAAATGTAAAATTATTACTTGATTCCTGATTTAGGTACGATTCTTAATCAATAAATTTCTCTCTTTTTGTAATGTATTATATAAGAATAAATTATAATCAATTAGCAATTACGTATTAGTAAAAAATAAGCCATATTGACTAAAAAAACAATATAGAAAAGCAATTAATCTCTATAAGGATAAAAATGAATGCACACCCCCTATCCCCGTTTATAATCGAAGCAAATTTTTCAATCTTATTAAATGTAAAATTATTACTTGATTCCTGATTTAGGTACGATTCTTAATCAATAAATTTCTCTCTTTTTGTAATGTATTATATAAGAATAAATTATAATCAATTAGCAATTACGTATTAGTAAAAAATAAGCCATATTGACTAAAAAAACAATATAGAAAAGCAATTAATCTCTATAAGGATAAAAATGAATGCACACCCCCTATCCCCGTTTATAATCGAAGCAAATTTTTCAATCTTATTAAATGTAAAATTATTACTTGATTCCTGATTTAGGTACGATTCTTAATCAATAAATTTCTCTCTTTTTGTAATGTATTATATAAGAATAAATTATAATCAATTAGCAATTACGTATTAGTAAAAAATAAGCCATATTGACTAAAAAAACAATATAGAAAAGCAATTAATCTCTATAAGGATAAAAATGAATGCACACCCCCTATCCCCGTTTATAATCGAAGCAAATTTTTCAATCTTATTAAATGTAAAATTATTACTTGATTCCTGATTTAGGTACGATTCTTAATCAATAAATTTCTCTCTTTTTGTAATGTATTATATAAGAATAAATTATAATCAATTAGCAATTACGTATTAGTAAAAAATAAGCCATATTGACTAAAAAAACAATATAGAAAAGCAATTAATCTCTATAAGGATAAAAATGAATGCACACCCCCTATCCCCGTTTATAATCGAAGCAAATTTTTCAATCTTATTAAATGTAAAATTATTACTTGATTCCTGATTTAGGTACGATTCTTAATCAATAAATTTCTCTCTTTTTGTAATGTATTATATAAGAATAAATTATAATCAATTAGCAATTACGTATTAGTAAAAAATAAGCCATATTGACTAAAAAAACAATATAGAAAAGCAATTAATCTCTATAAGGATAAAAATGAATGCACACCCCCTATCCCCGTTTATAATCGAAGCAAATTTTTCAATCTTATTAAATGTAAAATTATTACTTGATTCCTGATTTAGGTACGATTCTTAATCAATAAATTTCTCTCTTTTTGTAATGTATTATATAAGAATAAATTATAATCAATTAGCAATTACGTATTAGTAAAAAATAAGCCATATTGACTAAAAAAACAATATAGAAAAGCAATTAATCTCTATAAGGATAAAAATGAATGCACACCCCCTATCCCCGTTTATAATCGAAGCAAATTTTTCAATCTTATTAAATGTAAAATTATTACTTGATTCCTGATTTAGGTACGATTCTTAATCAATAAATTTCTCTCTTTTTGTAATGTATTATATAAGAATAAATTATAATCAATTAGCAATTACGTATTAGTAAAAAATAAGCCATATTGACTAAAAAAACAATATAGAAAAGCAATTAATCTCTATAAGGATAAAAATGAATGCACACCCCCTATCCCCGTTTATAATCGAAGCAAATTTTTCAATCTTATTAAATGTAAAATTATTACTTGATTCCTGATTTAGGTACGATTCTTAATCAATAAATTTCTCTCTTTTTGTAATGTATTATATAAGAATAAATTATAATCAATTAGCAATTACGTATTAGTAAAAAATAAGCCATATTGACTAAAAAAACAATATAGAAAAGCAATTAATCTCTATAAGGATAAAAATGAATGCACACCCCCTATCCCCGTTTATAATCGAAGCAAATTTTTCAATCTTATTAAATGTAAAATTATTACTTGATTCCTGATTTAGGTACGATTCTTAATCAATAAATTTCTCTCTTTTTGTAATGTATTATATAAGAATAAATTATAATCAATTAGCAATTACGTATTAGTAAAAAATAAGCCATATTGACTAAAAAAACAATATAGAAAAGCAATTAATCTCTATAAGGATAAAAATGAATGCACACCCCCTATCCCCGTTTATAATCGAAGCAAATTTTTCAATCTTATTAAATGTAAAATTATTACTTGATTCCTGATTTAGGTACGATTCTTAATCAATAAATTTCTCTCTTTTTGTAATGTATTATATAAGAATAAATTATAATCAATTAGCAATTACGTATTAGTAAAAAATAAGCCATATTGACTAAAAAAACAATATAGAAAAGCAATTAATCTCTATAAGGATAAAAATGAATGCACACCCCCTATCCCCGTTTATAATCGAAGCAAATTTTTCAATCTTATTAAATGTAAAATTATTACTTGATTCCTGATTTAGGTACGATTCTTAATCAATAAATTTCTCTCTTTTTGTAATGTATTATATAAGAATAAATTATAATCAATTAGCAATTACGTATTAGTAAAAAATAAGCCATATTGACTAAAAAAACAATATAGAAAAGCAATTAATCTCTATAAGGATAAAAATGAATGCACACCCCCTATCCCCGTTTATAATCGAAGCAAATTTTTCAATCTTATTAAATGTAAAATTATTACTTGATTCCTGATTTAGGTACGATTCTTAATCAATAAATTTCTCTCTTTTTGTAATGTATTATATAAGAATAAATTATAATCAATTAGCAATTACGTATTAGTAAAAAATAAGCCATATTGACTAAAAAAACAATATAGAAAAGCAATTAATCTCTATAAGGATAAAAATGAATGCACACCCCCTATCCCCGTTTATAATCGAAGCAAATTTTTCAATCTTATTAAATGTAAAATTATTACTTGATTCCTGATTTAGGTACGATTCTTAATCAATAAATTTCTCTCTTTTTGTAATGTATTATATAAGAATAAATTATAATCAATTAGCAATTACGTATTAGTAAAAAATAAGCCATATTGACTAAAAAAACAATATAGAAAAGCAATTAATCTCTATAAGGATAAAAATGAATGCACACCCCCTATCCCCGTTTATAATCGAAGCAAATTTTTCAATCTTATTAAATGTAAAATTATTACTTGATTCCTGATTTAGGTACGATTCTTAATCAATAAATTTCTCTCTTTTTGTAATGTATTATATAAGAATAAATTATAATCAATTAGCAATTACGTATTAGTAAAAAATAAGCCATATTGACTAAAAAAACAATATAGAAAAGCAATTAATCTCTATAAGGATAAAAATGAATGCACACCCCCTATCCCCGTTTATAATCGAAGCAAATTTTTCAATCTTATTAAATGTAAAATTATTACTTGATTCCTGATTTAGGTACGATTCTTAATCAATAAATTTCTCTCTTTTTGTAATGTATTATATAAGAATAAATTATAATCAATTAGCAATTACGTATTAGTAAAAAATAAGCCATATTGACTAAAAAAACAATATAGAAAAGCAATTAATCTCTATAAGGATAAAAATGAATGCACACCCCCTATCCCCGTTTATAATCGAAGCAAATTTTTCAATCTTATTAAATGTAAAATTATTACTTGATTCCTGATTTAGGTACGATTCTTAATCAATAAATTTCTCTCTTTTTGTAATGTATTATATAAGAATAAATTATAATCAATTAGCAATTACGTATTAGTAAAAAATAAGCCATATTGACTAAAAAAACAATATAGAAAAGCAATTAATCTCTATAAGGATAAAAATGAATGCACACCCCCTATCCCCGTTTATAATCGAAGCAAATTTTTCAATCTTATTAAATGTAAAATTATTACTTGATTCCTGATTTAGGTACGATTCTTAATCAATAAATTTCTCTCTTTTTGTAATGTATTATATAAGAATAAATTATAATCAATTAGCAATTACGTATTAGTAAAAAATAAGCCATATTGACTAAAAAAACAATATAGAAAAGCAATTAATCTCTATAAGGATAAAAATGAATGCACACCCCCTATCCCCGTTTATAATCGAAGCAAATTTTTCAATCTTATTAAATGTAAAATTATTACTTGATTCCTGATTTAGGTACGATTCTTAATCAATAAATTTCTCTCTTTTTGTAATGTATTATATAAGAATAAATTATAATCAATTAGCAATTACGTATTAGTAAAAAATAAGCCATATTGACTAAAAAAACAATATAGAAAAGCAATTAATCTCTATAAGGATAAAAATGAATGCACACCCCCTATCCCCGTTTATAATCGAAGCAAATTTTTCAATCTTATTAAATGTAAAATTATTACTTGATTCCTGATTTAGGTACGATTCTTAATCAATAAATTTCTCTCTTTTTGTAATGTATTATATAAGAATAAATTATAATCAATTAGCAATTACGTATTAGTAAAAAATAAGCCATATTGACTAAAAAAACAATATAGAAAAGCAATTAATCTCTATAAGGATAAAAATGAATGCACACCCCCTATCCCCGTTTATAATCGAAGCAAATTTTTCAATCTTATTAAATGTAAAATTATTACTTGATTCCTGATTTAGGTACGATTCTTAATCAATAAATTTCTCTCTTTTTGTAATGTATTATATAAGAATAAATTATAATCAATTAGCAATTACGTATTAGTAAAAAATAAGCCATATTGACTAAAAAAACAATATAGAAAAGCAATTAATCTCTATAAGGATAAAAATGAATGCACACCCCCTATCCCCGTTTATAATCGAAGCAAATTTTTCAATCTTATTAAATGTAAAATTATTACTTGATTCCTGATTTAGGTACGATTCTTAATCAATAAATTTCTCTCTTTTTGTAATGTATTATATAAGAATAAATTATAATCAATTAGCAATTACGTATTAGTAAAAAATAAGCCATATTGACTAAAAAAACAATATAGAAAAGCAATTAATCTCTATAAGGATAAAAATGAATGCACACCCCCTATCCCCGTTTATAATCGAAGCAAATTTTTCAATCTTATTAAATGTAAAATTATTACTTGATTCCTGATTTAGGTACGATTCTTAATCAATAAATTTCTCTCTTTTTGTAATGTATTATATAAGAATAAATTATAATCAATTAGCAATTACGTATTAGTAAAAAATAAGCCATATTGACTAAAAAAACAATATAGAAAAGCAATTAATCTCTATAAGGATAAAAATGAATGCACACCCCCTATCCCCGTTTATAATCGAAGCAAATTTTTCAATCTTATTAAATGTAAAATTATTACTTGATTCCTGATTTAGGTACGATTCTTAATCAATAAATTTCTCTCTTTTTGTAATGTATTATATAAGAATAAATTATAATCAATTAGCAATTACGTATTAGTAAAAAATAAGCCATATTGACTAAAAAAACAATATAGAAAAGCAATTAATCTCTATAAGGATAAAAATGAATGCACACCCCCTATCCCCGTTTATAATCGAAGCAAATTTTTCAATCTTATTAAATGTAAAATTATTACTTGATTCCTGATTTAGGTACGATTCTTAATCAATAAATTTCTCTCTTTTTGTAATGTATTATATAAGAATAAATTATAATCAATTAGCAATTACGTATTAGTAAAAAATAAGCCATATTGACTAAAAAAACAATATAGAAAAGCAATTAATCTCTATAAGGATAAAAATGAATGCACACCCCCTATCCCCGTTTATAATCGAAGCAAATTTTTCAATCTTATTAAATGTAAAATTATTACTTGATTCCTGATTTAGGTACGATTCTTAATCAATAAATTTCTCTCTTTTTGTAATGTATTATATAAGAATAAATTATAATCAATTAGCAATTACGTATTAGTAAAAAATAAGCCATATTGACTAAAAAAACAATATAGAAAAGCAATTAATCTCTATAAGGATAAAAATGAATGCACACCCCCTATCCCCGTTTATAATCGAAGCAAATTTTTCAATCTTATTAAATGTAAAATTATTACTTGATTCCTGATTTAGGTACGATTCTTAATCAATAAATTTCTCTCTTTTTGTAATGTATTATATAAGAATAAATTATAATCAATTAGCAATTACGTATTAGTAAAAAATAAGCCATATTGACTAAAAAAACAATATAGAAAAGCAATTAATCTCTATAAGGATAAAAATGAATGCACACCCCCTATCCCCGTTTATAATCGAAGCAAATTTTTCAATCTTATTAAATGTAAAATTATTACTTGATTCCTGATTTAGGTACGATTCTTAATCAATAAATTTCTCTCTTTTTGTAATGTATTATATAAGAATAAATTATAATCAATTAGCAATTACGTATTAGTAAAAAATAAGCCATATTGACTAAAAAAACAATATAGAAAAGCAATTAATCTCTATAAGGATAAAAATGAATGCACACCCCCTATCCCCGTTTATAATCGAAGCAAATTTTTCAATCTTATTAAATGTAAAATTATTACTTGATTCCTGATTTAGGTACGATTCTTAATCAATAAATTTCTCTCTTTTTGTAATGTATTATATAAGAATAAATTATAATCAATTAGCAATTACGTATTAGTAAAAAATAAGCCATATTGACTAAAAAAACAATATAGAAAAGCAATTAATCTCTATAAGGATAAAAATGAATGCACACCCCCTATCCCCGTTTATAATCGAAGCAAATTTTTCAATCTTATTAAATGTAAAATTATTACTTGATTCCTGATTTAGGTACGATTCTTAATCAATAAATTTCTCTCTTTTTGTAATGTATTATATAAGAATAAATTATAATCAATTAGCAATTACGTATTAGTAAAAAATAAGCCATATTGACTAAAAAAACAATATAGAAAAGCAATTAATCTCTATAAGGATAAAAATGAATGCACACCCCCTATCCCCGTTTATAATCGAAGCAAATTTTTCAATCTTATTAAATGTAAAATTATTACTTGATTCCTGATTTAGGTACGATTCTTAATCAATAAATTTCTCTCTTTTTGTAATGTATTATATAAGAATAAATTATAATCAATTAGCAATTACGTATTAGTAAAAAATAAGCCATATTGACTAAAAAAACAATATAGAAAAGCAATTAATCTCTATAAGGATAAAAATGAATGCACACCCCCTATCCCCGTTTATAATCGAAGCAAATTTTTCAATCTTATTAAATGTAAAATTATTACTTGATTCCTGATTTAGGTACGATTCTTAATCAATAAATTTCTCTCTTTTTGTAATGTATTATATAAGAATAAATTATAATCAATTAGCAATTACGTATTAGTAAAAAATAAGCCATATTGACTAAAAAAACAATATAGAAAAGCAATTAATCTCTATAAGGATAAAAATGAATGCACACCCCCTATCCCCGTTTATAATCGAAGCAAATTTTTCAATCTTATTAAATGTAAAATTATTACTTGATTCCTGATTTAGGTACGATTCTTAATCAATAAATTTCTCTCTTTTTGTAATGTATTATATAAGAATAAATTATAATCAATTAGCAATTACGTATTAGTAAAAAATAAGCCATATTGACTAAAAAAACAATATAGAAAAGCAATTAATCTCTATAAGGATAAAAATGAATGCACACCCCCTATCCCCGTTTATAATCGAAGCAAATTTTTCAATCTTATTAAATGTAAAATTATTACTTGATTCCTGATTTAGGTACGATTCTTAATCAATAAATTTCTCTCTTTTTGTAATGTATTATATAAGAATAAATTATAATCAATTAGCAATTACGTATTAGTAAAAAATAAGCCATATTGACTAAAAAAACAATATAGAAAAGCAATTAATCTCTATAAGGATAAAAATGAATGCACACCCCCTATCCCCGTTTATAATCGAAGCAAATTTTTCAATCTTATTAAATGTAAAATTATTACTTGATTCCTGATTTAGGTACGATTCTTAATCAATAAATTTCTCTCTTTTTGTAATGTATTATATAAGAATAAATTATAATCAATTAGCAATTACGTATTAGTAAAAAATAAGCCATATTGACTAAAAAAACAATATAGAAAAGCAATTAATCTCTATAAGGATAAAAATGAATGCACACCCCCTATCCCCGTTTATAATCGAAGCAAATTTTTCAATCTTATTAAATGTAAAATTATTACTTGATTCCTGATTTAGGTACGATTCTTAATCAATAAATTTCTCTCTTTTTGTAATGTATTATATAAGAATAAATTATAATCAATTAGCAATTACGTATTAGTAAAAAATAAGCCATATTGACTAAAAAAACAATATAGAAAAGCAATTAATCTCTATAAGGATAAAAATGAATGCACACCCCCTATCCCCGTTTATAATCGAAGCAAATTTTTCAATCTTATTAAATGTAAAATTATTACTTGATTCCTGATTTAGGTACGATTCTTAATCAATAAATTTCTCTCTTTTTGTAATGTATTATATAAGAATAAATTATAATCAATTAGCAATTACGTATTAGTAAAAAATAAGCCATATTGACTAAAAAAACAATATAGAAAAGCAATTAATCTCTATAAGGATAAAAATGAATGCACACCCCCTATCCCCGTTTATAATCGAAGCAAATTTTTCAATCTTATTAAATGTAAAATTATTACTTGATTCCTGATTTAGGTACGATTCTTAATCAATAAATTTCTCTCTTTTTGTAATGTATTATATAAGAATAAATTATAATCAATTAGCAATTACGTATTAGTAAAAAATAAGCCATATTGACTAAAAAAACAATATAGAAAAGCAATTAATCTCTATAAGGATAAAAATGAATGCACACCCCCTATCCCCGTTTATAATCGAAGCAAATTTTTCAATCTTATTAAATGTAAAATTATTACTTGATTCCTGATTTAGGTACGATTCTTAATCAATAAATTTCTCTCTTTTTGTAATGTATTATATAAGAATAAATTATAATCAATTAGCAATTACGTATTAGTAAAAAATAAGCCATATTGACTAAAAAAACAATATAGAAAAGCAATTAATCTCTATAAGGATAAAAATGAATGCACACCCCCTATCCCCGTTTATAATCGAAGCAAATTTTTCAATCTTATTAAATGTAAAATTATTACTTGATTCCTGATTTAGGTACGATTCTTAATCAATAAATTTCTCTCTTTTTGTAATGTATTATATAAGAATAAATTATAATCAATTAGCAATTACGTATTAGTAAAAAATAAGCCATTTTGACTAAAAAAACAATATAGAAAAGCAATTAATCTCTATAAGGATAAAAATGAATGCACACCCCCTATCCCCGTTTATAATCGAAGCAAATTTTTCAATCTTATTAAATGTAAAATTATTACTTGATTCCTGATTTAGGTACGATTCTTAATCAATAAATTTCTCTCTTTTTGTAATGTATTATATAAGAATAAATTATAATCAATTAGCAATTACGTATTAGTAAAAAATAAGCCATATTGACTAAAAAAACAATATAGAAAAGCAATTAATCTCTATAAGGATAAAAATGAATGCACACCCCCTATCCCCGTTTATAATCGAAGCAAATTTTTCAATCTTATTAAATGTAAAATTATTACTTGATTCCTGATTTAGGTACGATTCTTAATCAATAAATTTCTCTCTTTTTGTAATGTATTATATAAGAATAAATTATAATCAATTAGCAATTACGTATTAGTAAAAAATAAGCCATATTGACTAAAAAAACAATATAGAAAAGCAATTAATCTCTATAAGGATAAAAATGAATGCACACCCCCTATCCCCGTTTATAATCGAAGCAAATTTTTCAATCTTATTAAATGTAAAATTATTACTTGATTCCTGATTTAGGTACGATTCTTAATCAATAAATTTCTCTCTTTTTGTAATGTATTATATAAGAATAAATTATAATCAATTAGCAATTACGTATTAGTAAAAAATAAGCCATATTGACTAAAAAAACAATATAGAAAAGCAATTAATCTCTATAAGGATAAAAATGAATGCACACCCCCTATCCCCGTTTATAATCGAAGCAAATTTTTCAATCTTATTAAATGTAAAATTATTACTTGATTCCTGATTTAGGTACGATTCTTAATCAATAAATTTCTCTCTTTTTGTAATGTATTATATAAGAATAAATTATAATCAATTAGCAATTACGTATTAGTAAAAAATAAGCCATTTTGACTAAAAAAACAATATAGAAAAGCAATTAATCTCTATAAGGATAAAAATGAATGCACACCCCCTATCCCCGTTTATAATCGAAGCAAATTTTTCAATCTTATTAAATGTAAAATTATTACTTCACACCCTGGAGCAGGTGAGGGCTCCATTAATATTTATATTAATACTGTTTGTAAATAATAATAATATTTCGTATATTCGTATCTTCATTATTTTTGCATTTTTTCAAATTTTTTTTAGTACATTTGTTAAATTTTTGCACAAGAATAAAAATTATCATTATTTATGTAAATTTTAGGCTTATATTTTTAAGGATTTATTAAAGAGTCTACTAAATATCAGAAAGAATAAATGTGAAACGGGTTTGAAGTATCAGCTCTGCTCTTGATAGTGTACAGTGGCTAAGATGTGAAACAGCCCCGAGCATCCAGTCAAAACGAGCATTCAATATATTAATAGAACACACTAAAGCTTTATATCAATTAGCAATTGGCTTTAGATAATTAAATTACAGAATAATTATTTTCATTATAGAATGAAATGTTTTAAAAGACAAATATTTGTCCAAAGTTTAATATTTAATCAACGAAGAAGCATTACCCATATTGAAATCTAACGAATTGCCCCTGATAAATTTTGTGACAGAAAAAAAATTAAAAGCCTGATAGATATCCGAATTTTAGAAACACCTTCTGGTCTTACTATTCAATCAAATTGGTTTTGATGTTCATCCCACCTGTCTCATTAGTGATTCAACATATTTCGATATAAGTTTTGTTTCGTTCTTATTTAATATTAATTTGCTTGCGACAATTAATTTGTATACCTTTTTTACTACATTTTTGCGAGGAGTTTAAAAACATAATATTGAGAGCATAAACTGGGATTAAATTGGCTTTTTTGTATGCCTCTTTTATTTACAGCATCGCACAACCACACGCAACTGTCTGCTCTAAATAATGCGATAATATAAAATGAAGTGGCAAAAAAAAAAAAAAAAAAAAAAAAAAAAAAACGTGTGGAGTTATTTAAATTCAAAAATATTAGTTAACTGTTTTTTGAATTGACAATTTGAGTCATTTTTTAGATATTTTAAGCTGCTATTTGACAACTCTGTGGGTGGTAATTGCGAAAGCAGGGATATTTCATCAGTCAAAAGAGCGTTTTATTGCTCTTTTGGTTAGAAAAGTGAAGAGTAACAATTATTTTATATTTGTAAACGCTTCGATTAGATTTTGAAAAGCGTCCGACAATGTAAAAAAGAAAAAAAAATGTATTTTGAGCTTCAGAGGGCCCCAGCTCCAAATGAAACTTTTTTTAAAAAGAAAAAAAAAAGTGGGATCTCGGGGCTCTTGCCATCTCGGAGCCCCAAGCTGCAGCTTATTTAGCTTATACATAAATCCGGCCTTGGTGCAGACGATAATTTAAGTTACAAAAACATACTTTCCCTTTTGTTCGGCTGATTTCAGACCGCCAAAATATGGGGGATTTGAAAGATGGTCCCAATAGTTTAGTCAGGAGAGCGGTCCTAATTTAGTTTAATAATAATTTTATTTCTTGCGTATTTCGCCATATCTCAAATTTTTTAAACAAATAGAAAAAAAAATTTCATGTAATTATAAAATTCATTTATCCAAAAATAACGCAAAAAATAACTTTTAATATTTATTTATAATTTATCTATGTATTTATTTTATTTAAGGATGGTCGAAAAAATTTTAAATAGTAAGGCATAAAATTTTTTTTGTATCATTTTAAGCAATGTAATTTTAAAAGGCAAAATGCGAAATTTGAGCAAAATCAGTCAAATAGCTCCTGAGAAATTTAAATATCTGATATTTTATAAATTCTATTTCTCAGGAACTATTCGCCTTATTTCGTTCAAATTTTGTACTTTGAAATGTAAAACTACATTCGATAAAATGATGCAAAAAATTTTATAATTTACTATTCGAAATTTTTTTGTCCATTTTCAAATAAAATAATAAAAAGTTATAAATATTTACTAAAAGTTATTTATTGCATGGAACTATCTTTGGATAAACGAATTTTATAATTGTGAGTAAAAAATTTTCAATTCGCTTGAAAACTTCTCGAGATATTGTGAAAAACGCAAAAATGTAAAATTAACATTAAGGGGTCCATATTTTGGAGCGCTTTTCTGATCAAACTATGGGGGCCATATTTCCCAGATTGCGGTTCTTTTGGGGGTCAGAAATCCGCATCCCTCGAAAAAAAAAATATATATTTATTACGAGAAAGTACGTTTTTGTATCTGATTTCGCAACTTAAAATGTCGTCTGCACTTATTAATTAGCATATTTGAGGTCCCCCTCTAGTGCCATTAAGATTGAGCCCTAGAACGTGAAAATCAGATCATTAGATCAAAAGTTATTAAGATTTTTTTTTTGGAGCATTGTACATCTGTGAATCTATACATAGTAATGTAAACCCCCAATATGATTTTCAATATCATATAGCTTTAAAAATAAGAATATCTATGGCTATTTCCTGTGGCTACAGGACTGCTCAAGATAATTTCCTTGTTTTGTTGAAAAAGTTCTTTTTTTAAAAGTATTATTTTTTAGTATAAAATTGCATCTAGCATAACTAAATATTATTTGATATTTAATTTACATATGTTATTATTAATACATTTTCCCTTAATATTTAGCTTGGGCCGGATGTTACAGTCGGATAATATCTTTCTAATAAATACTGCTCGCTGGATCCCTTATTTTCAAGAGAAAAAAGGAAATAATAGAGCGCTCGCCTCCCAATAAGTTGACCCGAGTTCGAATCCCAGCTATAACTGGTCGATACAAATTCCGCACCCGGCTCGCACCGATCATAGTGATGACGTAAAATATCTTCTAGATCAGGGGCCCCCTTGCCGTTAGGTTAACCGTGCGAGTTAGCTCTATAAAAAAGTCCTTTGCGAAGGCAAATTTCTCCCAATACTTAATCCAGGAGTTCCCTTGTCTTCGTTTCAAAATTACAAGGAGTTGAACATTAGTAGTCGTAAACCCGAAGTATACTCAAAATTGGGTCTGCTGTTCAACGACGGTTATAAAAAAGAACATCAGAATGCTTATAGTAATTATTGGTTAGAAATGTTCTATGTTACAATCAAACCACTTTCCCTAACCTAAAAAGAAGAAAGCTGGTGCAGCACTTCGTAACATATTTCATTTTAAACCCTTATAATATACAGTCACTAAAGTTCAAAAAATTAATATCACATATCTTATTGTGACTATTATTTTGGGTTACATTTCATTATTAATATTTTATGATTTTGAGGTTAGTACGATTAAGGGAGCAAGTGGCACAAATTAGGGACCACTTACAGACATTACAAAGATAATTTTCAGTACTTATTGCACAAATATTATTACCATAAAATAGTCTCTGTCAAAAATATTAGACGCACTATAAGATTCTATACAAAATCTTAATTACCACAGGTGATACTATACGATTTTATTGTTTTTTACGCGTGTAAAACCGGTTTGCACTTGTTGTGTCAATTGGTTATAATATAAATTAGACGATATACACTCATGTCCATAAATTAAGGATAATTCAGAATCACACGGAAATCAAACTCTAAAATTAAAATTATCACACACATCCTGAACAAGAATATGCAAATTACAGGAAACCACTAGATGACGCTGGTAGTACGTCACAATGACGAGAGTGTATAAGAAAGGGGTATATAAGGAATGGTGGCAAAGAAGTAAAATTTTTCACAAGCGCTTTATAAGCCTTTCAGTGCAATAACCGCATAGTTATGGCACAAAGGAAGCATTTGGATGATTTTTTACGTGGCAGAATCATCGGACGACTGGAATGTGGACGTACCCAGCTGGAAGTATCCGAGGAACTTGGAATCGCCCAGAATGTCATCTCCAGGTTTTGGCAACGATTCCAAGATGATGGTAATGTGAGTAGACGTTACAGCACAGGTCGCCCCCGAGTTACAACGCCGAATGAAGACCGGTATTTGGCAGTTACTGCCAAAAGAAACAGACGGAGCACAGCATCAGACCTGTCTCGTCAGCTCTCTTCAGCTACCGGTACGACAGTTTCAAGACAGACCGTGTACAGACGCTTAGGGCACATTGGTCTATATGCTCGTAGGCCTGTCAGATGTGTTCCACTTACCGCAACTCACTGCCGCCTGCGATTAGCCTGGAGTAGAGAGCATGCATTGTGGACACCGCAACAGTGGTCTTGTGTGATGTTTTCCGACGAGTCCAGGTTTAGTTTGCAGTCTGATTCTCGCTGGACTTTCATATGGAGAGCGCCAGGTACCCGCTACCACCAAGACAACACCATTGAACGACACCGTTACGGTGGTGCAGGATGGCTCGTTTGGGGAGGAATTATTCTTGGTTCCAGAACTGACCTGCATGTTCAGAGTGTAACGATGATCGGCCACATCTATAGGGATGTCATTCTGGAAAAACATGTTTGTTTGTTTCGGGGCGCCATGGGTGCTGAATTTCTGTTTATGGACGACAACGCCTGTCCTCACCGTGCAAACATTGTAGACGAATGCTTTCAATCGGAGGACATCACCCGTGTGGATTAGCCAGCATACTCACCGGACTTGAATCCAATAGAGAATGTGTGGGATATGCTTGGCAGACCAATTGCAGCTCGTCAACCCCCTCCCACCTGTCTACCGGACTTTCGGAGGGCATTGTTTGATGAGTGGTGTAATATTCTTCAAGATCAGATTGATAATTTGATACTCAGCATGCCTAGGCGTTGTACGGCCTGTATTGCATCGTCCGGGAGACATACTCCGTATTAACCATCATACTAACCATGTTATACTGTTTTTTGTAAATAGGTTCTTTTTTGAAATTTGCTCCAGGGAGTAAAAATCGCAATTTTTATTAATTATGTCAAACATATAGCATCTTTTTTTGCTCTTTACCTTTTGTTTAATACATAGACTTTACAAATAAGTCAAATTTGTTTGGCTTCTGTCTCTTTCTGTGCCTGAACTTCATTAATCCTTAATTTATGGACATGAGTGTATTATAGAATATTTATTATAGCAGGTATTATATTAGTATGTTATAATAATTAGACCAAATTATTAGACGCACTATAAGATTCTATATAAAATCTTAAATACCACAGGTGATACTATAGGATTTTATTGTTTTTATGCGTCTAAAACCGGTTTGCACTTGTTGTGTCAATTGGTTAGATTAGATGATATAAATTTGACGATATATTATAGAAATATTTATTATAGCAGGTATTATAATATAATAATTAGACCAAATTATTAGACGCAATACTTTTATATTTAAAGATACGTGTAATGGGTTTTTATTCAGGAAATTTTTTTTATATACTTCCTATTTGTGTTTATTTTTAACGTATTCAGTACAATGTTCACCAGTTGCTGCATGATCATAAACAAGTGTAAACCGGTTTCAGCCGCGTAAAAACAATGTTGTATAGTATCACCTGATGATTAAGATTTTGCATAGAATCTTTTAGTGCATCTAATAATTTTGTCTGAGGCTGTAAGTATCGCTGAATAACTTAATATTATCTTAAAATCTTATTAAAATCTTATCTTATACTTAATTAAAATCTTCCCTCTTATTATTTTCTACTCAATCAAAATATCGTCAATTTAATGTTTTTCTATGACTCGCATTGATTTTTGTAAATCTTTTGGAGTTGTTAATAATGGCTGATGCAATTTTTTGTTTTAACTTAAAAGAAGTTTTGAATTTAATCTTTAAAGTAATTTTTAGTTATTACATAAAAAATAATGATTTTAAATTGTTAGCTTTTTTTACATCATTGTTCACTAGAATCAAATAATACGATGCCATAAAAGAAATCTTTTCTAATAATCGAACAAAATTGATCTATCAAGAGAACAGATTTTATTTTATAACTGTCGTTGAACAGCCCACCCAATATTTTGGACTACTAATGTTGAACTCATTCCAGAAGAGAATTTCTGGATAAAGTATTGGGAGAGGCCTTCATGGAGGACTTTTTAATGGAACTATTTGCATCCCACGATTAGCCTGACGGCAAAGAGACCCATGATCTGTCTACCACTGATGATATTTTACGTCAGCACCATGGTCGGTGCGAGCCGGGTGCGGAAGTCTTATCGATCAGCCATCGCTGGGACTTGAACCCGGTTCACCTCATTGGAAGGTGAACGCTCTATCCCCTGTGCCACCACGGCTTAGCTCACATTTACTTTATTATATATATTATATCCGTCGTTGAACAGCCGACCCAGTTTTTGGGTTTATGACTACCAGTGTTCAATTCCATAGCCTTGTAATTTTGAACCAAACCAGAAGACAAGGAAACTCCTGGATCAGTACCCCCAGATTTATGATTTGTTATGGGAAAATGAAGGACTTTGTGACTCGACAGATTTAACGTGCCTCAGTCACCATTTATTACATGGGGAGTCTTCGGCAAGCGGAAATCGAACCCACGAACTCTTGGACATGGGCCCAGTGCCCTACCAACTAGGCTATCCCAGGCCTAGAAAATTTCACGAACAAAAAGTGGTTTATAGATTGTATTATTTAAAAAAAAAAAAAAAAAAAGTTACGCCCTGAATAACATTTGATCTAATGGTCAGAATGTTATTTTATGTACAGAATAAAAAAAAGATATCAATTTTGTTCTAATAATTTCACAAATCAAGTACTATTCGGCTTTAATGGTGACCACATATATGTTAGTAAGTGCTAACTAAAAATTAAGTCACGGAAACAAACACAAAAACGTACTTCTTCTGAATAAAGATCTTTTTTTTCCGGATTTGGTTTTTTGATCTTTAAAATACGAGAATAAATCGCATTCTGGAACATAGTCAGGAAATTGATCGGAATTATCTCGAGAAATCTTTAAGCGAATTGAACATTCATTTATCTACGTAAAAGTTAATAATGTTCGAAAATACTATTTTAAATTATGTATTTTGAGACTTTTTTTGTAAAATAAGAACTTGTTTACACATAGTCACTTCCTACTTACTAAAAATAATCTGAATAGATAGCATTTTTGATTGCAAACAAATATGCTATATGTTTTAAATGAAATGTACAATCCTGACCAAATTATTAGACGCACTATAAGATTCCGTGTAAAATCTTATATATCAGGTGATACTAAACAGCTTTATTGTTTTTACGCGGCAGAAACCGGTTTGCACTTGTTTACGTTCCTGTATCAATTGATTAACATCGTAATGCAATAAGTTAAAAATAAATACAAATCGGAAGTATATAAAAATCTGAATAAAAACTCATTCGATGTGTGTTTAAATATGAAAGTATTGCGTATAAACTCGTGCAAAACATGTCATTATTAAAACACTACAGTGCGTCGAATAATTTGGTCTAATTATTATAATAGACTAATATAATACCTGATATAATAAATATTCTGTATTGATCTAATATCGTCTAATTTAGATTATCTATTGTCTTTTTTAACCATTTGATACACGAACGTAAACAAGGGCAAATCGGTCGCGTCAAAACAATGCAGCTGTATAATATCACCTGATAATTAAGATTTTGCAAAGAATCTTAGAGTACGTCTAATATTTGACACCAGGGACTATAGCGCAATATATTGTTACCACGAGTCATTTTGTTCCGTATTTAACTATATTTAACTTTTAATCTTTTTTATAATGTGTAGATATCCCTTCTGTTTGAGCCAACAGAATTCATATAAATAGAAACAATTATTAAATAAATCAATGTTTTTATAGATTTCAGCATTAAAAATTTGTTTATTAATTTTAAGAACTTAAATACATAGTATACATCTTTAAAAATCGTCACGTTTGCGGGCTTTTTGCTTGATGATGTATAGCTAATATTTAAACTAACCATTACGAAAAATATGTAATTAATCACTTTGGTCACAATTTCCCATGCAAATGTACACTCGGGAAGCATTGATATTATTTCAAAGGAAAGGAATGTATTTTTGATGTATAGCTAAGCTAATATTTAAACTAACCATTACGAAAAATATATAACTAAACACTTTGGTCACAATTTCCCATGCAAATGTATACTCGTGAAGCATTGATATTATTTCAAAGGAAAGGAATGTATTTTTGATGTATAGCTAATATTTAAACTAACCATTACGAAAAATATGTAATTAATCACTTTGGTCACAATTTCCCATGCAAATGTACACTCGTGAAGCATTGATATTATTTCAAAGGAAAAAAAAATTATTTTTGATGTATAGCTAAGCTAATATTTAAACTAACCATTACGAAAAATATATAACTAAACACTATGGTCACAATTTCCCATGCAAATGTATACTCGTAAAGCATTGATATTATTTCAAAGGAAAGGAATGTATTTTTGATGTATAGCTAATATTTAAACTAACCATTACGAAAAATATGTAATTAATCACTTTGGTCACAATTTCCCATGCAAATGTACACTCGTGAAGCATTGATATTATTTCAAAGGAAAGGAATGTATTTTTGATGTATAGCTAAGCTATTATTTAAACTAACCATTACGAAAAATATATAACTAATCACTTTGGTCACAATTTCCCATGCAAATGTATACTCGTGAAGCATTGATATTATTTCAAAGGAAAGGAATGTATTTTTGATGTATAGCTAAGCTATTATTTAAACTAACCATTACGAAAAATATATAACTAATCACTTTGGTCACAATTTCCCATGCAAATGTACACTCGTGAAGCATTGATATTATTTCAAAGGAAAGGAATGTATTTTTGATGTATAGCTAAGCTATTATTTAAACTAACCATTACGAAAAATATATAACTAATCACTTTGGTCACAATTTCCCATGCAAATGTATACTCGTGAAGCATTGATATTATTTCAAAGGAAAGGAATGTATTTTTGATGTATAGCTAAGCTATTATTTAAACTAACCATTACGAAAAATATATAACTAATCACTTTGGTCACAATTTCCCATGCAAATGTATACTCGTGAAGCATTGATATTATTTCAAAGGAAAGGAATGTATTTTTGATGTATAGCTAAGCTATTATTTAAACTAACCATTACGAAAAATATATAACTAATCACTTTGGTCACAATTTCCCATGCAAATGTACACTCGTGAAGCATTGATATTATTTCAAAGGAAAGGAATGTATTTTTGATGTATAGCTAAGCTATTATTTAAACTAACCATTACGAAAAATATATAACTAATCACTTTGGTCACAATTTCCCATGCAAATGTATACTCGTGAAGCATTGATATTATTTCAAAGGAAAGGAATGTATTTTTGATGTATAGCTAAGCTATTATTTAAACTAACCATTACGAAAAATATATAACTAATCACTTTGGTCACAATTTCCCATGCAAATGTATACTCGTGAAGCATTGATATTATTTCAAAGGAAAGGAATGTATTTTTGATGTATAGCTAAGCTATTATTTAAACTAACCATTACGAAAAATATATAACTAATCACTTTGGTCACAATTTCCCATGCAAATGTATACTCGTGAAGCATTGATATTATTTCAAAGGAAAGGAATGTATTTTTGATGTATAGCTAAGCTATTATTTAAACTAACCATTACGAAAAATATATAACTAATCACTTTGGTCACAATTTCCCATGCAAATGTATACTCGTGAAGCATTGATATTATTTCAAAGGAAAGGAATGTATTTTTGATGTATAGCTAAGCTATTATTTAAACTAACCATTACGAAAAATATATAACTAATCACTTTGGTCACAATTTCCCATGCAAATGTATACTCGTGAAGCATTGATATTATTTCAAAGGAAAGGAATGTATTTTTGATGTATAGCTAAGCTATTATTTAAACTAACCATTACGAAAAATATATAACTAATCACTTTGGTCACAATTTCCCATGCAAATGTATACTCGTGAAGCATTGATATTATTTCAAAGGAAAGGAATGTATTTTTGATGTATAGCTAAGCTATTAATCACTTTGGTCACAATTTCCCATGCAAATGTATACTCGTGAAGCATTGATATTATTTCAAAGGAAAGGAATGTATTTTTGATATATAGCTAAGCTATTATTTAAACTAACCATTACGAAAAATATATAACTAATCACTTTGGTCACAATTTCCCATGCAAATGTATACTCGTGAAGCATTGATATTATTTCAAAGGAAAGGAATGTATTTTTGATGTATAGCTAAGCTATTATTTAAACTAACCATTACGAAAAATATATAACTAATCACTTTGGTCACAATTTCCCATGCAAATGTATACTCGTGAAGCATTGATATTATTTCAAAGGAAAGGAATGTATTTTTGATGTATAGCTAAGCTATTATTTAAACTAACCATTACGAAAAATATATAACTAATCACTTTGGTCACAATTTCCCATGCAAATGTACACTCGTGAAGCATTGATATTATTTCAAAGGAAAGTAATGTATTTTTGATGTATAGCTAAGCTATTATTTAAACTAACCATTACGAAAAATATATAACTAATCACTTTGGTCACAATTTCCCATGCAAATGTATACTCGTGAAGCATTGATATTATTTCAAAGGAAAGGAATGTATTTTTGATGTATAGCTAAGCTATTATTTAAACTAACCATTACGAAAAATATATAACTAATCACTTTGGTCACAATTTCCCATGCAAATGTATACTCGTGAAGCATTGATATTATTTCAAAGGAAAGGAATGTATTTTTGATGTATAGCTAAGCTATTATTTAAACTAACCATTACGAAAAATATATAACTAATCACTTTGGTCACAATTTCCCATGCAAATGTATACTCGTGAAGCATTGATATTATTTCAAAGGAAAGGAATGTATTTTTGATGTATAGCTAAGCTATTATTTAAACTAACCATTACGAAAAATATATAACTAATCACTTTGGTCACAATTTCCCATGCAAATGTATACTCGTGAAGCATTGATATTATTTCAAAGGAAAGGAATGTATTTTTGATGTATAGCTAAGCTATTATTTAAACTAACCATTACGAAAAATATATAACTAATCACTTTGGTCACAATTTCCCATGCAAATGTACACTCGTGAAGCATTGATATTATTTCAAAGGAAAGGAATGTATTTTTGATGTATAGCTAAGCTATTATTTAAACTAACCATTACGAAAAATATATAACTAATCACTTTGGTCACAATTTCCCATGCAAATGTATACTCGTGAAGCATTGATATTATTTCAAAGGAAAGGAATGTATTTTTGATGTATAGCTAAGCTATTATTTAAACTAACCATTACGAAAAATATATAACTAATCACTTTGGTCACAATTTCCCATGCAAATGTATACTCGTGAAGCATTGATATTATTTCAAAGGAAAGGAATGTATTTTTGATGTATAGCTAAGCTATTATTTAAACTAACCATTACGAAAAATATATAACTAATCACTTTGGTCACAATTTCCCATGCAAATGTACACTCGTGAAGCATTGATATTATTTCAAAGGAAAGGAATGTATTTTTGATGTATAGCTAAGCTATTATTTAAACTAACCATTACGAAAAATATATAACTAATCACTTTGGTCACAATTTCCCATGCAAATGTATACTCGTGAAGCATTGATATTATTTCAAAGGAAAGGAATGTATTTTTGATGTATAGCTAAGCTATTATTTAAACTAACCATTACGAAAAATATATAACTAATCACTTTGGTCACAATTTCCCATGCAAATGTACACTCGTGAAGCATTGATATTATTTCAAAGGAAAGGAATGTATTTTTGATGTATAGCTAAGCTATTATTTAAACTAACCATTACGAAAAATATATAACTAATCACTTTGGTCACAATTTCCCATGCAAATGTATACTCGTGAAGCATTGATATTATTTCAAAGGAAAGGAATGTATTTTTGATGTATAGCTAAGCTATTATTTAAACTAACCATTACGAAAAATATATAACTAATCACTTTGGTCACAATTTCCCATGCAAATGTATACTCGTGAAGCATTGATATTATTTCAAAGGAAAGGAATGTATTTTTGATGTATAGCTAAGCTATTATTTAAACTAACCATTACGAAAAATATATAACTAATCACTTTGGTTACAATTTCCCATGCAAATGTATACTCGTGAAACATTGATATTATTTCAAAGGAAAGGAATGTATTTTTGATGTATAGCTAAGCTATTATTTAAACTAACCATTACGAAAAATATATAACTAATCACTTTGGTCACAATTTCCCATGCAAATGTATACTCGTGAAGCATTGATATTATTTCAAAGGAAAGGAATGTATTTTTGATGTATAGCTAAGCTATTATTTAAACTAACCATTACGAAAAATATATAACTAATCACTTTGGTCACAATTTCCCATGCAAATGTACACTCGTGAAGCATTGATATTATTTCAAAGGAAAGGAATGTATTTTTGATGTATAGCTAAGCTATTATTTAAACTAACCATTACGAAAAATATATAACTAATCACTTTGGTCACAATTTCCCATCCAAATGTATACTCGTGAAGCATTGATATTATTTCAAAGGAAAGGAATGTATTTTTGATGTATAGCTAAGCTATTATTTAAACTAACCATTACGAAAAATATATAACTAATCACTTTGGCCACAATTTCCCATGCAAATGTATACTCGTGAAGCATTGATATTATTTCAAAGGAAAGGAATGTATTTTTGATGTATAGCTAAGCTATTATTTAAACTAACCATTACGAAAAATATATAACTAATCACTTTGGTCACAATTTCCCATGCAAATGTACACTCGTGAAGCATTGATATTATTTCAAAGGAAAGGAATGTATTTTTGATGTATAGCTAAGCTATTATTTAAACTAACCATTACGAAAAATATATAACTAATCACTTTGGTCACAATTTCCCATGCAAATGTATACTCGTGAAGCATTGATATTATTTCAAAGGAAAGGAATGTATTTTTGATGTATAGCTAAGCTATTATTTAAACTAACCATTACGAAAAATATATAACTAATCACTTTGGTCACAATTTCCCATGCAAATGTACACTCGTGAAGCATTGATATTATTTCAAAGGAAAGGAATGTATTTTTGATGTATAGCTAAGCTATTATTTAAACTAACCATTACGAAAAATATATAACTAATCACTTTGGTCACAATTTCCCATGCAAATGTATACTCGTGAAGCATTGATATTATTTCAAAGGAAAGGAATGTATTTTTGATGTATAGCTAAGCTATTATTTAAACTAACCATTACGAAAAATATATAACTAATCACTTTGGTCACAATTTCCCATGCAAATGTATACTCGTGAAGCATTGATATTATTTCAAAGGAAAGGAATGTATTTTTGATGTATAGCTAAGCTATTATTTAAACTAACCATTACGAAAAATATATAACTAATCACTTTGGTCACAATTTCCCATGCAAATGTATACTCGTGAAACATTGATATTATTTCAAAGGAAAGGAATGTATTTTTGATATATAGCTAAGCTAATATTTAAACTAACCATTACGAAAAATATATAACTAATCACTTTGGTCAAAATTTCCCATGCAAATGTATACTCGTGAAACATTGATATTATTTCAAAGGAAAGGAATGTATTTTTGATGTATAGCTAAGCTATTATTTAAACTAACCATTACGAAAAATATATAACTAATCACTTTGGTCACAATTTCCCATGCAAATGTATACTCGTGAAACATTGATATTATTTCAAAGGAAAGGAATGTATTTTTGATGTATAGCTAAGCTAATATTTAAACTAACCATTATGAAAAATATATAACTAATCACTTTGGTCACAATTTCCCATGCAAATGTATACTCGTGAAACATTGATATTATTTCAAAGGAAAGGAATGTATTTTTGATGTATAGCTAAGCTATTATTTAAACTAACCATTACGAAAAATATATAACTAATCACTTTGGTCACAATTTCCCATGCAAATGTATACTCGTGAAACATTGATATTATTTCAAAGGAAAGGAATGTATTTTTGATGTATAGCTAAGCTATTATTTAAACTAACCATTACGAAAAATATATAACTAATCACTTTGGTCACAATTTCCTATGCAAATGTACACTCGTGAAACATTGATATTATTTCAAAGGAAAGGAATGTATTTTTGATATATAGCTAAGCTTATATTTAAACTAACCATTATGAAAAATATATAACTAATCACTTTGGTCACAATTTCCTATGCAAATGTACACTCGTGAAACATTGATATTATTTCAAAGGAAAGGAATGTATTTTTGATATATAGCTAAGCTAATATTTAAACTAACCATTATGAAAAATATATAACTAATCACTTTGGTCACAATTTCCTATGCAAATGTACACTCGTGAAACATTGATATTATTTCAAAGGAAAGGAATGTATTTTTGATATATAGCTAAGCTAATATTTAAACTAACCATTATGAAAAATATATAACTAATCACTTTGGTCACAATTTCCTATGCAAATGTACACTCGTGAAACATTGATATTATTTCAAAGGAAAGGAATGTATTTTTGATATATAGCTAAGCTAATATTTAAACTAACCATTATGAAAAATATATAACTAATCACTTTGGTCACAATTTCCTATGCAAATGTACACTCGTGAAACATTGATATTATTTCAAAGGAAAGGAATGTATTTTTGATATATAGCTAAGCTAATATTTAAACTAACCATTATGAAAAATATATAACTAATCACTTTGGTCACAATTTCCTATGCAAATGTACACTCGTGAAACATTGATATTATTTCAAAGGAAAGGAATGTATTTTTGATATATAGCTAAGCTAATATTTAAACTAACCATTATGAAAAATATATAACTAATCACTTTGGTCACAATTTCCTATGCAAATGTACACTCGTGAAACATTGATATTATTTCAAAGGAAAGGAATGTATTTTTGATATATAGCTAAGCTAATATTTAAACTAACCATTATGAAAAATATATAACTAATCACTTTGGTCACAATTTCCTATGCAAATGTACACTCGTGAAACATTGATATTATTTCAAAGGAAAGGAATGTATTTTTGATATATAGCTAAGCTAATATTTAAACTAACCATTATGAAAAATATATAACTAATCACTTTGGTCACAATTTCCTATGCAAATGTACACTCGTGAAACATTGATATTATTTCAATGGAAAGGAATGTATTTTTGATATATAGCTAAGCTAATATTTAAACTAACCATTATGAAAAATATATAACTAATCACTTTGGTCACAATTTCCTATGCAAATGTACACTCGTGAAACATTGATATTATTTCAAAGGAAAGGAATGTATTTTTGATATATAGCTAAGCTAATATTTAAACTAACCATTATGAAAAATATATAACTAATCACTTTGGTCACAATTTCCTATGCAAATGTACACTCGTGAAACATTGATATTATTTCAAAGGAAAGGAATGTATTTTTGATATATAGCTAAGCTAATATTTAAACTAACCATTATGAAAAATATATAACTAATCACTTTGGTCACAATTTCCTATGCAAATGTACACTCGTGAAACATTGATATTATTTCAAAGGAGAGGAATGTATTTTTGATATATAGCTAAGCTAATATTTAAACTAACCATTATGAAAAATATATAACTAATCACTTTGGTCACAATTTCCTATGCAAATGTACACTCGTGAAACATTGATATTATTTCAAAGGAAAGGAATGTATTTTTGATATATAGCTAAGCTAATATTTAAACTAACCATTATGAAAAATATATAACTAATCACTTTGGTCACAATTTCCTATGCAAATGTACACTCGTGAAACATTGATATTATTTCAAAGGAAAGGAATGTATTTTTGATATATAGCTAAGCTAATATTTAAACTAACCATTATGAAAAATATATAACTAATCACTTTGGTCACAATTTCCTATGCAAATGTACACTCGTGAAACATTGATATTATTTCAAAGGAAAGGAATGTATTTTTGATATATAGCTAAGCTAATATTTAAACTAACCATTATGAAAAATATATAACTAATCACTTTGGTCACAATTTCCTATGCAAATGTACACTCGTGAAACATTGATATTATTTCAAAGGAAAGGAATGTATTTTTGATATATAGCTAAGCTAATATTTAAACTAACCATTATGAAAAATATATAACTAATCACTTTGGTCACAATTTCCTATGCAAATGTACACTCGTGAAACATTGATATTATTTCAAAGGAAAGGAATGTATTTTTGATATATAGCTAAGCTAATATTTAAACTAACCATTATGAAAAATATATAACTAATCACTTTGGTCACAATTTCCTATGCAAATGTACACTCGTGAAACATTGATATTATTTCAAAGGAAAGGAATGTATTTTTGATATATAGCTAAGCTAATATTTAAACTAACCATTATGAAAAATATATAACTAATCACTTTGGTCACAATTTCCTATGCAAATGTACACTCGTGAAACATTGATATTATTTCAAAGGAAAGGAATGTATTTTTGATATATAGCTAAGCTAATATTTAAACTAACCATTATGAAAAATATATAACTAATCACTTTGGTCACAATTTCCTATGCAAATGTACACTCGTGAAACATTGATATTATTTCAAAGGAAAGGAATGTATTTTTGATATATAGCTAAGCTAATATTTAAACTAACCATTATGAAAAATATATAACTAATCACTTTGGTCACAATTTCCTATGCAAATGTACACTCGTGAAACATTGATATTATTTCAAAGGAAAGGAATGTATTTTTGATATATAGCTAAGCTAATATTTAAACTAACCATTATGAAAAATATATAACTAATCACTTTGGTCACAATTTCCTATGCAAATGTACACTCGTGAAACATTGATATTATTTCAAAGGAAAGGAATGTATTTTTGATATATAGCTAAGCTAATATTTAAACTAACCATTATGAAAAATATATAACTAATCACTTTGGTCACAATTTCCTATGCAAATGTACATTCGTGAAACATTGATATTATTTCAAAGGAAAGGAATGTATTTTTGATATATAGCTAAGCTAATATTTAAACTAACCATTATGAAAAATATATAACTAATCACTTTGGTCACAATTTCCTATGCAAATGTACACTCGTGAAACATTGATATTATTTCAAAGGAAAGGAATGTATTTTTGATATATAGCTAAGCTAATATTTAAACTAACCATTATGAAAAATATATAACTAATCACTTTGGTCACAATTTCCCATGCAAATGTACACTCGTGAAACATTGATATCATTTCAAAGGAAAGGAATGTAGTTTTGATGCTTTAATTACAAGCAAAAATATATATTGGTAATTTTTAATTATACAAAACCGTCTAATAGTTACTAAAAATATCTCTCAGATTATGGGGACAATATTTGTACTAAAATATTAAATCCAAAAAAAGTAATTAGGAAATTATTATTCATATAAAAAAAAATTATCAATAAGATTTCGTAAATTAAAGAAACTTCAGTGATATATACTGAATTCAAAAATGAAATTTTTATATATTTGGCATCTCTGCATGATATGTTGTGTAAGCAAAAACATTTTTTTTTCAAAAATAAATTTTGTTTTATTAGTTTCCTAATATTCTATTTTAATAGCATTAGCAATAGAAAGTTGTCAAGCCACTTTTCTCGGAATCTATCTTGAAGCACTTACGTTTTTTCCCCCCTCTAACTGCAAGGCAGTGAGCTATGATAGCTCAGGGTAGATCAGCTTATGTTGTTTACTATCAAAAAATATAATGATTTATGATGGAATTATTGATGGTTACCATCAAGATTATGTTGGTCTATCAATGGAAAACCATCAAAAATTTTGACTTGTGAGTAGTGTGCTCTCTCAACTTTTTTTCCCACTACACCTTTGGTTCACGGAATATAAGGTACATCTGGTTATTTTCTTTTTCTTCCTTTTCAGATACTGTTCGACGTACATGCACTTCCAATCTTCAGATAAATCTTTTTTTAGTTGATCATGTTTGTATGTTGGAATCTGAAGGAAAAGGTCTTATGTGTTTCTGCGAGAGTGATGCCTGCAACTCGACACCGCAAGTTCAGTTTTCATTTACAATTTTGCTTTGTGCCTTTATATTTTTTAAACTTTATACAGCTTTTTATACTTAGTTTAAAAAAGAATGTCCTCAAAAATTAATTTTTCATATGAATTTCCAGAAAACAAAATCTTGCAAAAGCTTATTTTAAATTGTATCAGAAACATAGTCAAAACTATCCCACCTAATAATTATTTCTATAAAACGATATATTTTAGGTGCAGATGAATCACCTATGTTTATTAATAACATTTATACTTAGTGGTGAGATGTAATATTTTTAGATACATTTCAATATGATTTTGTATCAAATGGTTTAAGCAAATTGGTAGAAAATGTTTTTAAATAACAATGACCAAAAAAGTGCTTGAACCATAACTTTAATAAACGTTTCTCTAGCACAGTATTAAATGATAATGTAAGGCAACTCCCTTACCAATCCCACCAAGTTAGGAAGAGAAACACAGATTTTCTTTATGAAAAAGATTTTGTAATTGCCACAACTAAAAAAAAATTTTTTTAACTTATCAGATAAAGAAGAAAAATAAAGTTTCATTTCGATGCTTTTTAATTATCGATGTAATTTGCCTAATTGGCAGTCATGAGAAATCACCCGTTCGAACCCAAACAGAAAAATCAAGCTTGAGCAATATGTTCCTTATCTACAAGGGATTAAATTAAATAAATGTTTTATTTCAATATTTGATAGTTTGACAGCAATGCTAAACATTTCCATCCCTATTACTACTATGTGCTTGGCGCAGCATAGCCGAATATGGCTTTTGTGCTATTAAATCGCGAAGAGATGAGTTCATGTGAAACAACGATGTGAAACCACGAATATGTGAAACTACGGCTATGTGTCAATGTGAAACCACGATGTGGTGCTAGTAAGCTCTAGAATGATTCATTATTCTCCAATTTGCACTTAAAATAATAATAATGATGATGAGAATGTTGATCAATGATGGTAGAAGCAATGATTTTATGCATTGCAGAGTCTCTATTAATTCTAGAATTATGTCTTTAATGAAATGGAGTAAGAAAATAAAAAGATTTTTTTTAAGAAGAGCCGCTCAGGTGATAGAGCATTCCAATGAGGTGAACTAGGCTCGAATCCCAGAGATGGTTGGTCGATCCGGCATACACCAACCACAGTGCTCACGTAAAATATTCCCAGATCATGGGTTCGAGTCCCCCTGCTGTCAGGCTATCCGTGGGAGGTTTTCCTCTCCATGTAACGCAAATGTGGGTTAGTTGCATCAAAAACTCCTCCACAAAGGCAAATTTTCTCAATACTTGATCCAGGAGTTCCCTTGTCTTCTGGATAGAGTTCAAAATTACAAGGCTATGGAGTTGAACATTAGTAGCCGTAAACCCTAAATTTGGTCGGCTGTTCAACGACTGTTATAAAATAATAATAAAATAAAATAAGTTTGAAGTTGCATAAATTGTATGCAAAATTAATCCAAATTATATCATTGACATGCAGTAGAAAGAATGCAAAGCTGTGAGAGCAAGAATTACAAGGTAAATGATTATATAAAATTTTTAAACTTATTTCGCGATTGTATATTTAAATTATCTCATATTTTAACGTTGAAAATTAAATGAATGTTAACGTTGAAAATTAAATGTATTAAATGAAGAAAAAAAATTATTACAGCTTTTCAATCAGAATAGGAGGCGTGGTAATTTTTTTTTTACATTGTGCCAAAGACATTGCCGTTTAATGAATGATACTCTATTTTTAAAATATTGTTTAAGACAAAATTTGGTAGATAAAAATAAATAATTTAACGTAAAATCTATGTTGATGCATGCAATAAATGCAATGTAAACTTTTAGATACTTTTTTTTTTTTTTGTTGAGAATATTAAGTTTGTAAATTACAGATCATAAAGTGTTCGAGTCTCACATGAAATTTATTTATTTGAAACAGAAAATGCAGCACATGAACACATAACTTTCATTAGTACAGCAATTAACTATCACGAATGATGTGAATGTGTTTTAGAATTTATATAGTTCACTTTATACGGTGTCCTGAAAAAATAAACTCTGCAAAGTTATTGCATCATAAAATTTAATTTCTTAATTTTTATTAAATTTATTAGTAAAAGTCTACTTTTGCTATAATTTTTTATATTTTATTAATTAATTTATTTTTAATTAAGTTATATTAAAAATTGTTTACCCTGGTTGTTTATGCCGCACCCTGTACATACGCTACGTGTTTTTTTAAACTAATCCCACATTTATTATTTTTAATGTTTGTACGTATGAATAAATAATATTTCAAATATGTAATAACCAGATAATTAGATACCAACCAGATAATTAGATAACCAAAAGAAGTATGAAAAACATTTATAATCAAAGTAATAAATTGGAGCTTTTAATTCTTAGTAAAAGTCTAATTTGTCATTAGATATTTTGAAATTTGTCAAAATATATATTTTTATAACTCTATTATTACTCTAGTAATTAGTTTCAATAAACGAAAATAATTTATTTGTAACCTATCCATTGGTTTAAAGAAAGTCTTTGAAAGGGAAGATGGATTGACAGAAAAGTTATAATATTGTAAGACAGTATTTAAATGATAGAAAGCCCTTTTTAAAAGTTGAAAAAATGATGGAAATAATTTGAAAACTTGTAATAATATTTATGCACATAACTGCAAATTTATACAAAATCGTTTTGTTCTTTATTTTGAATTATCTAGAATAAACACTTATTTATTTTAATGTAACTTTGTCCTGCTAGTTTTTTTTTATATAAAATATGCGCAATAAATTTTTTTATACAATAAAAAAAAATTTTATAAATTTTTTTAAATTTAAAACAAATATCACTTTTTAATCTGTCAAGAAAATTATTAGGTAAATTTATTGAAATTTTATGTATTTTTATGAATTATTAACATTAGAAAGTCTGAAACTTATTATATACCTATATTGCCCAAAAGCAGACAAAATGACTGGATTGTGAAAGAATAACTAAAGTGTAAAAAAAATTGTTTAAAATTAATTTTTAATATTTTTTACAGATATATAACAAGTTATTAGTAAATATTAACAATAAAAAAAATTATATGTTGTACAAAAAGTCACAAAATTCTAAGAAATTGTGTCATTATATACATCATTGTTTTTCTAATTGAAATTAAAAAGCAGTCAAAATGACTTCCTTGGGCAATCTAGTGTTAACACAGATAAATAAATTACCTACTATGATGTTATAATTTCGTGGCTATACTTAATTTACTTTTATTTTTGTAAAATATACTTAACTGAGAAACAGATATTATTAGATCTGGGTCAGAACATTTTGTTCTAAAGAAGAAAATATAATTAAAAGTATATATATATATATATTTTTTAAATTTGGGTGAAATTTTGTGGCTTATGTTTTACTCCCTCTATTAGTGTATTTATTAAACAGTCAAACACTCAATTTGGTGATTGTCAAATATTTTGGCTACTGTGTACCTTTCAAATTAGAACTGAAAACACAGTAGAATTCCAATTATCAGACAACCCACGCGGTCAAACATATCGGAGGTAGGAGCTTAATTCAAAATTTAATTAAAATTATGCTTCTTCATTATTGGCAATAGAAAGATAATTCACAAAATATACAGGGCTATTTAAATAGTGCTATTTATAGTCCTAAAAAAACCATCAACTATTCGCAAAGGTCTAAGTGTAACACTGCAACAGACAGGGTATCGGCTACATTTTAGATTTTCAAGTCCAGGAATAATTACCAAAATTTTTCATGACTTTCCGAAGTTACAATTTTCTCCAACAAAAATACAACAATAAATTTAAAAAGCAGAGTAAAGAAAGAGTTAAAGGAATAAAATAGATTTAAAAGAAAATACAAAAGCAAATAACTAAATACAGTCAGATATATGTACAGTTATTTAAATCTGTTTTATATCTTCTTAAAAGTGTAATATAAAAAGCCCAAACTAGAATTTTAAACTGATAAAAAAAAATTATAATAAATAGATAAAAATTCTGAAATCACTGAAGTTAAAATGATAATTGGCTCTAGAAATGTTCTTTCTTTCATTTTTTGAAAGAACATAATTTTTAAAGAACAGGATAAAAATATTTTATATTTTAATAAAATATGACTATGAGTGGGGATTTTGTGGTAAATTCCATTTTAAAAATTAGATTTTTCGGCAACCTAAATCCATGATTTATTTCAAAAAAATAAGTTAAAATCATGACAAATTTTGTTCAATAACGAAATCCATGACTTTCCAGATGTGTAGATACCCTGAACAGAAAAGCCAGGTATTTTAAACACTGGAACCTCAATAATGCCACTCATTTTTGTACAAAAACGAGCGCACTAACTCACTCGATAACAATAGTTGATTTGTAACAATTTTTATCGCCTTCAGAAAATCAACCTAATAAAAATGATCAAATATAGCTGTCAGAAAATCATTGTTTTACGACATTCAATTTTAATACTTCTTTAGGTACTTTAAAGATATTATTGATCTTATGATAATCTTTTGTGTGTATAACTACATTGATTAACTTTACATATCATAAGCAGTAGTGATAGAATTTTAGTTTCATCAAAATAAACACGAATTATAGACACTAATTCTTCTAAGTGAAAATAATTTCTATATTACACTAATTTTTCTATCTACAGTTAAAAGAAAAGATTTGTTTTGCACTAAATCACGCACAAATAAATGTGCATTAGAAATCAATAATTACAAAAAATTATTTTTTAATTAAACAAAAAAAACCACACAACTGATGAAATTAAAACTTTAATAATAAAGTTTTCGCTACTTTTTTTAAAGTCTACGGATTACGGAATGTATTCTTTTCAGTCAATTCATCAGTTATAAATACTACTCCGTAATTTTAAATATCTTAAATACGCTAACTTCCAGTGTACAAACACATCCACAAGGAATCAAGATTAATTTTAGCAATGAACATATTGATAATGATTCTAAAATTTGTCTTTTTCCCTACGATTTAGCAAATGGTTAAATTTATAAAAAAACATTTTTGGTTAAGTATTTTAATTTTAAAAATAATTAACAATTCAAAAGATATTTTTTCTCAAAATATTATGCACTTAATAAAAAGGCTCGACATAATATTAAGATAATCCACTGCTTCTCTAAAATTACATTTGTACTAAATTTTCCTTTAATGTTATTTCATTTAATTTTTAAATTTCCATTAGATGCATGGAAACATTGTATTATCTACAAGAAGTTTTTCACCTGAAACAATTTGAAAAAATGTGGCTTATCATTACCTCTTACCCCCTTGACTATATCACGAGTAAACTACATACATAATTTTTTTAAATTGTTATATAAAGAAAAATATCTGCTACCTTTTCATTGAAATTCTAGTATTTCTAAATTTCCCATAGGATTAACTTTTGTACCCAGTAAAGCTGGGTGGTTTGACTTTTTCTACAGAAAAATAATTTATATAAAACAGTAACTTTCCGAGAATGATACATTGCATACAACTAAACTAGGAATATTTTGGTCAAAACAGACAGTTTCTACGTCGAACATCTCAGCTATCCGGTATTACCCCATCTTCCCATATATATCTAACCAGTCAAATTGCATCATCTTATGGTTAAAAACATCAATGTAATCTCTTTCATCTCTCCAGATTCTAGACTAAGTTGTACGGAATTTTTCTTGCTAAGCACTTAAGTGTTCTTTAAATTTTAAGAAATAATACTGCTTTTTTGTGCGTGGGGGGGGGAGACAAATTAATTCGCTACACTCCACTTAGACCATAAAGTAAATATAAATAATGATGAAAAAGGTGTTCGCATTTTCCATAAAAATCATCTTGTTATGAAAAATTCTAAGTACTGTAATTTTATCAAACAATTATTATTTAAATGTAATAAACCGAGAAGCATATCAAATAACTTTATTAACTTATTAATTTAATTATTGATAGTTAACAAACTGTAATCTAAATTAAAATGTATTTGGATATTATACTTTTGAATTATTAAACAAAGGAGAAATAACAAAAATTATTTTAATAATATATTAAAAAATTCTTTATTAAATGAATTTAAAATATGTAAATTTTTGTTTATTTTTAAATTATTGAATAATAAACGGTTAAAAAAATAATGCGTGTTTAATTTAGTAGAATAGCATTTCAGAGGAGCACAAATTCAATGATAAAATATTAAGTGGGTGTAAAAAAAAAACAATTTTTAAGAGAAACAAATATTACAAGCCCTGAATCTTGCCCCATTCCATTGGGGAAGGACCATGGTTTAGAGTAATTAACTCTTTCAATAAAAAGAGTATATTGCTAGTGGATTCAAATAATGAAAAGTATAATTTGTAAAATTTTTAAAATACAACAAAGAAATTTACTATAAAAAGAAGTTTTATACTTATCGCATATAGTGAAACCTGTGTTGGTTGACCACTTGCATGGCAACAATTTCATGGTCCACTTAGACAAGTGATCAATTCATAAAAGGGAAATTAAATTGTTTTAACCAGTTTAATACTTGATTATTAAAATGTATTTAGACAGGTTATCAACTTACAGAGGTGGTCAACTCAATAGGTTCACTGTATCTTGGAATTATCAAGAAATACTTCAATCAATATTTTTGTAATTAATAAATTAAAGATGTTTAAAATTTGCATTACATTTTGAAAAATAGGTTTAATGTTTACTAAATATTTGGAAAATTATTTAGCTATTTTTTTATGACGAAAAGTTCATGAAATTAGTAGAAAATGCTTCGTTGAGAGGCATGAAGAAGTATTTTTCTACAATGGGACATAAAGGTTTAAAATTACCATTTTCACACAAGCAAAAACTTGAGAGAAAAAAGTGCACCTCCAATTTCCCATGAAACTTAGTAGAGTGAAACTTCCAGGAAAGACCACCTCTATTTACGACCACTTTCAAGAGGCACAGAATTTTTTCTATTGACTTTGTAATGAAGAAAACCTTTAGGAGAGATCATTAAAACCCCTCCAAGCAGCGGGGCAAACATCTTAATAAATGTGAAAAAGGTCAAATAAAGGAACAAAAAATTTAACAAAACATACAAGTAGATTAAAATATATTCAAAATATTTGTGTGAGGCTCTTATTTAGGATACAACCTCATGTCGCCCTCAGAGTGAAGATGATGCTATCAATGATTAACAGAGTTGGAAGTTAAATTAGAAAAAGAAAAGTTATTTTAGAAAAAACTAAGCATTTTAAACAAACAAACCTCTTCTCGTCTTTTAAAGCTAACTAATTTTTATGATATAAAATTAAATGCTAATTTAAACAAAACACATATTTGGTTATTGGTAAATTTGTATTTACACATAATGATATCAGTTGAGATCATTTTTATAAACGCTAAATTTCATTATTGATCCATCTTTTCATGACGTCAACAAAAGTGGCATTTCCCTATCAAGAAAATGACACTGAAAAAAACTACAATCATTTACAAAAATTCATGTGCCTTCGATAAAAATTTTGAAGTTGATGAAGGTAACCTCCAAGAACAATAAACCTCCATCAACGAGCATTTTACTATGAAACGGAGAGTGGTCGCTCCAGAGAGGTTTCACTGCTCGTATAATTCTTTTTTCTGCACTTTTTACGATCAAAACTTTTTAAATATATTGTTGTAAAATGTTCGAAAAATATTTTAACGTCTGAAATGTAAACAAACATAAAACTTTCAGAGTATAGCTTTGACTTAGTTAATTTATTACGAAACCTTAATTTATGGTAGGATGAAACATATTAAACCCGAAAATTGGCCATTAAATTGAAAAGTGTCAGCTGTATGAAGAAAGTACTTAGGTACGAAAGTTAAGTATAAAATAGTGTTTGTATAATGGGTAGTTCTCAAATGGTAGGAATTAACTACAGCTAATCTATAAAGTTTCAAATTCAATACCATGTTTCTTTACACAGCATAATAAATATATATAAAATAAAAATAAATAAACATTAAGTGTTTGTAAATGTTAATAATTATATAAATCTTCAGACCTGGACTTTCCAGATTTCGAGCATCGCTGACCTGTAGGTTATACAATTTCTGACATAGCTGCTCTGAAATTAGTAGAAAATCTTCACCATTCAAACACACCTTAAGAAATAGTAATCTAAATTCCAACTTTTCACTAAGTTTTGCTGATTAATAAAAATATTTTCTCTATATACTAGCCTTATAATAATAATTTTTTCAAAAATTGAAAGAATTTAATATGAGACAATTTTCGTTTGACTTGCGACTTGAATAGAATTTATATTCTCTCCTTTTTGGCCTAAAAAATTTTTTTAGTTTTGATTTATTAATTTTGTTCTTTTTTCATTTCGTTAGGGTCAGAAAGTAATAAAAATTTTGATTGGCAATAATACGAAAATAAATTTTGTTTGTTAAATTTTTTTTAAATTACTTTCTTCAGTCTTAGTTGGATTAAAAAAATCAAATTTATCTAATGCTGTCATCTGTTAAGAATATTACCAGGTAATTGACCAAGTGAAGCTTTAATCTCTTTAAAACATTTAGAAACTAGTTAAAAAAAATCTCTTTGTTGTTACAATGGCTAGTTAACAGAAGAAATGTTCAAAATTGGAACTTTTTGAATAAAAAAATTTTTTTGTAAAGGTATTTAAGAAAAACTTGATATAATTTGTCGATTCCAGTGATTAAACAAAATTATAAATTTACTCTAAAAATTTTACTGTGTATCAAATTTATATTTTGTTAATAGTTGAATTTAAGATCTCTTCCTCTTTTGAGAACTGCCCAAATTCATAATACGTCCTGTTACATAACATGTCCACTTTATCACAAACAATGAATCTGGAAGTACGTTTCAGACTTTTACAAAACTCTCTTTCTTTTTGGAGAAACGATTCAGTTCAAATGCAACTCGTTATGGTTCAGATCAGAGGCAAAGCTCGTACTTTCCAAGAACCAACTAAATTAAATTAGTTGAGAAATTCATAAAAATTGTTAACGGCAAAGTCTCAAGTGCCAAAACTTAATGAAAACCTTTATGCAAGATTAAAAAAAATCTATGAGCAGCTAGGTGATGTAGTGTATCCTAGTTTTGATTAGTAATTAATGTCTTAACGCCCTTAACTCACACTTTGTTTCCAGCACTGTATTGGTAATAATTTTATTAAAAAAATAGCAAGTAGTGTATGTACAAAAACTGTACGATGTCATAATTTTTAACCTTCTAGTGCCCACAACTATTTTTAGACAATTAGCACTAGTCCTGACCTGATAAAAAACAGAGTGTGTTGAAATTTTATTTAAAACTTATTAAAAATACTTAAACTATCTAGAAATAAAAATAATTAAATTTCAAAAATATGTCTATTTAAAATTAAATCGAAATATTTGAAACTATATTACATAAAAAATCTATTCTTAAAAAATACAGTCTACGCTCCCTATAACGACCCCTGTGGGCCAAACAACATAACCTGAGGTCATTATTGTGACTGCATAAAATTAATGCAAATATTTCATAAATACTGCGTTTATTTGGGCAAAAAATACGCTATACTTAAAATAGAAGTATGAAAGTGACTCATATGCAGTTTTTTTATGCTAATAAAGTATATTTAATACAGTACATAAAAAGTAAATAAAATTAATTTTTTTAAATTTCATCTTTTAAGATTGTGCATAAACATTCATGCAGTGCATTTCAAAGTTTTGCTTCACTAGAATGTCATGAAATTCAGAACATTTTGTTTTTCTGCCCTTAGAATTATATCAGGATGTTTAATTATTGTAAACAAGATGCTTTACGGAATCTTGAGTAATTTAGCCATGTGTTATTCTTCCTTTATAAATTTTAATTTTCGCTCTAAGCATATAGCATAACACTATGCAGGAGCAACTATTTTCGCCCTGATAATATATACCCAGAGAACGAGCAAAACTAAAATAAAAAAGAATACTACGTGTTTTAACTCCAAAATAAACCACGCCTTACAACACCACAAAAAGAGTAAATACAATTTTCAAACAAGAAAAATATTATTGATGAATATATTGAAAGGTTAAGATTATACAGGAAACTCAGATTTCTAAATGACGCAAGACAATACTGCTGTGCAATTGATAAAACAGCATAAGCGCTTCCTGATTGATTCCGAGAAAAGTAGCTTGACAAACACTTTCCTACTAATGCTAAAAGAAAATTTATTTTTGAATTTTTTTGCAATATGTCGATTGACATGCATAGATGCCAAATATATAAAAATCTCTATTTTGAATTGCGCGGCAGTTTCTCAATAACAGTAAGTAATCCATATTTTGCAATTCTTTATGACCACAGATTACGCTCAGGATCTTCTAGGTTTAGAATGGGTGGCTGTGTCACTCATTTATAGAGAATTCAAGATATTTCATGTTTATTGAGCAGTAAAATAAAAATAAAAAGTGTTGTGAATAGTTTTCCGGCGTTAAAATGTTAATTTTGAAAGCGCAAACATGTCTTACACCTGTTTTTGGAGTTATTTTCTGGAAATTTAAAACAAAACTTCGGACGCTGTTTTGGAACTAACGGTTCAGTTCGAATGTTCTTTTCTGCGTTAAACATCGTGTATATGAAACAGCAAATGGGACTTCATGCAGCAGTCATAATAAAAGAGTTGCATTAACCAACAGCCGTACTAAGGAGCGTAGACTGTATATGCTAATAGATAATTCAAACTGTTTGAAATTAGAATAAAAATATTTGACTATTAAACGCCAAAAACCAGTTAAGATACAAATTTATTTATTATTATTTTTTGTTTACTTTATGAAATATCAATATAAAATGAGTAGCCTTATAAAAGCAGACACTTTAAAAAAAATTCATCAATATTTTTTATACACTAATTTACGTGTGTGTGTGTACATATATATACACGTAATCTGATTTTGTTATTTATCCTAATATGGCATTAGATCTGTAACTTAATATTTTGTAAAATGTGGTTTCGAAGATTGTTTTAAATTACAACGGTAATGAGAAAAATTTACCAACGCTACTTTTTTTTTTCTCCGTTAACTAATACTTTTCAGAGCAATATTAGGAAACAAAAACTATATTAAATGTTCACTTTGCTCTTTATTTGCAAAGCATTGGATTTTACTATATACGAAACACCAAGTACTAATACAGTTTTGCTAAATAAAACTTAATAATACTGCAACAAATTTTAAAAATCAACAATTCCAGTTTAAAAAATTTTTTGGCTTATACAAATACTTTATTACACAAGTATTGATTTACATTATTTTTTCTTTTTAAAAAAAACCCACCCCAAAGCAGTTTTGGGTACTAGAGGTATAAAAAATATTTGAATACCTTTAAAAAAATTTTTCAACTTTGAATGCATGCCAAATCCGTAAACTTCTTTTTCTCTTAACAACCAATTTTAGCACCTCTAGGAATGCAATATGATTTTACGGTATTTCATAAGTGCAACCTTCAGACACTATAAAATTGGATGCAACAAAATGAAAAAAAGATTAAATTTTGGATTTTGTTACATCTAGTTAACCATTAGAGATGAGTTCAGGCTTGCTCTTTTCATTCACCGTGGCTCTTTTAAGTCCACCCAAAATGATTCATGTCAGGTTTGGATGTTACAAAAAATAAATACAACTGTCATTTAAGTTTTGTTTAACCCCAAGAGGTGATAGTTAAAAAATATACGTTAGGTATTACAAATTAAATGAAAAAATATCCTTATCGAAATCTGGCAAATCATTCTGAAGTCAATGACATCTACAGTACTAAGTTAATCTAAACCAGTTAGACAAAACTTTAAGTACATGTCTAATAACATTATAGAAGTTATACCTAATGTAGATTAGGCTTCCAATATGGATTTAGGAATGGAATATGGATTAATAAAACTAATATTTTCAAAACAATGTGATGCACTAGGCAGACAAAAACTTTCTTACATTACATTTAATTTATTAAAATGTAATTTACAGAGAGAAACATAAACACACACATTAAAAAATAATGATCCCCAATGCGCTTTGACTTGCTGCATCTGTATTCTCCTTCAATATACATTGGGAATGTTTTCAAATATTAGAAATTGCGTTTATCTAGAAACAGGAAAAATGACATACTAATATAACACTAAGTAGTCACATTTAGTTTTGTCAACATGTAAGACTTTAAAAATCACCCGAACCTATATTGGGTAGAAATGCTTTATTTTCTGGTCAAGAAACATTTTGATGATTTGTCAGCTTTTGATGTTTTTTTACCCCTTAAATAATCCTAAAGTTATATTTTAATAACAGGTTTATTGATAACTAATATATAAATTTTGCACACATGGTAATTAAACACAATAGATCTTCCATTTATGTTACATAAAAATTTCTTCATAAGCCTGACCAAATCTATTTTAAATGAATGCATCAGGTTAGGCCAACCTCATCCCTTGTGCCATAATGTTTGAAATAGAGCAATTCATAAAAAGAGTTGAAAACTTTTTGAACATTCAAATATTCTAAAATTGATGTCAGAGTTATATTTTTGTAAATTTGATGTTGGATGCATAATATGAGTAGTTCACAATAAAATGTTTGTTTATTGTTAGATACAATGAAGGTATTAAATGTTTACATTATCTACTTGAAATGCAATTCTTATTATGAATCGCACTATGCATGATAATAGCACTTGTTTTTGTTCTATGTTGTTAATGTTCTTTAATGTAAAAGTGTGATTGTAAACATTTTAATAACTTTAGTAAAATTTGTAATAAATTCATTGAATTGTATTATCAAAATTAATATAGACAATAAATTTGATCAAATATTTTAACTCGTTTTATTTATTTTTAGTTGTCAATGAAATTGTGTTGTCTTTCATTAACATTCAACACTGAGTAATATCTTTAAATTAGTATATTGCTAAACTAATTTAAAGTATTATTTACTCTAGTTCATTTTTTGTGCAATTGAGTTTCTAAAAGATCAAGAACTTCTAATTCATACCCAACAGTGTAGCTCCACGTTACCACATGTATTCCACTTTCCATTTCTTGTTTGAGGATTGACATTTCCCCCCAGTTTTTACACCCAAGGCTCAATGTTTATATTAGTAACTGTTTCAATGTTTATATTAGTAACTGTTAAGTCTCACAAATAGCAAGTCAAATAGAAAATAAATAATTAATCAGAAAAACGAGTAATAAATTTTCTTCTTGAAATAGTAACACAAGGATAAAATAGACTTGTCATCTATATGTGACTTCTTTCAACAACTGATACCAGATTCTGATACAGAGAAGATGAAGAAAAAGAACTCTTATAGACTGTGTTCTATAGGCAAACATTGCAAGGAGTAAAATCTGAAGAAACTTCAGGAGTTGACATTTTCCCCAGTTGTCACACCCAAGGCTCACTTTATATTAGTAACTGTAAGTCTTACAAAGTGCAAGTCATAGAAAACAAATAATAAATCAGAAAAAAAAAAGAGTCAAATTTTCTTCTTGAAATGTGATAGAAAATATAGACGCTTAGTACACATAAAAATAAAACAGATTTGTCATCTACATGACACTTCAACAACTGAAAATGACAAATATAGAGGATGAAGAAAAAAACTTCTATAAACATCATGTTCTATAAGCAAGCATTGCAAGGAGTAAAATCTGAAGAAACTTTTCTAGGGATGAATGTGGTTAGAAATAGTTTTACTAAATAACTTTCAAAGGCTGCTTTTCTTTCTTCAATAATCAGTGATTAAAACTAGAATCTTTTATCAATATTGTTGTCATTAAAAAATGAATAAAATACAAAACAGATGATTCAAGAAATATTTGTGTGCACAAGAATATTGCATTGCTTTATGTAACGTTGGCTTGCTACTAGAAAGGCATAAAAAATGGAGGGAAGAAATAAACTTTTAGACATGAAAAAAAGTAAAAGAGGAAACACTGTAAGGAAGAAAGAAACAATGATCTGAGTTGCTTGATCTCTAGCATACACAAACAGCTAGTGTGATTCTGATTCAGCTGATTTTACAAAAACAATGAATTCAATATTAGACTCTGGGGAGAGGAAACAAACTTTTAGGCATGAATAATAATTAAAAAAAAAAAGGAAACCTAAGAGTAAACTCACATGGATGCAATTTTAATACTTATAATTTGTTACGTTATAAAAAGAGAGATGTGTCGATAGTGAAAATAAGAAGAAAGCATGTCCTAATACTAGCAGAAGATGAATTTCACGAGTGGACTGTCTCAGTTCTACCCATTTACACAGCATTACATATTGCACATAAGAGCATGAACAACATTTTTTTTCCGAACTAAAACGGATATAATTTTAACTACATTTTTTTTTATACATATATTAGATGTTTTACTAAACTTAATATATCTAAAATCCATTAATAATTTACTCATAAAATTCTCGATTTACTCGTTTAAAGTATCTTAGAAAAGCACTTATTTTCTGAACCGACTTATTAAAAAGCAAGCCCTGCTTTCACAAACAATTGAAAGTGAACAAACATAAATATTTAGTAGTACTCTTCATGGCAATATTAAAAAGCTTCATAACAATATTAGAGACAAACTGTGTGATCACAATGGTAGTGAGTCAAGACTAAAGGCTTATTGGAGGCTTTCAAAACAATCTTTTTACTATAGTGCAGTTTTGAAAATCAGTTTATCACTTAGCATTCTCCCTTCACTAAATAGAAAACAGCTGCCTTTTGTCACACCTAAATTACAATAGAATAACTTTTTAAGTATAAATATACCTATTGTTTGAGATTAATTTTTAAATTTTCCCCTATGAAAAGAGTATCAAAATTAATTACATAAAAATAAAATGCAAGAAAAACAAAAGTATTAGAAATGTAAGCAATTGCCTCCAAAATTGCAAAAGGCTATAAAAATAGGAAATACTTCAAAAATTAAAAAAAAAAAAAGTGGGAAAGACCCTCTAAAAAATTAAGCTTATGTAGTAGTTCTTAAAATAAAACTAAAGACATTACAGGGCAGCTGTAGAAGTTAGCATTCCTGTTCAATAAATAAACTTCTTTAGAATTATAAAGGATGAAATGAAGGTATTAATCAGCAAACAATATAACTTAAAACTATACCTATAGATTCACATAGTACTGAAACCATTATGATCATAGTTTATTTATTTAAAATAAAAATTCAACATGCGAACCATTTTCAATGCTTTCATATTTTGCATTGATTTCTATTTCTTCAATATCCCATTAGTTTTACAATGTAACATAAAATTAAAATAGAATAATATCACATGTATAGGGATTTTTAATATAAAAGTTTTTAACATTTCTAAATTTTACAATTTCCATTCTATCCGTAAAAACAGTTACAAAACAAAAACAAACATGATTTAGAGAATTACGAAATAATAAAAAGCTGAATTGATCAAAGAAATGTATTTTATTTCAATATAATAGAATTTATAAATAAAATTTAACATAAGAAGCAACAGCTAAATAAAATTGAATGAAGTAAGGAAAATATAAAGCAGTTAAGTTATAAACACAAAGCAAACCATAATTTGATGGACTTTATTAAAATGATGAAAGAAATTTCAATATAGAAGATTTTCAACAGAAAATATTTATTCAAAACACTAAACAAAATCTGTATTGTTTTATATATATGCACACACACATGCTAGAACCTAACCGTTACTATTTCCAAATGTAATTAAATTTTGCAACAGATTTAGATAATTTTTGATTTTTAGAATACCTGTCTTTAGGAGAACCTGCTACTTTTAGTGGTACATCTCTATTCAACAAAATAATAACAACTTACGTATAACATGGTAATTGTCAAAAATCAGAACTTAAGTTAAATAAGCAATAGTACATTACAGAAAAAGTAAAATTTTTTTCTAATTGATTTGGAAAAATTAATTTAATAAATTGTAAGATTTGGAGTAAATCTTCTTCATTAGAATCGGAGAATCTTTTTTTATTCGGAAAAGGAATTTTTTTTATTTGATTTCTCTCGTACCAGAAAAAAATCAGGTGGATCAAGGATGACAAATATATTGTTCTTTACTGATCTTAACAAAAACTGATGCCTTGTCTGCTTTTATAGATAACTATATATTTTAATTAACATCCTCTTAGCAAAACAGATTCCTGAAACACTGAACAACATCAAGCATTAGTTCGTATTTCATGATTGAATCAGTTTATTTCAATTATTTTAACCTCTTGCACTGATATCATAAATAAGAATAAACATTGTCTACATTAGTGCTGTCTTCACAGTCTGGATTACTGATCTCATTATTAATCCTCACAAACAAAAATTGACCACCCAAAGAAAAATATTGTCGGCTAACATGACATACAAAACAAGAATTTGATTATTAACCCTTTGCTTACAAAGCATGGTAAAGTCTATCATTTAGGTCCATTCATTGTACCAGCCCTAAGAAAAAGGTTAATAAAATACATTCATTAAACAAAGAATATTTAGGAATAGTGAATGTTAGCTTAGATTATAAATAAATAATACCATAAATATACACTTCAGACGAAATTCATCACAGTCAACTGACAATTATTATAGATTAACAATTCTAAGTGATATTTGAATTGTTTCAAAACCTAACGCACCTAATACTGCTTCTAAGCCCAACAAAACATTCTGAAAAAAAAATCATTTTTCATATCACTGGAAGCTATTTAACAAGAGTTTCTCAAAGTAATTTGATTTTATGGTATTTAAAAAAACTAATGAAAATTTTTTTTTTAGTAAAATTACAATTGATTTTTTTTAATACTTAGTTAACACATAGTTAAACTATCCATAATAGTCCACTTATGATTAAATAAAATTTTAAATAAAAATAGGAAATTATCAGAGATTTTTGTGAATATTTCAACCTAGATTACATTGAAAATTATTTAATAAGTATAAAATTTGATTACACTGATCAATTTGAAAAACATATAAATTCTAATTCATGTTGCAAAAGATTATTTTTGTTTCCCTAGAATAACCATGAATTGTGACATAGTATATAAACAATAGATCCCTAATTGTCTCAGAATACATTTTATAACTATGAATAGAGAGATAAATTTAAAATTTATTTCACTAACTTTTAAAAGCAATAGAGTTGTTAACATGAAAATTTAGAAATTAATAGATGACATATTTTTAAATTACAAGAGAAACATAGATATAGGAAATATTTTAGATAATAAGTTTAAATTCATCAACTCTGTATATACATAACTCACAATATTTTGAGTCAAAGATGAAAGAAATAATAAAATTATACTTTTGTACTAAATACTAAAATAATTCTGCAATGTCAAGTTAGATGTCATTTTCATAATGAAAACTAGGAATAGGACTATACAAATGTTTAATTATACATCCATTTAAATAAAACTTTTACTTACTTAAAACCTTACAATTGCTGTAAGAAAGAAAGTTTACTCTTGCTAAAATTTTCATTTTGATTATCCAAGATAACTGAATGTTATTTTAATGCATTTCTTTTGTTAAAATATGTTTGAATGTTGCTCCAAGAATGAAAAACATATGCTAAAAATCAATCAGTATGCAAACAGACAATAAAGGGAAATCAGAAAAAATATTGGAGCTTGTTTACATATGCACTGCATAGACCTTCTGTAAAGGGAGAGCCAATTCATTAAAATATATTCCTTTTCTAGAAAAGTTATCTTACAATGCATAATGATTCATATATATCAGTTTCTATTTCCTGATAGATTAACATATCTTTTATTTTAAATATCTTATATAAAGAGTGAAAATTTTTTTACCCTTTGAGGTACTTCTCCCTTGCCAATTAAAAAATTAATAAAAAGTTATAATTATTTTAATGAAAAATGGACATCACAAGATTAATAAAGTGCTTTTTTCTGTGATAAAATTTATTCAATAGAATATATTTTTTGCAAAATTTTTATATCAATATTATCAAAGTTTCAGTTCATGCAATTTGATTCCACAAGAAGATTAAATTAAGTATACCTTATAATGTTACATCAGATAAGTATTCCTTTAAATATAAAAGCTGCTGTTAAACAAAAAATAAATAAAAATTTTATAAGTGGAAAAAAATAATGGAAATTTCAGCACCTATTTAAGAACACTGATTTTATTGCACAAAAGATATGATTGTCCAGATGATTGATTTATACAAGAGAAACAGACAAAAACTACTAAAATTAAGATGGTTTCAAGGTTTGTTAAAAATAATTTACTGTTTAAGCCCAGTAATTTTAAATCACTCCATTGCTAAATTTGCTCAGAAGTGTTCAAAATAAAAAAAACCTCCAAACTTGAAAATTCTAAACATGTCATTAATGTGATTAAACTCCTCAATGTATATATTTTATATTCATGAAATTCTAAATAAACAGCAATATCTTTCTTCCAAATATGCATACTATAAAAATAACAAGTAGAAAATAAAAATTAGAAAGATACATAAAACAAGAATTTTTCTAATAAGTACTGAAAAAAATGTTAAGTTTCTGTGATAAAAAATGGAATAACTGTGCGTAAGATTATGTGATGAAAATAAATTTCTAAAACTAAAATTTAGTTGCATTGTTCTAAAAAAACATGCCATTATGAAGTAAAAGTTGAAAAAGACTGATAAAGTACATGAAAAACAAATAAAAACTGCAATTAGAGCTATGACCACAAAAAACTATTAATAAAATAACAAAATATTTATTGAAAAAAGTCGAATAGTGATCTTAAATTTTGGCTTGGATAGATTTACACTAAAAATCAAAAGTATTAATGTCTTTTAATAAAAACCATATAAATTCCTTTACCATCTTTATAATTCTGGAAACAAATGTACTTTTATTCAAATATGTTATGATGAAAACTTTAAAAAATGAAAAGGGAAGATAACATTACATAGTGCAGCATTTTATTAACATGAAATTGCATAACCATTGAATTTGAAATGGCATGTTTTTTTTTTTTTTTTTGAATGGCATGTACAAAAGTTTTATTTTAAAAAAATTCAAATAAAGGTAACTCTGCAGAAATTTTATTTTTCAAATTTGGCTTGAAAGCAAATACAATATATTTCAACCAATTTGAAAAAATTTCTTGCTTATAAAGTTTTTGTAGCAAATCTACAATTAAAAATAATACAGCAGCAGTGAAGAGGTCATATTAATATTCTGAGATTATTTTATAAGGCTTAAAAATGAGCCTGGATGGTAGATTGAATGGCATGCCAATATGTCTACCATGATTGAAGTGGCATACTGATAACTCTTTCTTTTTTTTTTCATATGAGATATAACTATACATACTCAATGTTTTTCATAAAATCACTAAAATCCAACATTTGCAGAATAGTTATTATAATTCTACTACTGGTAGCAAATAAGTACCACGAAAAAAAATTATTTTCCATAGAAGTAAAAAGGGGTTTGCTTGAAAAACATAACTTCAACCTGTGAAATTTTGCCCTTTTTCTAACAAAAATTTTGCTTAAATCTAAATTAATTATTAAACAAAAGATGTTTTTAATACATTTAAAACTCAACAATTCAATATTAAAATGAATAAATATGAACATATTCAAAGTATGCAGAATATAACTTAACCATGATTTAACATGTTGATCTTTTTTAATTATAGAATTAATATAAATTGGTAGTTTGGAACTAAATAAAATATTGAACTCAAAATTAACACTACAAATTTAAATATAATCACTATTACCAAATTTTAAGGTTAAACTCTCAACTTGCATTAATAGTTTTTTTATCAAAAAATCAATTTCTTGAGAAACAGAGTTAAGAGTTTAACTTTTGGAAAACAACCAAGTATGAACAGTTGTTAACAAACTTTTTTAATTATTGGTACCTTTTTGAACTTGGGCTTGCTTAAGATGCTTATTTGCAATGACAACTGTTAGGAAATAGCAATTAAAAGTGCAACATTTAATGCTTGTAATGGTGAATAGCACTTCTGTAAAGAAGACACAGCTTTCTTGCAATTTGGAAATCACTGGATTCTACTAAACATAAAATTTAATTTTGGAACTTTTAGAGTAGCTAAGAATACAAATGGAAAATTGAACTAATATACAATAATGTTCTTTTCAACATAAAGAAAGCAAGAAAAACCAAGATTTCCTAATAATTTTTATATAAGATTAACATGAAACTCTGATGCTTCGAAATGTAGCTCAATCAAACTTCCCCTTTAATAGACAGAAAAAATTAGCACTATTAACATTATTTAAATTTTCTAAAGCACAATTAAAGAAACTGAGGTTCTATTGATAATCTATGTTCTAAATGTATTTTACAAAACTTAGCTACTACAAATACCCCCCTTTTTTTTAAAAAAAAAAAGGAATATATTACATTTATCTTAACAAGAAAAAAAAATCTTTTCTACCTAGATCTATTAGTAAAAGAATATAAGAAAAACACAAGAAATGAAAACTATTATATCTCTTCAAGCATTGAGCTCCCGGGAAAATTATAATGAATATTCTTATTCTGTTCTACTTTTCTGTTGAATAACATGGGGAAAATTGGTTCTTTGTTACAGGAAAACTGTCAGTTTGAAATCACAAAAAGGAAGGGACTAGCACTAAGAGAGAGAGAGAGAGATATGGTTTATAAGATAATTGGGTAATTTTATGAGCATTAAATAATTTCAAAATTATTTAGGACACAAAGGCAAGGACTAGCAATCAGACAGTTAATATGGTTTATAAAATAATTTATAAGTACATAAATTAATTTAATCAGAATAAAAAGTTTTATTCTGATTAAAAATTTAAGTGTTTTTTTAACTGAAGAATTGTCATATAATTTCATTAATTTTTATTAAATATAATACAGCAATTTTTTATATTTAAGAAAAAACAGTTGATATAGATAGCAACAAAACTTACATAAAGCTGTAAGGAAAGAAGAAAAAATATAATATAAAATAAAGGAAAGCAAATTTTTGATATATTTTAAAATGAGCACAAGTCAAACTGCAGGCACTTTAAATGGCTTATCACGTTTTACTCTTGTTTTTCCACAGTAGATAAATCAAATGATATTAAAGAAAATGGGGCATTGCATCACAAACCCTATCAGCATAATTATGTCTAAGGGGGTTCCAATGAACTTATTTACTATAGTTCTGAGAAGAAAGAGAAATATGAAATTTAATTAAATTAAATAGGAAAAATTTAGAAAGGAAAAATAAAATATTAATATACTGAATTTTTTTATCAATTCTGAATTAGTGTAAAAAAAACTAATTTGAGAAATTGGCACAAATGAAACTAATATTTGTTTCGTTTGAAATTAAAAAAGTTTCAAAACAAAATATTGGAATGATAAAACATTATCATAAGAAATGATAAATGAAAGCTGGTGAGAGCATGCATAAAATGAATGTAATTTCTTTATCTTTACAGTGAAAAACAAATGAGGCTGCCAAGTACTACACTTTTTACAAAATATTTTACTCAGTGGGGGACAATTAAAAACTAAAGGTTTTAGAAGTTTTGGTAATGGTGCCAATATTTTAAAAGCCTCCCCACAAAAGTGCTTGAATAAAGTAACATTTTATATAAAATTTTGAATAATTTACATGAAGTGGTGTGAAAAATAACTTTAAATCAAATTTAAAAATAAATACTTGAATACATAAACTTAGCTACTGCTAGAACGTTTTTTTTCTAAAAAGGCGTAGAAAGTTGGCAGCTCTACAAATGTTATATATTTCAAAATAATATATATTCAAAAAATATAACTTAGCAAAATAGTTTAGATATTTTAATCCCAAATAATAAAGAATAATTAATGATCACTAGCACACACCAAAGAATGATGGAGTTTATACTGAAACATAACATGTTATGCAGTTGCAGAAGTACATTTTTATCAAATCATTCATAAAAGATAAATAAATTTTAGAAACATTATGTTCATCATTCAAAAACAATAATAAATAAGAAGTAAGTATAAGTTAACTTTCAAAACTGAAATGACAGCAAACTAAAACATTTTTCCTAGTTAAATGACAAATATTTTGCTACTTATTACAATTAACTATTGCATTACCACCTGTACTTTAAGAAAGGTAATCATGTTAAGTAAGTAAAAACTAATGTAAACAATATTTTACCAATTCTCAAAGGTTTAAATTATTTCAAATAAAAAATGAGAAAGAACCTTTAAAACTTCAATGAAGTGGAAGAACTTTTGTATTAATACCTGTTAAAATCAGCAAGGTGAATTTATTGAAATGAAAACTTTGTGGGCTTATTTTTATTTAAACTACATAGGATTTATTTATTTATTATTTTTTTTTTGTCATAAGTCACTTCTATAAAACTGTTTTTGGCATGAATTTAGAAAACCTGAAGAAATACCTAAATTTTTATAGAGCCTCCAAAAATCAGAAAATTTATATATATTTCGTTTTGGAAAAATTGAATTCAAATTAAAAAAAAAGTGAGAATGAAAAAAAAAGAAATTTAAGAGTGCAAATTTTCATTAGTTTATAAATGTTCTCACATGTTATAAGTCATAATACATAAGAAACTACATGCAGTGTATCCATACTCTAAAGAAACTCTCAAATATGTTATGAAATACCGATCAGATATAAAAATACAAATTAGTTATTTTCAATCAATGCCTTAAATACTACCAAACTTTACTTCTATGTTTCCATAATTTTTGGACACCCTGTATATGATGGTGCCATCAAACTCTTTTTTAGAAGATTACTACACTCTTTTCAAGCTTGTTTTAGTATTATTTTAATGTTATTCTTTCAAATGACACCTGAAACATTTTTATTTTCACGAATGTTTTGAAATTTTAAGAGTAAATCTTTTTGTTTTACATTCTCAGGGGAAAATATTTATTTATGAAATGTTCTTTTACTGTTTGTCTACGATAGGTACTCTGACAAACATTCGTCTGAAGGTGTGGCGGTGACTATGGTAACGAGGTATGATTATTTCAAGTTGGGGTGCGGGTCCCTCTTTTAGACTGGTTTTGGCAAGAGAAAATGAGACCTCTTTCTTCGGTCTATTGTGTTAGCTCTAGAGTGAAGAGAAATAAGTATTTGTGCCTGAAACATCATTTAAATCATTAGCATCCAAAATTTTATATCATAATTTTTACATTTTTTGTTGTTTTGTAAAAAGTATATATTATAAAAAATATTAGCCCAAAACGATTTTTTTTATTTAATTTATTTTACAAGATATTAACACTTAAATTTTAAAGCTCTTTTTAATTAAAAAAAAAAATCTAAGGATAGAATGAATGGATTTTTAAAAAATTTATCTCATTTTACGTGGAAATAATTGAAGTTTTTGATAAAATAATTATAATAAAACAAATGTTTAAAAAATTTAATTTTTATTGCAAAATGAAAAACAAAAATGTTGTTAATGTCGTACTAAGTTCAAACAAAACCCATTTTAAAGTAAATTTTATTCTGAACAAAATGGCTTTTCAAAAAAAAAAAAAAAAGGATCGCAATTGTGTAAAAAGTTATAGCTTTTTTTGCGAAACGCTGTACCGCGGCGCGCTCTGCCACTCCACTCTTGATCGCTCAAATCGCGCTGTATCAGTTGATTTGGAGGGAATTTAAAAGCCTCAACTTAAGTTTCACAAAATAACAAACATTATATTAAATAAATAATTTATAATTTTAGGTGAATAATATTATGAATAATTAGTTATTTATAATGTATTTACATAATTTTTTGAGTTCAAACTTGGAACTAGAAAAATATATTTTATTTATAACTATTTTATCAAAAACTTCAATTACTTCCAAGTAAAATGAGATACAATTTTTTAAAATACATTTATTCTATCCTTAGATATTTATTTTTTAATTAAAAAGAGCTTTAAAATTTAAATGTTAACATCTTGTAAAATAAACTAGTTTTGGGCTATTGTTTTGTATAATATATACTTTTCAAAAAATTTAAAAATTCTGATATCAAATTTTGGATATAACTGCTATTAAAATTTTGACTGAATGGCAAATTAAAATTGTTATTTCTATGTAATTGATAAATAGGATATGTATGGAGATTGTATAAAATTGTTTAAAGCAAGTTCAATGTTTCATTAATAAATAACTCATATATAATTTTTTATACATAGTAAATTGGTTATTAAGAAAAAAATAAATTTGCTAATAAAAAAAGGTTAGAATTATTTTTTTTAATAAATAATGAGAAAAACTATACAGGTTACATTAAAATAAGAGTAAGAAAGCGTAATTTAAGAAAAAAATAAACTTAGATAATTTAAGGTGGTTTGATGGGTGCTGATAAAACTCATCGTTGATAGTTTTAGATTTCATCCTATTTGCGGTAAATTGCTTTCAGTTTAAAAAAAAAAGTAAAAAATAAATAATAAAAACAAAGATATTTAATATTTTTTCGGCACAGATAACGTGAACTATTTCTATTTTCAGCAAAAGTTTTATTTCCTTTTAAAATCAGAGTTAATAAGTTTAAGCACTTCACTATTTCTAGAAAACTCAAATAATAAAAGAAATTAACTGCTTTAAAACACGTGCAAGTTTAGAAATTAAACCATCTAACAGTCAATGAACATTCATAATAAATAACGTAAAATTAAAAAGTAACATTAAAAAAAACTGCTCTACCCTTAATGTCAGAATTTGTTCACTTTTTTTCTTTCTTTGTATATAAAAAATAGCAACCGACTGAGTAAAGAAAATCCTTTTAAGTAAGAAAGAAATATCCATGCGAATCTTTAAAAAAAGTTATTAAATCAGATTAAATATGTCTCCTATTGGTGGCTGAGTCAGCCAATCTGGTATACTTCCCATACAAACTATCATCGAAGCTTCCCTCCCTAAAATGCCCTCTTCTTGTTTCCATAGCACCAGACTGATGCAGACTTTGTGGCAGTCAGAGTACCTATCGTAGACAAACAGTAGGTATTAGATGTTGGGATTTAGAATTTTTTAGCATAAACTTTAAAATTTTTGTTAGGCACATGATTATTGATCTTTCAAAAAATTTTCAGACTATTAAAAACATCTCAGTGCTCAAAGTATTTGCTTAAAGGCTCTCATGCATGAAGGTTAGAATAATCAAGATAAAATCATCATAAATGTTATTCTGTCTTAGTTTTAAAATAACATTTGTTATTTGTTGAGAGCTTGGAATTCAGTGTTTCAAAAAATATAAGTTATTTCCCCTTTAATATTTTGCTCTGGTATGGGTTTTAATATTTTTTACATATCTGATATAAAAATCCTATTAATGATAATAGTTGCTATAGTAATTTTAATATTATGAATGATTAACTAGCTAAAAATCTTTATTGACTCAAGAAAACTTTAAAATTTATTAATCAAAAAGATTTTACTGATGAAATAGAAAATCTTTCACTTTACAAAAAGCATTATGAACCGTATAATTTTATAATTCAAGACATCATAAAAAAATCCCTGTAATAAAATAACTTTTGATAACAACTCATAAAAAAATTAATATTGGCCCGGCAATTCTATTAAGTATTAAACTTCCATGTTGAATGACAGAGATCATTTTTTTTTAAAAAAAAGGTTCTTATTATGGTCAGAAAATATAATATTTAAAAGCAATGTAGTTATGTCCTTTAGTTTGTTGACTTCTAATCATTTGTAACACCGTTAAAATATAAAAAAAGACTTGTAAGAGTTAGATGCAATGCCTTAATGATTATGTAAAAATATATAGATATATATGCAAGTAGTAAAAAATAATTACAAAAATTTATATTTCAGAAAAAAATTTACAACCCACAATAAATTCGAATTTTGAGTTAGTAACAATAAAAAATAGTTATAACAATTTAGGAGAGAAATTACAAATTTTTTGACTTTTTCTTTTAGAACAATAAGTGAGTGAATAACAATGACAAGAAAATCTTTACTTGTTTCACCAGATGCCAAATTCAAAAATAAATTGTTCAAGTTTTAAGCACATATGCCAACAATTGAAACTGTATAATGCAAGAAAAAACCCCTGTATTTCATAAGTGGTAAGCAGATATTTTAGTCAAGCCAAGACACAGGACAACCAATTTCAGGAGTCAACATGTGTTTATATAAGTCCAAGTTAGACTAAAACAGTTATGCCACAGTCAATTTTTTTAATTATTCATAGCATATAGACGGGTCCATTCCTTAGCTAAAATGAAAATATACTCATTAGAATTCATTAAAAATAGAAAAAAACTAAATTTTTTAAAAACCCATAGCTGCCAACACAGATAGGAAAAAATCCAATAGATTTTATGAAATAATATAAATTTCATGATAATTGTTCCAAAATATATTACACATAGGGAATTTTAGGGATTTAAATTGTCATCGAAATGGAAAAACTCTAATGTTTTCCAGTTATGATTTCACATTAAATAAACTTGAAATGTTATATATTATGCTTATTCATAATTTTGAATAGTAATAGGCATTTAATTCCTCAAAGATAGTTAACTGAATTTTATAAATGAGGCTTGCTTCACTATGTATTAGTGACACTTATTTAAATATTCAAGCAAGCAATAATCTGCACAAAAATTCTATTTCAAAAGGGATTTTTTAAGGAAGCTTACTCAATTTTAGGGAAATTTCTAAAATGTACAAAAACCAGGAGAATTTTTATTAAACCAGTAGACCAGGAAAAACTGGCAAAATCCAGTAGTCTATTGGAAAATCCAGTAGGGTTGGCAGCTATGAAAACCCTAAATCGAAGTCAACAAATTAATCCACCAGTATAAGACAAATTAGTCTTAAAATAAATAATTTTTATTTTAATAGGAGGAAACAGGCTAGTTAGCACAGTTTATAGTTTAACGTTTTATATTTTTTTCTATGATATACTAAATATGTAATTTTTATCACCTAATCTACTTATTTAAACTGTTAAAAATGCTTTAAAATATTTTAAGATGTCACAGAACAATAAAAGCTTTAGGTAAAAAACTTTACTTGCAGAAAATCATATTTGCTCCAAATACTCTTTGGAAGCTATTAACACATAGAAACAACAATAGATGAAGTATGTTTAGATTGTTAAACAGTAATACTACTAGCTTTTGGTAAAAAAAAAAAAAAAAAAAAACAATTAGTAGAATGCATCTGAATGAGTAGAGCATCTACTTAAAATTCAATTAATTTTTTTAGTTGTTTGGGCTTTTGGCAAATCTGTGATTCATCTTTTATGACGATCCAAAGAAAATATTTGCACATTATTTGACCTCCACACTATGCTTCCCTACCACACATCTGTGCATGGACTAGAGCTAGCCCAAATTAAAAAAATTTATTTGTCTCTAAGTAATAATCATAAGTAATTTTTTCTAATTTTTAATGTGACAATTATTATTAAAAAATTAAATATTATCTTTTCATTGCTTTTACTGAAAATAAAAATATATAAATTAAATATAATCAATTTTTGCTTTTTCTTAGAATTTCTGAGATATAATACTCATTAAACAATATTTTTAAAACAATGCTAAGTGGTTCAAAACAAAAAAATTTTTTTTCCAAAACTGATATTTCAGCTATATTTTCTAAAAATTATCAACAAATGGGTTTTTGAGGTTGCTGATTAAGAATATAATGTTAGAAATTCAATATTCAAAATGGTGGTGCTTAATTGAAGAAACAAAATTTATTACGACATTATGGAGAGTAACAAGGAATCTTATCTAAAAGTTCTAAATTATCATTTCTTCAGCCTTTCTCATAATAAAAAATTCATAGAATTATTTACATAAAAATATATTGTATTGCTTATTATTTCAGAATTTTATATTTTGTTTTGTGCTGAAAAAATAAACAGTTTCTGACTTTCCAGTTTCTCAGTTACAGTTTCATTATTTTTACTAAGGGTTAGGAGTAAAAGACACAGAACATTAAGTTTCATTTAACTTAGTATTTACACTGTTATTGTTTTCCAAGTTAGTCTGTTCATCAATTACTTTCTGCTAGTTCAAAATTTGAAACTCTTAAATTTTTTTTCTTTGGGACAACTTCTGACTGAGTTATTTTGGATTTCTTATGTTAGAACATTAAGCTTCCTTTAAATTAAATTTCTAAATAAAAAAATAATTAAAAAGGTCCATTTTCCATTTTAATTTTCTTTTTTGCCATTCACACATGCTTTCGAAAATTTTGATGTTTTTAATATTATGTTATTATGACAAAATAATTTCGAGTTTGAGTTAGCACTTTTTGATGCGCTCGATCTGCAATAAATTCATGTTAAAGCAATTTTCTGATCTTTTTTTTAAAGACTTTTTTGCATGCTTTTATTTTTTTACAAGGAAAACTTTTAAATACTAAGTTGTTACCTATGTTTTGTTAAAACAAATAAGACATTAAAGCTGTCAAAAACCTTTTTGACCCTTTTATTCTAACGTATTATACATGCACCTAAACAGTACTTTTCATTCTAGGTTTAACTGCAGGTTCTTGTCTTTATTATTATTTTTTTAAGAGAATTTCAGGTACTGTAAAAATTAGTAAAAAAAAGGTCAATGGAAAAAACTTATTTTTTAAAAATAATTTACTGTATTATTACAACAATTATTTAAAGAAATGGAGAATTAAAATTACAACAGGGCTGTTTGTATCCCGTACAAGAGAAAAACTGGTAGCAAAGCCATTTCATTACAGTCTTATTTTCAGGAATAAGGCTGATTATATATTATAACATATAGTGGTGGCCGAAAGTGTGGACATTTTTTGAAAGTTTCATATTTTTCAACTTTGTGTGCTTGTAGAATATATTAATTTTCACTTAAATACAAACGTTTATATATCAAATTGAAGGTAATTTAATGTAGAATTTAATAATAAATACAGTATTAACATACCTGTATTACAAAAAAAGTTATGCTCATTTTAATAGAACAAACACAAATTGTTTTGAATAAAGACGTGTTTTGTTATAAAAGCGTACTAGCCAATCACAGACATTGTTCTTAGGACCAATCAAATGTCTGTAACTATAGTTTAGGTTATTTGGATGGTAAAAGAGTTATTGTTGTGGAAATATTTTGCGGAATGATGCATACTAGTACAATTAAATAGAGTATTGCTGTTTTTGAATATTGAAAGTCTTTTTTTTTAAAATTAAACTAATTTTAAACAATGTCATCAACAAGAAGAACTAATTGAACATCTATAAAAAGAAGCCGAATTGTCATATTGAGAGAAAATGGCCTCTCTTATGCTGAAATTGCAAGACAAGTTGGTGGTTCAGTGACTTGTTCTGGAGTACAAAAGTTTTTTTACGTTATGAAAAAACGAAATCAGTGGAAAATAAAGCCAAATCAGGTCGGAAAAAATGCACAAGTGCTACTGCTGATAGAAAAATTAAACGGCTATGCCTTCAAGATAGAAAAATTTCATCATATGCCATTAGATGTGATGTGAATGTTAGTAAGTTCAAGAACAAAAAGAAGAAGGTTATCAGGATTTAGACTACAAGCTAAATTAGAACTATCTTAGTTAGAATTCCAAGGGGAAAAAAAACCATATTTAAATCAAAAGCAACACGAAAAATGAGTTAAGTGGGCAAAAGAACACATTAAATGGTCAGAAAATCAATGGAAGCAAGTAATCTGGAGCGACGAGAGTAAAGTATAGCGTTTGGTAGTGATGGTAGAAAATACGTCAGACGTAGAGTAGGTGAAGCACTTCATCGTGATTGCATTGAAGCAACTACAAAAAACTCAACAAATGTCATGATTTGGGCATGTATGTCTGCAGATAGTGTGGGCCGAATTCAAGTGATTGGTGGCATCCTGAATGCCAAAAAATACATCGAAACTGTCCTGAAACCAAAATTGATACCTTTGATCAGAGATCTCTTTCCCAACAATGCACCATTTATTTTTCAGCAGGATTCAGCTCCATGCCACACAGCAAAAGTATGCAAAGCATGGCTTCAAAATAAAAGCATAGATATATTACCATGGCCAGGAAACAGCCCTGATCTCAATCCAATTGAAAATTTGTGGCGACGTTTGAAAATTCTTGTACGAAAAAAACGTCCATCCAATAAAAGACAATTTGTTGAAGCTATAATTGATTCTTGGCACCATGTGATTACGAAAGATGAACTCCAAACACTCGTTCACTTGATGAAAAGACGCTGTGAAGCTATCTTAAAATATAAGGGTTATCCTACTAAGTATTGATTGTTTAAGTATCACTTTAAAAAATGAAAATCTAAGATAGATCTTACTATTAGTTGCATAACTGTTTTTGTAATAGAGATATTGTAACACTGTATTTATTATTAAATTCTACATTAAATTACCTTCAATTTGATACCTAAACGTTTGTACTTAAGTGAAAATTAATATATTTTTCAAGCACACAAAGTTGAAAAACATGAAACTTTCAAAAAATGTCCACATTTTTGGCCACCACTGTATATATAATACTGTTTATTACCCAAGAGAAAGTATATAAAGTTGAATAGTTCATAATTAAGAGCAATAGCTTTATCAATGCTTTTTGTCAGCAGTTAAAATACCACATTTTAAAAAACAGAGTTGAAATTGCTGGAAAAAAATAACTGAAATTAGTGCCCTACAGTAGCACATCCAGGATAGGGTTTCCAGGGTTTAAACCCCCCTTATTTTAAAACTTTCTTTAGGAATTTATTTCTAAAAAATAGTTATCCTGGTGTTTAAGGAAGAGGATTAATGTTAGACTGTAAAAGAGAACAATGGGTGAGAGAAAAAGGTAGGACACAATCACAATCACTGAATTGAAGATAGGTGTTTGTTAAGTGTGATGGAAGAGAGGGGGAAGCAACCCTCTGCATTTGTGGTCAACATTTCCTCCCAGCTGCTTGTAGGTAGGTCAAAGTCACCTTGATTGGTATGTACACTCACTGGTGAGAATGTGAAAAAATTTAGGGTGTGGTGGGAGAGTTGAATGTAAAAGATTGAGTAGAAAAGAAAGAATGTCATTTTCCTAGCAGGGGAAGAAGAATGTAAATTTGAAGGGAGTACAATTGAATGAAAGAGATAAGGAGTAAAAGGGAATTATCATTTCTTAGAATTATACCACAGGGGCCAGAAAAATCAGAATATTTTGGGGGTGGAGACTGAACATTCCCCTTGTTCACAGAGATTAGAATCAGTCCTTATTGTGATCTGTAACAAGCAGGATGCCTAAAATCAGCTCCAATACTGTTTCTAAAAAACTGGAAGTCATCAAATGGCATAAAGAAAATGGTTCTGTTATACAACGAACTTCTAGGTATTTCGGCATCGACAGAAAAAGAATTCGAGAGTGGATTAATAAAGAAGAAATTTTATTTGCTGATAATCATGGGGAACAAAAGAAAATGCGGAAATTAATGACTGGGAGAAAACCTTTATCAGAAGAGTTAGATGATACCCTGTTTGAATTTTCAGAAAAAGAAAGAGAAAATGGCTTTGCGGTATCCAACAGAATGCTAGAAGAAGAGGCATTAAAAATAGCAGCTTCTCTTGGATTTATAGATTTCAAAGCATCCTTTAAGTATATAAAACGATGGAAAAAAAGGTTCGGCATTTCCTTGCGAAGAGGATTAAAAGAAAGCCAGAAGTTGCCAGGTGATCATGTTGAAGTCGCAAATAGCTTCATTCAAGCTATTTGTTCGTTAAGAATAAAAAATGACTACACGCCATATAATATTCGAAATATGGATCAAACGATGGTGAGGTTTGATGAGCCATATTCTCAAACTAATGATATTGCTGGAAAAGTACAATAAGGATCACAAACACAGGATGCAAAAAGCGAGGCTTTACCGTAACGCTAGCAGCAACTGCCTCAGGACATAAGCTTCCCGCTTTCGTGATTTTAAAAGAACCAACAGGACGCATCCCACCTCGTGTGCTAAAAGACTTAAAAATTCCGCTTAATGTTAAAGTTACCTGCTCTATCAACGGATGGATGACGGCCAACCTTATGGAAAGTTGGTTAACAAGGATTTGGGGTCCCAATGAAGATGATGTAAGAAAATTTATCATCTTAGATCGAGCTTCAATCCATAGAACGTCAAGTCTCCAAGAAAAATTGAAAGATCTAGACACAGATTTGGTTTTGATTCCGGCAGGGGGCACAGGCCTTCTGCAGCCAGCAGATGTTTCGTGGATGGCGCCCTTTAAAAGTGCACTTGGAAGAGAATGGGCCGTCTTCATTAGGAACAAACAAAAGACTCTTGCAGGGAATCTAAAAAGGTCAACTCAGCAAGATGTGATTGGTTTTGTGTCAGCCGCTTGGGAAGCGGTAACCGAAGAAACTATTTCTAAATCTTTCAAGCGTTGTGGTATATCGAACGCTTTAGATGGAAGCGAAGATGGGCCTTTTCATTCCCGATTAGTCGATGTCGGATCTATAGGCAATGATATCACTGATGAACTGAATGCAGGTATATACATGAAATGTACTTTTATATATTATTAAGTTTATACAACTAAAATATATAATTAAATTAGCTTGAAATTATTAAAAAATATATACATTTTACGCATCAATATAAGTTACAGAGCGAAAATAAAAAGCAATTTGTTTGCAAAATATTGGCGTGAAAAAAAATGTGCCAAATCCGATGCATGTGCTTCATCAAAAAAGCAGTAAAAATATCAGAATATTTATAATCTATTAATTTAAATAAAAATATAAAAAAAATAATAGCTATTTTGCTTGTTAAAAACCAGTTTAATTCATTCCATAACCTAACTTGCTAACATACAAATTGCAAATTAATGTTTAAAAGTGAATATAAAAGTATAAAAATCTTATTTGTGAAATGTAAAACGTCCTCCTTTTATGAATTTTTCTTCACATCCGTATGCACAGTAGTATTCAACCATTTTTATTGAATTTTATAGTTTAAAACAAAGCTCGACAATCCTCCTCCATAGTAAAAGACTGGGGATAGAGTATACTGAAGAGAAAATCGCCCCTGAATTACGTGACAATGTTCCTTTTCAACAAGGGAAGGACTTGTTCTCTCTACGTAAATCTCTCCTCTAAGGATTATTCACCTTATTGACCATAATGGCTACATTGCCAGACATAACATGTAGTAATGAATGGTCATTCTTCACATTTAAGATTTTAAAATCATATTTGAGAAATTACATTTTATAAAACAGATTCAATGGCCTAGCCCTCATGCACAGTGCAAAAATAAACACGACACACTGAATAACTTTTGATTTAAAGATCAGATTTTCGCATGCTAGGACTCAATGGCTCACATGAGTGACCTTAAATATGCTGATTAGTTAGTGCAGAGGATATTTTAAGCTTCTAAATCAGGCAAAAAATCATACTTTCTCTGAATAAGCATATCTTTTCTTCAACGGATTTGAATTCCTGATCCGCAAGATATGGGGTCGTAGCTGCAATTTTAAAAGAATGTGATCATAACTTAGAAAAGCATTTGGAAGTTTGGACTCCTTAATGTTGATTTTAATTTTTTGCATATTTTGCCTTAGCTCAAGAACTTTTAAAGCAATTCGAAAAATTTTTGCACAAAATTATAAAATTCATTTATTTAACAATGATTCAATGCAAAAAATAATTATTTAAATTAAAAATAGCAGAAAAGTTTTGAACAGTAAGGTACACAACTTTTTACATCATTTTGGAGAAAGTAATTTTATATTGAAAAATGTAAAATTTGTACAAAATTTGTCGAATAGTTCCTGAGAAATTCAATTTTAAAAAAGTTGAATTTAATTTTAATTGAAAATGAATTTTAATTTTAAAAGTTTAAAATTCAATTTCTCACAAACCTTTCAACCGATTTGGATCACATTTAAAATAAAATTCTTTAAAATGATTAAGAAGTTGTGTATCTTACAATTATAATTTTTTCTGATCATTATTAAAAGTAATAATAATAAAAAAATTATTAAAATTTTCTTCATTGAACTATTTTTTGATAAACTAATCTTATAATTATATGCAAAAAATTTTCAATTCACTCTAAAAAGTTCTTTAGATATGGAGAGATACTCAAAATGTTAAATTAATATTAAGGGGTCTAAACTTTTGAAGGCTCTCCTGATCAAACTATTGGCACCATATTTTCCTGATCGCAGATACTTCAAATATTGTAGCCTAAAATATCATTTGCACTAATTAATTAGCATATACGAGGTCACCCCTGTGAAAAATAAAGCTTGAGTCCCATAGTACGTGGAAAATCTGATCATTAGATTTACAGTTATTCAAGGCATTCCATATAATGAAGAAATTACATTTTCTAAGAGAAGGCTCTAAAATCACTTCATCGAAAGACCTAGGAAAATAGACTCAAGTGAAAAAAGAAGTTTTTTCTTCATTTTTACTCAATCCATATATTTTGCATTTCATCAATATAAAGTAATAAACAATTTATTCGTTGTGTAAAAAATTTAATTAATTGATAAAAATAATTTTTAGGTTAAAGAATTTTAATTTATTTAAATACAGTTGAACCTGTTTATCTCCAACCTCTATATCTCGAAAACCTCTTTATCTCAAAATTTCTGAAATTTCCTACATTTACTGTCTGAAATCAATGTATTTTCCATGTTTATGTCGAATTTTTTTTCTTTTAAAAACCTCCGTTTTTCGAATTTATAATAATAGAGCACAAATGTCAAAACTTTCTTTATCAGTTGAACTCGCAAACAGAGATGAATTTTGTGAATCTACAGGAAGCAGAGATGAACAGGTTGGAGGTGTTTCTTGGAATTTCAATCACTATCCCTTCCTTAACTAGAAAGGAACACAATGATTCTGGCAGTAAGTGAAGGGTTAATGAGTAGTGACCATCAGGGGTTAGCTTTTCAACATGGATAAGAAAGCAAAGAATAGAAATTCATTTTGACCTCAAAACTGCAACCAATCAATCAAATAATAATTTTCAAAAAATAGTTTTAAAGTGAACTATAGAAAACAGTTGGTACGCAAAATTGAGGATGCCATCGATGAAAAAAGTGAGACGCTATCTGAATTACTGGTTTGTCTGGAGAAATGTGTCTCTAAAAACTATCCAAAATGGTTTTAAAAGATCATATTGATGAATCAAAAGTGAAAGCAAAAAGAAGTAGAAACAGCTTTAGAATTCTTATAAACTACTCTTGAATCCCAGGAAAATGTTGGCTATGAGGAATTTGTGATCTTTCTGACCTCAAAAGAATAATCGAAACAAATAAGGTTATACATTAAATCTTGGAAAAATTATTTTCAGTTTAAATGTATGTTAAAAAACTGTTTAAAAAAATAGATGTATGTGGTATAATTAATTTGAAGAAATGTCTATATTTTTCTACTAAAAACAATTAAAGCACTTTCAATAGAATTTCTTAATTAAATTTAATTTTTTTAAAGTACCCGTATAACTCGAAACCTCTTTATCTCCAATTTTTCCCCTTTCCCATGAGATTCGAGATAAACAGGTTCGACTGTAAAATATTTAAAATACAGTAGAGAACCAATTATCCGGGATGCTCGGGACCATCGCTATCCCGGATGTCTGAATTTCCCGGTTTTCTGGATCAACCAAAAAGTGTTGTTATTCGATGTTTTATCGAACCCGAATTACAAGGAAAAAGTGTAACACATTTTAAAGTAAAAGAAAAAAGGTAAGCAATCCTAAATTTAAAAAGAAAAAAAAATGGTAGAAAAATAAAATTTGAAAGAATAAGAAAAATTTGCAAGTTTAGACAGGAAAAACAAGTTTAAAAAATACAAAATTCTCATATTTATTTTTTAAAAATAATAACAATTCCTAAATTAACTAATATAAACAAATGATTAAATAACGCAATATATTTCATACCTAATTATACAGGAGGGAAAACGATAAAATAAAAGGAAAACTTATTAATCCTAATCAAAACAACGAAAATTATCGAACCGAAACGATCGTTAAAAAAGGCGCTAACATAAATATTAAAGCCCGGAACAAGGCAAGATCAACGGAATTAAAAAAAGAATAAAGAAAAACCTAATGATAAAATTTATGAATAAAAAGAATTAATGTATTAAGAGCAAAATTTATCGTGAAAAAAAATCAAGCGTAGTGGAATCAGAAAAACAAAACTGCAATCTGCTTCATAAAATAATCGTATGTTTAAATTAATAAGCAATTCTCCCTTTATTTTTATTTCTTTATAAAAACACGATTTTTAACGAAAGCAGATGTGATTCCACATCAAGAAAAACTTTCAAATGATACCAAAGAATTAGAATTTATTGAAAAGAAAAATATTTTATTTTTATTAATCGATGTCAAATAGATAAATATATTTTTCTTTCATCTTCTGTTCACTGATATGCACGTGCAATGCATTTTCCCCACCCCCTCATAAATCAGAGAAAACGAAGTCAGCATGCCACTCCTTTGAGTTTGATTGACGGCCTAAAGGAGAAAATAAAACATTTATCCTTTCCCTGCCTCCTCTCGATCTGAAGATCGTCAAGGTCAGAGAAGAAATGACGTTTCTCTGGGTAAACGGGGGAAAAAATTCTCCCCTTCCTCACATTTTCCTCTACTCAACTTCAAGGATGAGTCCAATTTCCGCATTTTTTCATAATCGTTCTAGTTTAAAATGGCGGGAAAACCGAGCAAATTTCCCCCCGGTTTTCTGGTTTCCCGGTTATCTGGATACCGGATAAATGGTTCTCTACTGTATTTCAGTGTTCAACATTCATGGAAAGATTTATGAAGGGCATAGTTGCAAATATAGCAAATTGAAAAGTTATTACCCAAACTTGGAACTGACATCACAACAATATTGTATTTAAAATATCAATATTTGAAAACATAGTCAGAACGAAAATATAACTGCCAAGAAAATGGAATTAAATTTATATTTCCCTATATGTGTAGTTGTGTATCAAGTTAAAAAAGAAAATTATATTCATTTTTTTTTGTTAGTTATCACATTACAGGAGAAAAGGTTCACAAGCACTCACACTGATAAGCAAGTTTAAACAGAAAAACAAAGGTTTTAGTTCATTAAACAACGACTTGTATTTAAAAATTGTAAGGTCTAGCAGAAGTGGAGATCATAGACTCAGGGTACTTGTGGGGGTATTAATTATAAGGATGGCTTCAGGCCTGCACCTATTTATCGCTAACAGTTCATTTAAAATAAGGAAATTAGGATAATTTAATAAAAAAAATTTGAAAAATTGCTAAATTACTTATTGAATCAACATTAAAAAGTATTTTGGGAAGCACCTATACAAAAGAAAAATATGCACACCAAGGATTTGAAAGACTGTACACAAGTTTTTATTACTTTTCACAACTGAGTTTACTCCTGAAATAAGGATATATATTTGAAAAAAGAAACATAATTCAACTGAAAAATCATTAGAAACAAATCTTTTTTATTGAGTACACTTTTGTTTTCAACATCCTACTAAATGAACCACATCCATAGGAAGTTTTTTTTCTTATATATAAGTTTCTTTAACGAATTAAATGTTTAATTTATTAGCAGAGTTTAGTTCAGTGGCTTTTAAAACGTGCTAAAGGTTACAAAAAAAAAAAAAAAAAAAAAAATGCATGAAGCAAAAATAAATGAAATAATGTGATAACAAAAATAAGGAAGAGGAAAATTTACTTGAGAAAAAGCTAGTGCACTGCTGGTATTCTTAAATGCAACATAACTTAAGAACTTATAAAATCACGTACACTAATAAAAACTTATTAATTACCTGTTTTTATTGCTTCTGCTTCATTTATTTTCCATTGTTCTGCAACATCATTTGCCAGTGGATCATCTGGATTAGGAGCACTAAGTAAAGCCTGAATGGAAAGCAACACAGTTCGTATTTGTAATGCTGGACTCCATTTATCTGAAAAATGTCATTTTTCACGGTTAGAAATTCATTAAATGATTTAGAACTTAAATTTCAGCTTCATGACCAAAGTGAATGTAAAAATTATATTTAAAATACATCCATCTGTTTCCTAAGCATAAATATCAAATTACAGTTGTGAACTCACCAAATTTGTTATAACAATATACTTTAAATTTTAAATGTTATTTCAAAATATGAATACTTAGAAAAATGACTTATGTTCACTTATAGATCTTAATAGCATCATAAGGGAAATATTTGGACATGGGAAATGGAGGCACAAGTGTTCTTTTAGCACATATATTTTTAGTTGAACAATTTCAATTGTTTAATACCAAAAAACAGCAATTACCGGGGTTGGTGAGCGTTAGACATCAATAACACATAATCCCCTTCTGTAGTTAAACCATTTTGTAAAATTGAGTCAAATTTCAAAAAAACCTTCTAATTGTATTTTCTGTGTAAAAACTTGAGAAATTATTTGGTTCTTTTTCATAAAAATTTGTAACATGATGACTTTTCATTAGTTCATTTTACATATTTAAAGTTTTTGAATACTATGTGGGAGTGAGATTCATAGCAGACATCTTTTTAGATAATGAAATGCGTTATTATTGAATGTTGCGCTAATGAAAAAGAGTTCATTTGCAAAGTATGAAAATATAGTAGCTATTTCCAAGAAAACAAATATTTGTCCTATGGAAATAAGTTTCTATTGAAAGAAACTTTATAAAAAAACATTTTTAAAAGGACAGAGTAATAGAGAAAAGAGTATTAGGCTCATTTAAATAAACAAGTGTTATCATTACATTAGAATGAAAGAAAAGACTGACTGGTGTTGACCAATTAAAAAAAATATATATATTTCTAAAACAAAGTTTATAACTGTGACTTAAATTTAGAAAACAAAAGAATTCTTGAATTGAGACATACATACATACTTATCTTCATTTATCTAAATTGTGTTGAGTGAAAATTATACACAGTCATTTTACATAAAAAATAAAAACTCAATCTTGAAGAAAAAAATTTGAAATATTGAAAATATGAGTCATCAAATATCAATAGTAGAATAAAGAAAAATAACCTTCTTGCATACTTTTTTAGAAAATAATCCAATGTAGACTAAATATACTGCTAACAAAAAAAACAAAAAGAGATTACATAATTTTCTTTAAGAGAAGATTAGGACAATTTATCAATTTCACTTCCTAAGTTGGTACTAACTTAAAATACGATCTATGATATACAGTCAATATGTGCACATATATATACATAATTTAATACAAATAATGTTCATGTAGTTTTTATTATTAAAATAAACATTACCTTCTAAACCTTACCTTTCAAAATATCTAGACATATACGGCCTAATTTATCAATATTAGGATGATATATTTTGGTCATAAACCGTACTTTAGGAGCAGACATAGGATATTCCTCAGGTAAAAATAATTCTAATTTAAAAACTCCACCTTCAAAAGGAGACTGGAAAATAAATAAATATTTTTCGTAAGACACACAATAAATCTATTAGTATTTTATAGAAAAATTTGCCAGCTTTAAAATGTTTGACTTACATAAATACAGATTTGTGAATAGGAGGCAGTGAAAAAAAATGGAGTGACATAGTGCCACATTTCTTTTGCAGTTCAAAGGTAGTTTGAATATAGGAAATATTGAGAATTTTTTGTTACTCTCAGGAGCTAAAGTCATTTTTGTAACCACTGATTTTAGTTGATCTAAAAAAATTTCAATTTAATATTATATATAGTATATATTTATGGTAATATTTTAGGTAAAGTAAATTGATATCGATTAGACAACAGGAATTTACGGAAAAATTTTCGAGAATATAGTGCCTCATAAGAAAGAAATGACTTAACTGTGAGATTCAAAATCCGCATACAATAATTATGTATTTATAAATGTCAAAATTTTAAAAACAAAATAGAAATGCAACAATAACTGTTGCAAAACGATAACACACGTTCAAATTTATAATAGAATTGAGTACATAAAGTAGTGATTACATAAGTGCATGATTCAAAATTCACATGTTGTAATAGAATTCAATTCTATTAAAAGCATCGGCAATTTAAAAACCAAGTAGAAATGTGTCAATGATTGTAGAAAAAGTGAATGACAAAACAAAGTGAATTTAAAATTTAACCGTCAGGAAAAAAAAATTACTTAATAGCACTTCTTGATATTCATGGGCCATAATAATGGATTGAAATATCAAAACTTTAAAAACCATGTGGAAATTGGTGGAATAACTTCTGAAAAAACAAGCTACAGACCAATTTGGTTTACAATAGAAATGTCCATTTTTTATAAAATAGTTTTGGGTCCATAACTTCAACTTCTCAAATAAAATACCCTAAAATCTACAATTCTCCAAACTTTTTAAACCCCAGAACAGATTTTCTAGCAACTAAATTTTTTTTAGCAACTTATCTTCATCATACAAAATTTTATTGCAACTAAAATAGTATATGAATATATGACACTTAGTAAACGTAATTATAAAAAAATTAAATCAAGTTCCTTTTTCTTTAAAATAACTCATAAAAATGAGTGGAATAGATAAAATACCTACTTGTAACATGATAAAATGATTAGTAACCTCATAAAAAATGAAGAATAAAATATGTACAATAAAATAAAAAAAAATGTATTAAGTTAATTACAATCATTGCAATATTCTTAAAAAAAAATAAATAATTTTTTTTCAGGTTTCTACTGGGTTGTTCCCTCATTAGCAAACTTCATTATTTATTATTAATCTGTCATATAAAAATAATAAACCTAAGACATTCTGGTAACAGTTCAATATAGGCCATGGGGTCATAGAACACATGACTCTATAATTTCACAACCAATGGTAGATAATGGAAACATTGTCAGCATGTAGCACGGACTGCCTTAACTTCCTAGGCAAGCTGGGATGTATCGATCGGAAGCTGGGTGAACTGCCGCTGAGGATCAAATCCCCCAGTTCTTCACAAAGTTTCTAACCACTGAGCTTTCATATAAAAATAATTAAGATCCAAAAAATAAATATTACAGATTAATAACAAATCAAAAGTGGCGTTTTATTGTAACTTCTACAAGCAACTTTCATTGGTTAAATCCATTTTTTAGCTATCTAAAAAAGGTGAAAAGTGAGCATATTTGCAGATGGTCAGAAACATATGGCATGTTTGTGGATAATTAGAATTACTTTTTCATGGTTTGAGTAGCTTCCCCCGATCAACGAATCATTTGATTCGTAAGGCAAACATTGGTGGCATACTACAGGGTGTTTCATATTGAATGGGACAAAAAGAAAACATGATTATAAACGTTATAATTAATATATTTAGAAAATTCAAATTTACCTCAAAACTAGATTTATTCAAGTTTTTACAGGTGTTCAATATGTGCCCCTCCGGTGACACGACAAATGTCTACACGGTAATCAAGCTCCTGCCACACGCGTGATAGCATATCCCCTGTGATGGAGTTCAACACTGCAGTTATCCGCTGCTTCAGTTTCTATAAGTCCTGAGGAAGTGGAGGCAAAAACACCTTGTCTTTAACGAAACCCCAGAGAAAAAAAACACAGGACGTTAGATCTGGTGATCTCAGCAGTCAATGAAGACATGTCAAATCCTGTGGCCCAGCACGGCCAATCCAGCAATGGGGTAGACGTTCGTTCAAGAACTCACGTACGTTGTTATTCCAATGTGGGGGAGCACCATCTTGCTGCAAAATTAAATCAGGAACAGGTTCCTCCAGCTGGGGGAGCAACCACTCAGAGAGCATGTCTTGGTAAATGTCCCCATTAATCGATTTTTCAGCAAAGAAAAACGGACCAAAAACACAACTGTATGATAAAGCGCAGAAAACGTTCACCTTGGGAGAATCACGCTGATGTTCTAATGTTATATGGGCATTTTCTGTGCCCTAAAATCTTAAATTATGGCGATTAACTTTGTCACATAAGTGGGACGTGGCTTCATCGGTAAACACCAGTGTGTTCTCGAAACCATTCACGTCGAACTTTTCGTGAAATTTCACTCAGAAATTCTTACGCAACGGTTTGTCAGTAGGTTTTAAAGCCTGGACCATCTGATATCTGTACGGCTTGAATTGGAGACGCTTCCGTAAAACACGCCACACCGTTGTGTGAGGGACAGCCAGTTCTGCACCTGCACGACGCGTTGATTTTGAGGGACTCCGTAAAAACGAATCACGAATTCTTTCAACCATTTCGGGTTTTGTTTCCTTTTGTCCTGGTCTTTTGTTCTTGCATAAGCAGCCGGTATCCGGGAACTGCTTCACCCACCTGCTTATGTTATGCCGATGCGGTGGTTCTTTACGAAATTTCGTGCGAAAAAGTCTTTGCACAATAGTTACTGAGGAGGTTTTGGCACATTCGAAAACGCAGTACGCTTTCTTCTGCATGGACGACATTTTGTTTAACAGCGCCTCTAGCGGCGAGTTCGTCATTCGATGATTTTTCCCTGTTGCCAAATAAAACTTGTATAATTGTAGTTGCAGAATAAATTTGTTTCGGCTGAATAAATCCATTACGGCAGTCACACTGCACTATTCTTTTTGTCCCATTCAATATGAAACACCCTGTATATCTAGTTAAAGGACAAAATGCTAAAACAAATTTGCACTAAAATTCTTAAAGTTGATAGAATAAGTGAAAGCAAACAATTAACAAGGCACATACTTCTTCAGGTCCTGCAACAACAACATGGAAATAACGAGCATTGCTTTCATCAGGAATAGCGCTGATTCCAGGAACAGGTTCAGCCATTAAACGTTGAGTTTCCTGAAAATGTTTTTAAATATCATTGTCAATAAATTAATTACAGTAGGACATTGAAAAAAAAAAACCCACACACTATTTGTTTGGATATTTAGTGTTTTTAAATGTCAAAAGATTAAAGTATTATTTCCCTGAAAATAAGACTTAAGCAAAAATTAAGCGAAAATTGTGAAATTTTGTTTCTTAGGGTCTTATTTATGTTGTACCCCTTAAATCATTCTCCATAAGTGGATCTTCAAATTGTTTGATGTAATTACATTAGGTTAGAAATTATAAGCAAACTCAAAACAAGATTTAAAAGAAAAAAGAAAGAAATTTATTAGATTTTCGAAGTGCCGATTACTTCCTTCACTGAAGCTGACATCAAATTTGAATTAATAACTAATTAATACAGGTACAGTTCTTATTATAAAAGAAGTTAAAATACAGCACTTTTAAGCACCTACAAAATTATAGACAAAATACAATAAAGTTAAACAAACTTACGAAAATTATATGAAATTTGTTTTAGTTTCATGTTTTATCCCTATCCATGTAAAATAGGTCAATTATGATGTACAATTCATTCAAAAAATAACAATATAATACTCAGAATAATTTTTGATCTAGGGCAATTCCATGTGTGATGGAATGACATTTCAACTTGCAAAATCCCATATAGCACTCATCTTCCGAAACCATTCCCTAGGACCTCCCAAATGCGTCCCTTTCTTCCGAGGGAAGACGCGGATAAATAGCGGAACGCCTAGGGAAATTCCATTCTAACATTCCTACGGATAACGATACGTAGGAAGTCCTTCGGAAACATCGCCTACGGATATTCCTCCACCGGTCATCCGTTAGAAATTTATCCAATGGATTTTCCTCCCTGGTTATTCCATAGGAGCATCATAATTAGTCTCATTTTTGCGCATGCGCTCTCGTACACTCACTCTGCACTTACGATTACTGGATGCTACGCCAAAGAATATAAACAACGTTCAACATTGCTGGATTTTCATTAGCAAGTAAGTAAATATCATTTCTTATGTTTTTAATATGATGAGATTAAAGATTTATCTCATCATAATTTTTTGTAAAAACAGCAACAACGTCTTTTAATTAAAAATATTGAGAAATTGCTGTTTATACGCGTTACTGAAAATACACGAACACATTTCATTGCTCAATCACTAAGCCTACTAACTGTGATTCTGAAGTAAAGAAACGTTTATAAATAAGTTTTCTTAGATGATCCTATTACGGTAGGTAGTAACTTATATTAAATTTGGCTTTTCTGATAATTTCTGGCTAAAATTTCCATCAAATGATTTAAATCTGCCACAAGTGCACTTAAATACTTTACACGTGAAGTTCTTATAGAAATAATAAAATTATTCTGAGAACTATAATTGGCTAAGTATTCTAATGAAAAATATTTTTAAATATCTCTAAGTATTGTTTAAGTTTAGTTGTTTTGTTTTAAGTATCATTTGTTAATTTAGTTGTTTTGTTTTTTAAGTATAATTTTGATCGACTTAATTAATCCTTTAAATGAATTAATATGAAAAATACTCCAAAACTTATGAAAACTAAGCTTGCTATTTATAGATTGAATCCAAATAAGTTAAATGTATTCAACTGTTTTTAATATAAATTTCAGAAAGATATAAACATTTTGTTTCTTTATATCTGAACCTACCATTATTCTTCCCAAAATAATAAATTCTTATCTATTGAGAGATGGTTTAAAATTTATATTATACTGATACAAATTCTTTCTTGGATATGCATATTATGTTCTTTCAAACATAAATCGAAATTTTATTTTTGTGATTATAACCCTTATTTGGAGAAATTTTATCTTGTGTAAGATATATGTAATATGTGTATAATTAGTAGAATTATTATGCTAGTTGAACTTTAACTGTTCTATAATTTTTATAAGTTTGAAATTATAAGCAAAATTTAAAAAATTAAAAAAAAATGTTATTTTATTCATTATTAATTTTTTTTCCGTCCTCTATTAAAATTGAGTGACTGGCCATTTCACTTGCTATGCAACATCCTGTTGCTACTACAGAATCTAGATTTTTGATTATTTTACTTAAATAGATATATTTTCCAGAGTAATTATTTCTATTCTTTTGTTTTTAGAATTGAAAAATGTTTTTAAAGAAGTGCAAACTTTACACTTCGTCTAAAAGACCACATTGTAGATTAGTGAGGCAAAATGCTATCCTAAGTAATAGATCTGACAATGAAGAAGTTGATCAAGGAGGGATATTCTGAAGGAAAGGTAGGTACTTTATTGTGAATTCTTGTACCCAGACTTTTTTTAATCTTGTTTTATATTTATGTGCAATTGCCAAGTATCTTTATCTCAATAATCAGAAAAATAATAATTTTTTTTTTTAAAATTTCTCTGAGAGAGGGAAATTTTTTCAAAACAATTATTAGGGAAATTTTAAAAATTATCAGGGGAATTCAAAAAGAAAAATTATCAGGGAAATTTGGTACTGAAAATCAGTAGCCACCCTGATTCTATGTACAAAATAGTGCAGTTTTGTTTCATTTATTGAATGGCTTGATGTTATTCCGTAGATGATAAATAGTGTTAATAATTTTTCCTTTTAAAATGTTTTCTTTTCCTTCTAATCGTGTATTATCTGAATTATTTGGTATGTTTCGAAAAAAGTTTTGAAAAGCTTTGAAGAAAATAATTTTTTTTTCTTCAAAAACTTAACAAAATTATGTAGTTACTTATAATAAGATATACTTCTCATATACTGTAAAATCCTGAAAGTAAGCCCCTTCATTTTGAAAAGCAAAACAGGTTTATTTTAGATGGAGGGGTTACAATAGAGTTTAAAAAATAATATAATTAGTTTTCACTTTCAACAATATTTAAAGGGGGGGGATTATATTCAACAGAGGGGTTACTTTCCGGATTTTACGGTAGTTGAAATAAATTATAAATTGCTAAAGGTTTTTTTTTTTTGTTTTTTTATTTTATTTTTAACTTTAGAAAAAAAATGAGTTTTCTGCTATTTTAAATTAGTTGAATGATCCCAATGCTTATTCTCCACGCTTTACTTTTATGGTCGTTTAAAGTGTTGAATTCTTTTTCTCCTATTGCTGACATTTTTATATATTATGTAGTGTTGCATATGTTGAAAAACCTTTACTCAGATTTCAATTTAAAGGCGGGGAGCTTTAATTAATTTATTATGGTGATTGAGTATGAGTATTAATATACCATTAAAATAATGTTAACTTCTATTATTGATAACTATCTGGTATTGTACTTTTTAAATTTCTTTCTTTTTAAATATGTGTTTACTTAGTAACATGTGGACGATGTGAAAAAGAAGTAATTTTCAAAATTGATATTGTATTAGCTGGGTTTTTTTTTAAAATCAAGTTTATATTAAAATTTCATTAGGTTTTTAATATTCATTAAGCATTAAGTCATTATAAAATAAAATTACGATTTATAATTCTTTTAGCGAAAGTTATTAGTATTGCCTTAAAAATGTTGTTAAATAGCCTTAAAAAGATCTTATTTCTATTGGAAAGTAAAGAGTGGGAACCCTGTCCATTAACTAATAAAATCAGTTGTGCTATGCATTATTTTTTATGAAATATATTGGTAGTGTTTCGTATATTAATGAATTAAATTATGAATTGTAATATAAAGGTTTGCAACTATTCAATAGGAAAACATGGCTTTGAACAAAGTTAATACTAGGGTTTTTGTATTTTCCTCCAATTAAGGGGTCATTCACAATAAGTTATCCTATTATAGGAGCTACCAATTCTCCAAACTTTTACTAAAACAGTACTTATTTACTTAAATTAACATTACATTTTTCTATGATTTTAAGAATGACTTCTCAATCATGTTTTTAAATAATTGGAAAGTATCCTTAAAACCATAGAAAGGAATAAACTGTTGTAAAGTATTTGCTAACTTTAAATAAATTCGGCAGAATCTATCTGTGGCCTAGGAACAAAACTCTTATTTTATTTGACATGCAAATAAATTCAAGTGAGCAGTTATTATTCATAATGTATGTTTGATTGGTGATGAAAAATTCTAAAAAGTCATTTTGTTACCAAGCAGTGTTTGAAAATAATGTAACAATTTGTAAAGTTTTTATTATGGTAGTTTCTAGTACAGTAAATAATGGTGCTTAATGTATTGAGAATATTCTATTTTAGTGAAAATAATCACAAATGTTTAATAATATTTTAGCAACCTAATATTCTTTTTTAATTTTCATATTTGTTGCATCTAAAGCAATTATTTTTGTAGTCTTCCCCATTGTCAGGCCAGTAATGGATGTATGTGGGTGCATGTATAAAGGTTTAATTATTTATGCCTAACCCTTTTTTCAAAATAGTATAGTTTGAAATATGCTTGTGAAAGGCCCTTTTTAACTTTGATGACTATAGTGCAGATAAAAGATAAAAACATTAAATGCAAAAATTTAAAATGAAATTCAGCGCTTAATTTGCAGCTTAAATACCATTAGAAATTAATAAAAAAATACATATAAATTTTTCCAGTGCATAAAAAACATACATAAAGTTTTTATTCTACCCCTCAGTTGTGTATTTCTTTTTTCCTTTCAATTGTAATTAAAATATAAAATTTCTGTTTTTATATTTTAGATGTTGTACGAATTCATCATAGCGATGTTACAAATGCAAATATAAAGGAACCCATCCAGAGTTGGCTGCACCATTGCAAAGAAAAATGTAGTAAATTGTAAAATTTAAAAAAAACTATTTCTTATTTGTAATAAATTTAAAAAATATTTCTTATTAACATTTGTTTTGTGTTTTTTTTCAATTTAACCTTTTTTTATTTTTATCCTAGAGTAAAAGTTAATGCAATGTTTACTGTGATATCTAAGATGTTAAGTTTATCTTTAAAAAGTAACATATTGGTGAAATAATGTTTCATATACTAAAAAATCATCAATTATAAATGCTTTCAATTGGAAAACAGGACTTTGAAGTGATTACTGGTATGATTTTATTTCTCTTTGAACTTTTTTATATTTTTAATCCTAGAGTAAATTTAAAAACATTTTAGATATTGCAGTAAACATTACGTTAAGTTTAATTTTTGAAAAGTGACAATTAGTTAAAATGAATAACATATGTCATAAGTGACAATAAATGTCACTTTTGTATATTAAACAATTTTTTAAGCAACATGTGCGCAAATTTTTCTTTTAACTGTCAGCAGCTCTATATTAAACACAGTATTCTTCATTTGAAATTTCTGTTGACTAATAAAATAAGTTGCAATGCACATTGTTTTTATTAAATATGTTACAGGCAGTGTTTTTTATGCTAATGAATTAAGTTTTCAATTGAGAAACATTGCTTTTAGTAGAAGTTTACTGCTACAATTTTTGTAGCAGTAATTTACATTTTTTTTTTTTTTTTCAATTTAAAAATCTATTTTCAAATAAAATATTTAAAGACAATAAAACTGAGGAGGTATGTAATAAAAATAATCAAAAGTTCTATATTATTTCATATGAGCATCAGTGTTACGTATGGGCTATAATTTGAAACACTGATAAATGATCCAAAGAGTAATTCATAATTGATTTATCTTATTGAAAGCAGAAATTATATAAATTTATCAAAAGAAATATAACTAAAAAGCTATATTAACTTGTATGGCCGGGGTACGGATTTACTACAAATTTTGCCCTGTAACATAGGGCTTAATTTTTACGAAATCCGTTTTAAGGCCTAAGAGAAAGCCATAAGATTCAAATCTACCTCAGCACTTCCTAAAGAGAGAACCCGAGGAAAGTTCCTCAGTACTTCCTTAGGAGACTGCCTGGGGAAAGCCATCGGACAGTATGTGACCTTGAAACTTCCTCACCGTTCTTCCTCGGCTCCTCCTATGGAGTGACTTTCGGGAAGCCCGCCGGAGGGACTGAGGAATTGAAAGGTGCGGACATTTTGCATTACTGAGGAGCTCCGCGGGAGGAATTCGGGAAAAGTCGGGAGCTCCAGGGGAGGTTGAGCGATTCCTCCGGGGGAGCTACTACGGAAGAATTTTTGCTATATGGGATAATAAGTAATTTCAAATAAACATAGTTTTTTCTCATGCAAATCATTAATATTGGCTTAATGCGATTCATAAACTAAAAAAAAAGGATTTTCTATTTTTTTTATTCTTAATTTTATTAACTTTTTATTTGTGTGACGGAATGACATTTTGGCAACCAAGCTTTTGACACGCTGCTTAGAGGTGCTAGTTTCTGTGAATTTTGCAGCTATTACTTTTCTGAACTATTTTTTACTTTTAGTATAATGTGTAAGCAATGTAAAATGTGAATTTGGAAAATTAACTCCTGGTTGGCTAGCAGTTATTAACATAAATGTGCTGTGACGGAATGACAAAAAGTTTAATAGAAAAAAGTCTTCATTTAAAAAGTGTTTTAATAATTTGTAAGTGATAAACAGAATGCAACAGATAAGCAGGATTAATACGTATATAACCAATAAACAGAATTAGTAAATTTTTCAACAATTTGAAAATTAGGTTGTCTCTTAAGATGTTTTATATCTAACTTTCCAATGACACATCTATCTTTTTTCTCAGAAAATATATTGTACATAAATTAATTTTCGTCCCATCTTAGAACTTAATAACATCTAAATCGTCTTTGGCTATCAAAGTAATTTGCGCCACATATTCCTTCTTTTTTCCGCAATATGGGACAATGATTAAAGAGCCGACCCCATACTCCTCTGTCATGTTTTCCATTTCCTCTTCAAAAAAGTGTCTTTCTTTCAAATTATACACTTAATTTTGGTTATGGTTAAAAACATTCTAATTTCGATTATAACTTATAAGCTCATAATTTAGACTCTTGACGATAACTCATAATTTTGATCTCATCTACATGAATCTAGTGCACGTCTCTTGTCCTTGGAAATGCTGCTGTAACAAGTGACCAGCTGAACAAAAACAAAACTTCAATGATTTGTTGCTTTGACTTTATGAAATCATAAATTTTTTTTGCATATTAGGTGTCGTTTTAAAGCAGCCAACGTCTTGTTTGGCTTTTTAGAACAAAATCACATTTACGTGGTATTTACAAGTGCATGTGTTGTGAGGTATTTATGAAATACACTTACCAAAAATGAAAATAAGAACAAAAATGAGATAAGATACACTTTATATCATTATATGCTTCTTTAAACAAATGAAAAGTCTCTTTTAGTACCATAAGCATGTTTTGCTTCTGCACTCTTCGTTACTCTATTGGAGTTTGTATGACTGGATCCCTCATACCTGAGGGCATGTAACTAATATCATCTTGACAGTAAATTTTTTTAACCAAAATAAACAGCTCATTGACAGTATTTTTCTCTTAAATTATTTTCTTTTGAGTTTGATGTTAAATACTTCTCACGTAAAGATTGAATTTTTTTTTCCTTTATTGGTGATTTTGGAAATGAGTGCACAACTTTACCAAGACTCTGTCTGCATTTGTAAGGGAAATTTAAATTATTTGTATGTGAAGATGTTGGTAGAATTTGATTTTATCTTTGGTTATACAATCTCTGCACAACAGCGTTTACACATCTAAATTATTTTAAGTTCAGCTTTTGTTGAGGAGGTTTTCGCCTCTGCCTTCCTTTCTCTGTCTTTTTTTTTTTTTCTTTCATCATATCATGGGGATCTTGTTCCTTTTCAACATTCTACCTGTCTTTCAACAGCTGTTTTAGCCATTAGGTCAATTTAAAAAGAAATAATTCTTTAATTTTTGAATAAGCTTTTCAAGTACTCGTTTTGTCATTCCATCACAGAAGATTTGTCATTCCGTCACATTAATTATTGGAAGTTAATAATCACGCGCATAAAATTTTATAATCTCTCATTGATTGTTATGCCACATCTGCTTTATATTCCAAAATATATAAATTTTCATTTTAAAATGCAGTTTTTATTTAAAAAATAGTACTAAAACATGTGACGGAATGACACAAAAAAAGTTACTTTTATTTTATGTATGAAAATTAAATTAACTTAAAGACTACGTTTTAAATGCTTTAATGTTGCACTATATGCATAATTTTATCAAAATATTGCAAAAGAAAGATGCATTTCTTTTATTTTACAAGTGCTTTTCAAGAAAACAATTTCAGCTCAAATGTGAACAATTCACTTGTCAGCTATGTGATTAATTTAGAATGCTGGCAGATTCAAAAAACTTAAAATAATCAAAAATAAAACAAGAATGTATAAACTTTGACTATTTTTGAACATATTTTTGAAATCAAAATATGCAATTAATAAAAAAAATTTTTTACTTAAAAGTTGACACTTTCATGGAATTGCTCTCTAATGATCAGAACCTCACGTACTAAGACACAATCTTAAGCTCCCCATGGCAGAATTGCAGCGACATTATCACAGAACGTTACAAAGTTCTTGCAGAAAGATTTTTTTTGAGAAGTAAAAAATTTTTAGTTTTCTTTTCTATAGAAATTTATATGTAAAATTTAAATCATGCATTTTGATAATCACTTTTTAGTGTGCTCAATTTACGCAGATAGTATTGCAAATCGATGTAATGTTTCAATTGTATTTTTGACAGTTATTGATATTCACGTGGTCTTTAAATATCCCCATATATTTTAAACAATATGGAAAATTCGAATGCTGCATTTGAGTATTTACACTTTAGGGCAATGATTCTATAGATTTTTTTGCAGTTATTGCTAAGGATTTCTCCATAGTTTTTTAAATCCAATATTTTTTATACGATATTATTTATTACGCCAACCTAATCTCAAAACAAAACACGCATTTGAGTAACCCTTTTAAAGGTGTCTGATTCGCGTGATTTCATCAAATACTACAACGGATTTAATGATTTTTTTTTTTTTTTTTTGTGGTGATTATTTACAAAATGCGACAAAGGAAATAATTAGTGGGCCTCCCCCAACAAAATGTGAGAATATCACCAATAATACTAGAATAAAAAATTATTACATGTTCAATTAAAAAAATGTTATTTTTTAATTTTTTTATAAACACAGCTTTTTCTTATTTTAAATGAGTAACATATATGCTTGTTATTATTAAAAGTATCCTGCAGAAAGATATTAGTGCTAGACAGTTTTACCACAGATAGCTTAAAAAAATACTGCAACAAGCCTTGAATTCACAATGGAAACTAACAGTATGTCACAGTTTATAACAGGTTTTACGGGAACAACACCAGATTAGATTTCAAAAATTTAAATTCATCATGAACATAACAGTGTGTCGCATGATTCAGAATTAAAATAACTGGGGATGCAAAGTATACAAATTTTAATTTCTTTACATTTTCTTTCACAACTTTTTTGATGATCAGTTGTTTCTGTCTTATTAGTCAAAGAGGTTAATTCATCAATAAGGTAACTAATTAATTAATGTCAAATAAAAATGGGTGCACAACCTGCTCACACATGGTCTTTGCACAGATTCTATAGTAAATCTATGTTGTTTATCGAAAGTTTTTTTTGCAGCAATTACTTTTGAATTCTGCATAAATTTAAAAAAATATACAATATTTTTAATATAGAATTTTAAGTTTCAGTAAACACTTTATGACGTGCATCATTTTTGCTGATTTCATTATATGTAAATACAATTGTTTTTGCGTTCATTTCTTTTGCAGTAATAATTGCCAATTTCGATATGGTTTTTAAAACTCCGACTTTAACATACATTTAATACCATATTACGATTTGTGAGTTATAAATAACGCATTTTCATTTATCACTTTTTGACCTACTTTATCTACACCAAATGATTTTTTAAGGCATTTATTGCTATGCTTTTCCACATGATTTTAAAATCTGGTATTTTTACTAAGAGATTATTAAAATATGAGAGTTTTAAATTGATTATCAAAATTATTGATGTACTATCAGGGGTCCATCCAGGCCAAATTTACTACCGTTTAGCGGTACCTTCACAAATTCATTTTTAAGAAAAATGGTAGTTTCACAAATTCAACTTAAGGAAAAACGGTAGTTTCACAAATTCAACTTAAGGAAAAACGGTAGTTCCACAAAATACTTTTTCTTAAAAGAAATGATAAATCGATATTTTTGTGATGATTTTTTAATATAATTTTTAATTTTTCACAAATTATGTCTAAATTTTCACAAAATAGGTACCTCTCAGAAAAACCTAGACAGACCCTTGACATTGTTTATACTAATTTCATGGGAAATTGAAGTTATTTTTATCCATTTTTGTAGGCAGTTATTGCTCTACATTTCCATGCGGTGCGATTTTAATTATAACACGTGAATGATAAATAACATATTTAAATAATCACATATTATTTAAATATGGGGTGCACAACCATGTTGACATCCCATAATAAGTGTTTTATTCATGTTGATTTCATAGTAAATTTAAGCGCGTTCCTCCACCCCGCCACACATTTTTTGATGATCCTCTCTATTTGATTACAAGAGTTTTTAATCAGATATCTAAATAGTCACTGCTCAAAAGTCTTAATAAAATTATGTTTATATATTTTTGAGGAATCAATGATCAATCACCCTTAAATCCTCGTAGGCTCTTGAACCTTGAGCAACCATCTCTTAAGAGCCTATTCCTTCAAGACGGGTTAAAGATCCTAATCTTTTAGACCAACCATGCTCTTTGTCTTGGGCATAGATGTGTAAGCGTATAGCACGTTCAGGCAGAAGAAATATAAAAAAAAAAAATACATGAATATTCTCTCAAAAATATTCTTCTATGTTTTCCTTTACGTTCATATCAGAAATAAAAATTGAATCCTGAGAAATTAAATTTTAGAAAAGTTATGCATTTAAAGTTTGATTTCTTAGGAACTATTCAACTTATTACTGTAAAATTTGATATTGAAGAAAAATATAAAATTATTATCTCCAAATAGATGGAAAAAAATTTTATACCTAGCAATTCTAAATGTTTTTTACTTGACTGATATTGAAAAAACTAATAATCAGAAAATATTTTTTGGGGGAGATTACCATATCATGATCTATGGCAGAATAATAGTAAAATCTTGGCAACCTCCGGGCAGCGGCCCACGAGAAACTAAAAACACATCACAAAAAGGGACCAACTCGAAAGGTACTCATAATCATTCCCAGGCAAACATCTACATTTTTTTTTACAAAAAATGTGCACGTTTAAAATCTATTTAGCACCTTGGCGATTGTAGTTGGTTCCACAGATCACAAACAGAAATATCCACATATTTTGCTTGAACAATTTTTTGATAAGCAAATTTTACAAAGTCCAAATTTTCGATAAACAATTGGGGCCATATTTTCTATACTGCCGCTTTGAACCATTAATCCTCATTTTCTTGTTGACACTGACCTAGTGTGAAACACTTAGTCCAAAATCCTCAGTTTCAAAGTATTGACCACAAGATGAAAAGTGATTTCTTCATAAATTCTTTTTACCTTTTTTTATTTTGCTTTATTGGACCAGCTGTTAATTTACACTTTGTGTGTGAGATTAAATGCCTTATTAACAGCGTTTGTTTTCACTAAGAATTGCTATTTTTAAAACAGTTTTTTTATTGAGGAAATAGTGGTTGTTACAATAAAAGAAAAGAAACTGTACCATAGAATAAATAAAGAATTTTAATAGTTTCTTTGAGGTGATATTTCTGTATCATGATCTGTCTCGCCAACTACAATCGCCAAGTTGCCAAATAAATTTTAAACTTGCAAATAATTTTAAAGAAAAGCATGTAAATGTTTACCCGGGTTGGCTATGAGTTATACCTTTTGCGATGGTCCCTTTCTGCGATTTTTTATTAGTTTCTTGCGGGCTACTGCCCGGAAGTTTCCAAGACTTGGCGATTATTCTGCCACAGATCACGATAACGGAAATCTCCCCATTAGCTGAAGCTAGTTTATTATTTTTCAAATTAACTGAATAGTCCAAAATGAAATAAAAAATAACTGTAACCCATTAACGTCTTTACAAAATTTCTGCATTAAGTTTCAGATTTGCCCTTATGTCTAGAATGAAACCACTTTGTGTCATATTCACTTAAGACACAATAAATTAACTTCTATAACTTAGAGTGAACTTCTATGTATATGAAAATTCTTTTTGGCTAATATTTCTTCCCGAATAAATAGAAATTTAGCCTGTCTTTTCTCAACCTGATTTATGCCGCTTTGCACATTCATACCAAAATCAAATAAAAATTAGTTTCTTAATGCAATCATACTGATTAAGAACAATATACTTCTGGAATTAAAAAGTTTATCACACAACTTGAAACAAGCCAGCCAATTACCTTAATTATCCGCCGAGGCAAAACCGCCATTGAGCTTAGGTTTGAAGTTGTTTCCTATGATTTATCTTCAGGTAAATTTCTAGCAAAACGAATAAAATCTCATATATTTAAATACTTTTATCAAATTCCAAAAGCAAAACAATAAACCGGAAACAAATTTCAATCCCTCATGATGTTGCCAAAATAATAAGCATAAGTAATCAGAACAATTAATAAAAATGAAAGAGTTTAATCTTATTGCCGTTCATAAATAGATATAAATTTGACTAGCATGACAAAGGTATATGGTTCTTGACTTACGCAGAAATAGTTCACTTCCCTCTCTCACTAATCCATCAGATAAAAGGTTTAAAAAATCAACATCAACAAACCTGTCGTTTTATGTTTATGCCGGAATCTTACTTTCTGAATTTATTAAATACAATTAAAATTCATGTTTTATGATTTTCACCTTTGCAAAAAATTAGGAAAGTTTGCTCATTTCTGTTCATTTTCAGTTGAGAGGTAATTTTTTTATATTCAAACTATTAAATAATACTTTTCAATTTACTGCCAATTCACTACTTACCTCTATTTTATGCATTAAAACTGATTTTTTTGCTTAACATTTCTAAAAAGACTTGTCTATGGAGATTGAGTATGCACAATTAATTAAATGAAGGAGTAAAAATTACTAATCCGACAATTTTAAAAAAGAATTATTCATCACACCTGTTATGAACCAGCTTGTAAAGTGTACTAGAATATGCCGTGTTGTTGAGGAGATAATTCAAACCACAATATGCTTAAAATATTTTATAAAGCATCCTATTAAAATGCGTTTTTCATTAAATGTCAATAATTTTACGTTCCACTTTTGTTTAAGATCTTCTGTGCATGGTCATTCGCAACTTATGTTGGAAATTCGATTTCAAGATATTTTCAATATCTCGCCAACTATCATCACCAAGATGCGGGAGAGATTACCATATCATGATCTGTGGCAGAATAATCGCCGAGTCGAAAGCCTTTGTTAAAAGATGAAACTGGAATAATAAGGCATGTGCAGTATCTGTCTTCAGCGCACCTGTACCAAATGTAAATAAAGCGGAAAGGGAATCACAAAAATAGTTTATAAACCCCTAAAAGTAATATTTCCAAACAAGAAAAAAATGCTCTGCAATAGGGATACGCAACCTGCGGCCTACCGACTGTTAATGTGCGCCCCCCGGGAGCTTCTGAATGCAATTAAAATATTTCTTTTAATGTGGTTTTTGTTTAAATGTAATAAATTTTCTTGAATTAAAATATTTAATTCAAATTTATATTATTCTATAAGGTGTGTATAATTATTGTACTTTCATTCTGTAAGCTTCTTTTTGGTTAACATTTATATTCCCTGCAATATATATATATTATCTATCTATTTCTCTCTATATATATTATATATCTGATAAATAAATTATTAATTATTGTGAAAAAATGGAAAAAAGTTTTTCAAAATTATCAGTTTTTTTTTAGTTTTAAAGAAATTCAAATAATTAAAAGTATTTAATTTTATCCAAAGATGTTATTAAGTTTACTGATAAAAATATTAAGTGCTTAGAGCACTAATGTTTACACAAAAATTGTCATATTTGCTGCTAACATGACTAAATATGAGTGCAACCCTTCGTTAATCTACCTGCTGTAAAAGTGGCCCTTCACTCAAAAAGGTTGTTTACTGCTGTTCTACAATAATATTTTTAAAAAGAGTGGCAATGATTGAAGGGTGAGATTTATTTGAAAAAAATAGAAATTGTAAAATGCAAGTTAAATGCCAAAAATAAAATTGAAAAATATTAAAGAAATAATAAACAATGAAAGAATATGTGTATATATAACGCTGGGAGCAGCAGTAGCAGAAATTCTAACCTTAATATTTCATGTTTAATTAAGAGGTTTAATTTTCCAGAGTTAGTTATTATATTTCATTCTGATGCAGAAGTATACAACTGATTAGGAGAAAAATATGTCTAAAATGGAACCTATCATATGTTCTTTTCCAGTTTTTATTAAAATTATTATTTTTCCTTAAAATATGATATGCTACAATGATAATATTGGGAGAACAGATAAGTTTCCGTCGTTTTCCATCAAAACTTAGCAATTTATTGTGAAAAAAGTAGCAGAAATTCTAACCTTAATATTTCATGTTTAATTAAGAGGTTTAATTTTCCAGAGTTAGTTATTATATTTCATTCTGAAGTATACAATTGATTTGGAGAAAAATATGTCTAAAACAGAACCTATCATGTTATTTTTCCGTTTTTTATTATTATTATTATTTTTCCTTAAAATATGATATGTTTCAATAATAATATTGGGATTACCAGGGGTCTGTTTCGAAGAAATTTGGGTCCGTTAACGGACCCTTCACTAAATATCTTTTCATAAAAACGGACCCTTCACAAAATATTTTAACTTAAAAAAGACCCTTCACAAAATAATTTATCTTTTAATCAGACCCTTAGCAAATTTCTTTATCTTCATTATTGTTTTGTTAATCGAATAAACCCCTCCCAGAAAGGGGGGGGGGGAGAAAGACAGATGTAAACGAACTAAATTTTGTCTTTGGCAGACACTTCTTCCTTTATTCGTCCGAAATGAACATTCTGCGTTCAGCAGTATAGGCTAAATACCAAATATTTGTATGTTACATCGCTAATTTAGTAGCTGTAACTGCTGTTAATTTTTTTAAATTAAATTTTTTTAATTATAATTTTACAGTGTTGAGCATTATCTTGTATGTCTTTACAATTTAAAAACTCTTTGAAAAAGTTTTTTTGCAATAACGGACCCTATTTGCACAAATTCACAAAAGCGGACCCTGGTTGAAAGAATGTGACTTAACGTTTATTTTATATTCACAAATTACGAGTAATTTTTTCACAATTTTACAAAAACGGACCTTTCACAAAATGTCTGGACAGACCCCTGATTACAGATAAGTTTCTGTCGTTTTCCATCAAAACTTAGCATTTTATTGTGAAAAAACGGCATATTATCTTTTGATCAAAGTATTCTCCATTACTAGACACTATTTTTTCCCCCATCTTTCTGGGAGCATTCCATGTCGGAAGAACTCTGCATCTTTCGAGGATATCTAGAAATAGACCCATTCCTTGGCTTCTTCAAATGAGGTAAATTTCTGCTCATACAGACCATGTGCCATCAATTGAAATCGGTGATAATCTGAAGGGGCAAGGTCTGGCAAATATGGTGGGAGGTCTTCCATTGAAGTGTTTAGAAATAGAAAAATCAATTTTCATGCAAAATCAATGTTCAATATCTCTTGGCTTCAGTTCATATGGAACCCAACTTCCTTGTTTTTGGATCATTCCTAACGATTTTAAATTATGTAAAATTGCTTGCTGAGTCACTTGTAATGCAAGAGCAAGTTCTTTTTCCGTTTGATACGAATCTTCTTCCAATAATTTTTCCAATTTCTTGTCTTTGTACAATTTCGGCCTTCCACTGTGTTCTTCATCTTCCACATCAAACTCACAATGGCCGCACTTCTAAAATCGCTTAGGGAGAACACTGCATTAACACATTCTATGACGAACCATTTGAGCAAGATGAGCGAAAAACAAAATATAATTTTTTGATTGATTAAGCATTAGTCATTGTTTTAAACATAACTGTAGACTATTCAATTTTTCAAATATTTTAAAGATTACATCAGTGTTATTTGTGAACTTTTTTGATCAAAAAAAAGTTTCTTTCATGTTCTTAAATATTTACAATTATTTTTTATTTGCTATGTCTGATAAATGCAATATACAACATTAACGTGGTAGCATTTTTGGACCATATCACCATATTAATATTTCTAAAGTTATTTGATGCCACATGTTTATTTCGTTTATAGTCATTCTTTTAAAATGTGCTTCTATAAAATTAAATAATTTAAATTCTACGGTAAATGAAATAGATAAATAAAATTTTATGTATGCAAAGGCAATGTTAATGGAAAAGTGGTACTAATTCACTTAGGAGAAACGTAAAAAATTGCCATACTGTTATTGATGCCATAATTTAATTAATGTATGCATTTTGAAAAAAAGAAATAATCTATCTACTAAAAGGCAGAATTAATGGAATAAAGTTATTTATTTATTTAGAAAAACCATAAAAAATTGCCATACTATTATTAACAAAAATAATGCTTAATTAAAGTTAATGAGATGTATTAATTTATATAAAAAAAAAATAACCACTAAGTCTAATTAAAAGCAAAGTTAATGGAAAAATATATTTATTTGTTTTCAGGATATTGTTATTCGCCATATTGTTACTGATGCCAATGCTTAATTAATATTGGTAATATGTATTAATTGAAAACAAAATTAATGGAGAAATTAATTTAGGGGAACCATAGAAAATCACCCTATGCATATGATGCTTAATTAAGTTTGGTAATATGTACTACTAGTATTACTTGATTAAAAACTTTATTCGCATCAAAAATATACAAATTGGAAATAACAGTGGACATGCACTCAAAAACAGACGCCAATCTTCAAGACTTACGAGACAGGAATGAGAAGAAACAAATGTTATTTTAAATATAAAATGTGAAGTTGCCAAAAAAAATTTGAAAAATAAAAGTGAGAAACAAAACTAGAAAAACCACAGTGATTAAGGGGGACAAATAAGGGTAAAATGCATTTCCATGTGCTATGCAGAGGTGATGGGGAAGTAATGTCGTTAACATGGGAATCAGCATTCATATGAATAAAATAGAATTTTAATAACATTAGGTCTTTACCACCTCTCCATAGTGCATGTAAATGCATTTTACCCTTCTCGGCCACTTTAGTTTTTCTAGTTATGTTTCTCACCTTTCTTTAATTGTTTTTCGTTGACAACTTAACGTTTTATTTTTCAAATCACTTTGGTTTCTTTTCATTCACCTCTGGCAAATCTTGAAAATGGGCACCTGTTTTTGAGTGCTTGAAACATGCTGACAGTTAATTCCAATTTGTATATTTTTGAAGCAGGTTTTTAATCCAAGTTTTACCGTAGTTTAAGAAAATGTTTTTCCAGTGGTAGCAAAGATATTGTATTAATATTTTAATGATTTAGAATTGAAAGAACTTCTTTCCACCATTACTTATAAACATTTCAAACAGTAAATTAAAGGTAAGATAGAGAAATTGTCATGCTGCAAAGTCTTTATCAAAGACTCATAAGAATTAAATTTCTTTTTAAAATATCAGCTTTAGTTTGCTGCTACTGATGTATTTTGCACAAAACTGCAATGTTGAAGGGTTATACAATAAGTACAAAATATATTAATAAAGGTATAAAGTATTATATTGATATATTTGGTGATTATTAAAACTAACACCAACACTAAGCAGATGTGATTTGATACATGTGATTTGAAAATTTAGAAAGTACATCGAGTAAAAGTATATAGAGTCTTTATTTTTCTTATAAGTGAGCGTTTCATCATTAGGTCTTACTCTATGTACTTTTGAATTGTGTTTGTATTTCATTAATTTTTCATTGCATTTCCTTTTCAATTTTTGATTTTTTAATTGCTTGTTCTTGTTTTGTTTATCCATTATGAGGCCTCGGAGCACAGTCAGTTTTTGATATTATCATTGCTGACAGAAAGGCTCCTGTATGTTGGCAGACAGTGTGTCCCCTGATGAAGTGCTGTTTTGCAAACATACATATCTTTAAAATTCTTCATTTTTTGCCTGATTTGTGTTTCAAAATTTCTAAATTACAAAATTTTCAAATCACATACTACTAAAAACACATATTAAATTCTTCAATATGAGTAGCATACTGATTTTTATAGTCAACTCTTAAATAATATAGTATGTATTTTTCAAAATTCTCCAAAAAACTAATAAATAAATAGTTTAAAAAAAGTTAATAAAATACTTTAAACTTTCCATTACTATATTAATTTTAGTTTGTTTAAATTTGAGTAATTCTCATAATTTGACAATTAGCATTAGACTATTGTATTGGTCATCTTCTGATTTTTCCAGTTTCTTCCACTGTTCTGAGTAAAATAAGTTTCAACTGGATGAAATGCCAACCCTGTTTAACATAATATTTTTGACCAAAACCATTTCTGCCTAAGCATTTAAAAATTGCAGATTTATGTTTATTTGAAATAATACTAATTCCCAGTAGGAATTAACCCTTTGCCAACGGCGGGCACAGCATATGTACCGCTCAAAAAACTTGCCCTTACAACGGCGTTGGCACAGCAATTGTGCCTGCTGTTTCCTTCCCCTGAACTTGTTTGACCACCCATTAACCTGTCATTTCATCACACTCCTCTTTTAAAAGACCCTTTTGTTGGAAAAGGAGCTATGAGTCTTCTTTGACTTGGCTGAAAGAAATTTAGTTTTTTTTTTTCTATCATTTGGCGAATTTTAAGTGCTTATAAACTTTTCATTGTCTTTATGATAGCTGTGCTATTTTTCATTACTTATTTTCATTTGAGATCTATTTCATAAAATTATTCAATATTTTATTTTTTATTATTTTTATTTATTTTGTGTTATTTTAGATGCAGAGTCCTTTCTTTATATTATTATTCCTCGTTTGTGTTTAGAACACCTATTTTAAATTATTGTTTAGTGAAAAAATTGTATTTTCCACAGTAAAAATTTTATACAAAATTTCATACAAAAATATTTTATTTTAGAGCAAAATAACTTTTAAAAAAAAGTGTATAAAATAATAACTAATTAAGTTTTTGTATTTAAAATGAGCTTCTTTTAAGATCCAAATAATTTAAAAATAAAAACTTATTAGCATGGCAAAAAAAGAAGGAAAAAAAAAAAACAGAAATTTCTTCTAATGAACTAAATTGCACTCTTTCTGATCTAAAGGGAAAAAAAACTATTTTTGAAGAAATTATTATTAAAGAAAATTAAGAATCGGGTAGCCAAAACTGAATCAGTTTCAAATACAGATTGTTTTTCAACTTGTTCAAAAAATAATTAGTGGAAGAATTTAAATTCCTATTATTATTATTGTCCCTTTTTAGTATATACTGCCAGGAGGAAACTTGATTCATTTCTTTTTCTACCACTTATCCATTTTTAGGCAGAGAAATGACTCAGGAAAAAGCTATTAAAATTCATTTTAAATAACTATATATAAACTCAAACATAAATATGATTATGAGTTTATTTTATTAGAAAAACATCAGAAAATTAAAGGAATTCCCAATAAAAAAAAAAGTGAAAGAACAAGTATAAGTTCTTAATGGTGTATTGAAGGGGAACAGATATAGTTATAAATAACTAAAGATCAATGAATACTTAAAATGCTTGAATTATCCTTTTAAAAATCAACAATTCTCAAATTTTGTCAGGTATGATGCATTTTAAAATTATGCAGAATCTTTTGTGTTTCAAAATAAAAACGATAATGCACCAGATGAGACTTTGGAGGTCTGCAAAATTGACATATGAATGGAAAATTGAGTTCTATATAGATTTTTACACAAGACCACCTTAAATGATAATGGTTGAAAAGTGAATAGAGTTGCTGTTGTAGATAAAAAAAAAAGCAGTTCAATAAAAAGGATTGCAGTCTAAAGATAAAATCATTCAAACTGTGCCTATTTTTGGTAGTTGTCATGTGTTTGGAAGGCAGAAAAGTTATTATGTGAACATCAATAGGATTGTTTTTAATATGTGACCTTGAACAACAAGTTTACTCTCAATGAAATAATTTCCATTTCTCAAAATGCCACCCACATGATAAACTATTGAACTACATGCTGCTCCCTGCTCTGTTCTCTGAGAAACATGTTTTTCTTTCAAGTTTCCAGGAAATATTTCTATCCTTGCCTTCACAGCTTGCCACAATGTAATTTACTTCTCACAAAATAAATCGTTTCCCTTATTTAGAAAAAGACAGGATATCAAAACCATTTCAACCTTTCAGTATTACCTCTTCCACAGGCAAAATGGCATTTCCTGCCTCTTTGTTTATCTTCAGAAGTATTGATATTATATTTTGGGGTCTGTAATTTTTAAAATTTTTTAACAATAGCTAATTCCGGACACCTGAGGAAAGGACCACACAATTACCAAAGTAAATGCATGTTTTGCATTCAGTATGTCAATTGAGCTTGTATGGATTGGTCTGATAGATGACTTGAAACTTTTTATTTTTAATGTATTAGTTGTAAAAGATTTCAGATACTTTCTTTTGAACTGAACTTTGCAACTTTTAACAGAAATAAAAAAAAAAATAAAATAAAACTTCTAATTATATTTTAAACAAATTATCAAATCTTAGAATAAACATTATCAAATCTTAGCCATGTAATAATGGATACAATGAAACATTTAGCATACAATACGTACCGTTATTGAAATTTTAAAGATATCAAATGCTCGAGAATTTCTTTTATTTTTTTAATTTATTTTATTATTTTTTAATGTGACATAAAATTTTTAGACAAATAGACGCGCGAATTTTTGTTACGAAAAATGACAAGATTGATTAGAATTATGTACACAGAAACTGTCATATGCACGTAATCTCATAAGTATTAGCTACATAGCTTTGCTCTTGTCACCAGTATTTTTTATTAAAAACAAGAAAAAAACTGAATATTTTAATAACGCAAGAATGAAAAATAAATAATGTAGTTAAATGAATAAATTATCAGTTCTACATACGAAATATTATTGCAGAAACATCCCGTTTATTAAAAGGAATCAAATAATTAGCATTAAACTAATTCAATTTTCTCCAAGAAACAAACTTTAAAATTATTTTTATGTAATAAAATTATTAATGTTTTAAATGTAATTTTTTATCTCTTATGATATTTGCTTTCCATTTTATAAGAGTGTACTTTATGCGATCTTAAAGGAGATAAACAAGTGAAATAGTTAAACAAAATCTGAACAATAAAAATTTGCATTTGGTATAAATTTTTAAACCGATAAATGAAATAAACTTTCAAAATATAAAAAAAAAAATTATGCTGTTAACTGTTTTATTCACATCTCATTTGAAACAGTTTTGAAAGCTTCTTTTTTTAACAATATCTAATAGGATAAATTTGTTTATAACTTTAAGACAAGAATAAAACTTCAAACAAGGCTCTATTTATCAAAGTAATGTGTTTCTTTTGTAGTGGTCTATCTTTCAAGAATCAAGATCATCAAAATACACGTTTTAAAAAAAAAAATCTTAACTAATTTGTAAAATGTTTGCTTCTTTTTTAGAGAAATTGTTAATATACTTAGAAAAAAATTTATCTATAAGTGTTTCTTTTGTAGAAGTTTATTTATAATCCTTCAAGAATCAAGATCACTAATATGCACCCTGTTTTTAAATAATAAAATTTTTAAATAATTTGTAAAAAAAACTTGCTTGTTTTTTAGAGAAATTGTTAATATATTTAGAAAAAACTTTTAAAAAATTATGTTAAAAAATAATTAAGACTTTTAAACATTATGTTAAATTATGTCTACATTAGAAAAAAAAGTAGGCCAAAATATGCATAACTATGCCAAAAATAACTACTGGTCTACAACCCTGCTTCTTCTCCCTCCAGGAAACGGAGGTACAAATTGCAACTAAATATTTCCTATTCATAACTGGTTAAAGTAGTTACCTCCCACTGACTAAGTAGGGGGGTGAAATTCGGTAAGAAAGCGCCGTGGTAAGAGGAGAATTTTTTCATCTTTGTTGCCGTAGCCAAAAGGTTAAGTTGTAAATCTTCCATTTTGTTACTATCAAACTGAACAAATTTATATATACAATAGAAAATTTAAGTATATGAAATATTATTTAAAAAAAGCAACAGGCTTGGTTTAAAAAAAAACGGTTAAAATTAGCCAACCCTGAAAGAAAATCCTAATTGTTTCGTATTTTATAACTCTTTTGTTACTTATGTCCTTATTACTTATATTGAGACAAAATTACTGAATTTAGTTTAATTATACAGTTTTATGTTTTTTGAACTAAATAAATTTCTATTTCATCATTTTAGTTTTTTGTTGGTGCAAGTTGTGCTGAAGATGTTACCAGCAATTTTTGCTCTTATGAGAGTTTATGCTCCTTATATAACTTTGCCTGTATCAATCATTATTGGAGTAATTGGATATAATATTGAGGGACTTATATCAGATAAATATACACCTACTAAAAAATTAAGCTTTGAAGAAGAAAGGCTTGAAAGGCAATTACAAGAAATGGAAAACAGTAGTGAAACCTCCAAGAGTTTGAAAACGAAATATTTTGTTCCTAAGACAATATTTGAAAAAAATATTTCAACATGAAAATAAAATAAACTTGTGTGTAATTATTGTTTATTGCTCAATTAGCTGTATTTATTAAATAAAAAAATTTAGTGCCAAGAAATTTAATATTTTTGCTTGATATTACTTTCAGTGTTCCCCCCCCCCTCCACTAATAATACAATTTTATATCAATTAAAAGTCTGGATAATTTCACTCACGTCCCGCAGTGGACTGATCGTTAAGACACGGTTTCCGGTTGAACACCGAAGTCAAGCATCATCGGCTGCGGTCAGTGTGCGGGTGGGTGATCACTTGGATCAGTCTACGAAGGGACCGAGGGTGTGCGGTATTGGGCCTCGTGAAACTTTTCTACCGTAAAGTGCTCGACTTCGCTTGCATGTCGCCGGGTTACCGAAATGGGGGTGCCATTCCCTCCGCAGATGTTGGCATGTCTTCGGATCATCCTAAGGCATGCTTCCCAGACCGTCGCCAATAGCCCATTGTACAGCTCTTGTGTGACGTAAAAAAACTACAACAATAAATATCACTCACAAAGTATGAATAGTGCGAATTTTCGGTCACTTGACCTAGCCAACTGAGCAGTACTGTTTGTCTACGATAGGTACTCTGACCGCCACAAAGTCTGCGGCAGTCTGGTGCTATGGAAACAAGAAGAGGGCATTTTAGGGAGGGAAGCTTCGATGATAGCTTGTATGGGAAGTATACCAGATTGACTGACTCAGCCACCAGTAGGAGACTTATTTAATCTGATTCAATAACTTTTTTAAAGATTCGCATGGATATTTCTTTCTTACTTAAAATGATTCTCTTTGCTCAATCGGTTGCTATTTTTTTATATACAAAGGAAAAAAAAAGTGAACAAATTCTGACATTAAGGGTAGAGCAGGTTTTTTTTTAATTTTACGTTATTTATTATGAATGTTCCTTGATTGTTAGATGGTTTAATTTCTAAACTTGCACATTTTTTAAAGCAGTTAATTTCTTTTATTATTTGAGTTTTCCTATCCTATCCTATTTATCAATCATTTCATAGAAATAACAATTTTAATTTGTCATTGAGTCAAAATTTAATAGCGGACACCCAAAATTTGATATCATAATTTTTACATTTTTTGTTGTTTTTTGAAAAGTATATATTATACAAAACAATAGCCCAAAACGATTTTTTTTTATTCAATTTATTTTACAAGATGTTAACAATTAAATTTTAAAGCTCTTTTTAATTAAAAAAATAAATATCTAAGGATAGAATAAATGGATTTTAAAAAATTGTATCTCATTTTACGCGGAAGTAATTGAATTTTTTGATAAAATAGTTATAAATAAAATATATTCTTCTAGTTCCAAGTTTGAACTCAAAAAATTATGTAAATAAATTATAAATAACTAATTATTCATAATATTATTCACCTAAAATTATAAATTTATTATTTAATGTATTGTTTGTTATTTTGTGAAACTTTAGTTGAGGTTTTTAAATTCCCTCCAAATCGACAAAAGGTCGAGGTTTTTAAATTCCCAGTGGTAGAGCGCGCCGCGGTGCAGCGTTTCTCGAAAAAAGCTATAACTTTTTATGGAATTGCGATCCATTTTTTTTTTTTTTTTGAAAAGCCATTTTGTTCAGAATAAAATTTACTTTAAAATGGGGTTTGTTTGAACTCTGTACGACATTAACAACATTTTTGTTTTTCATTTTAATTTTGAAATAATAATTAAAATTTTTAAACATTTGTTTTATTATAATTATTTTATCAAAAACTTCTATTATTTCTCCTTAAAATAAGATACATTTTTTAAAAATCCATTCATTCTATCCTTAGATATTTATTTTTTAATTAAAAGAGCTTTAAAATTTAATTGTTAATATCTTGTAAAATAAATTAAATAAAAAAAATCATTTTGGGCTATTGTTTTGTATAATATATACTTTTTAAAAAACAGCAAAAAATGTAAAAATTATGATATCAAATTTTTGGTGCTACAGCTATTAAAATTTTGACTCTTTTAAAAAAGAGAAAATCGAACGATCTAAACGATGTTTCAGGCGCGAATAATTATTTCTCTTCACTCTAGAGCTAACACAATAGACCGAAGAAAGAGGTCTCATTTTCTCTCGCCAAAACCAGTCCTAAAGAGGGACCCCGCACCCCTACTTGCAATAATTATACCTCGTTACCATAGTCACCGCCACACCTCCAGAGGAATGTCTGTCAGAGTACCTATCATAGACAAACAGTACCTTATCAGCAGAGAGATAAATGCAGACGTAACCATGACGTCACGGAAAGCTACCTCTCTGATAAATTGTAAATTTTTAGTTGTAAGCAACTAGCTGTTATGTGTGGTCAAGCTAAAAATGTTTTCTTCCCTGAGTGCATTATTGCTAGATTTTATAAATGTAAACAAAAGCAATCTGGAGCTCTTGACCTGCTTTACTTTCGGTTACAAAGTACACTCATGTCCATAAATTAAGGATAATGAAGTTAAGGCACAGAAAGAGACAGAAGCCAAACAAATTTGACTTATTTGTAAAGTCTATGTATTAAGCAAAAGGTAAAGAGCAAAAAAGATGCTATATGTTTTACATAATTAATAAAAATTGCGATTTTTTCTCCCTGGAGCAAATTTCAAAAAAGGACCTATTTACAAAAAGCAGTATAACATGGTTAGTATGATGGTTAATACGGAGTATGTCTCCCGGACGATGCAATACAGACCGTACAACGCCTAGGCATGCCGAGTATCAAATTATCAATCTGATATTGGGGAATATTACACCACTCATCAAGCAATGCCCTCCGAAAGTCCGGTAGACAGGTGGAAGGGGGTTGACGGGCTGCAATTCGTCGGCCAAGCATATCCCACACATGCTCTATTGGATTCAAGTCCGGTGAGTATGCTGGCCAATCCATACGGGTGATATCCTCCGATTGAAGGCATTCGTCTACAATGTTTGCACGGTGAGGACGGGCGTTGTCGTCCAGAAACAGAAATTCAACACCCATGTCGAACCGAAACAAACGTACATGTTGTTCCAGAATGACATTCCTATAGATGTGGCCTGTCATCGTTACACTCTGAACATGCAGGTCAGTTCTGGAACCAAGAATAATTCCTCTCCAAACGAGCCATCCTGCACCACCGTAACGGTGTCGTTCAATGATGTTGTCTTGGCGCTCTCCATATGAAAGTCCGGCGAGAATCAGACTGCAAACTAAACCTGGACTCATCGGAAAACATCACACAAGACCACTGTTGCGGTGTCCACAATGCATGCTCTCTACTCCAGGCTAATCGCAGGCGACAGTGAGTTGCGGTAAGTGGAACACATCTGACAGGCCTACGAACATATAGACCAATGTGCCCTAAGCGTCTGTACACGGTCTGCCTTGAAACTATGGTACCGGTAGCTGAAGAGAGCTGACGAGACAGGTCTCATGCTGTGTTCCGTCTGTTTCTTTTGGCAGTAACTGCCAAATACCGGTCTCCATTCGGCGTTGTAACTCGGGGGCGACCTGTGCTGTAACGTCTACTCACATTACCATCATCTTGGAATCGTTGCCATAGCCTGGAGTTGACACTCTGGGCGATTCCAAGTTCCTCGGATACTTCCAGCTGGGTACGTCCACATTCCAATCGTCCGATGATTCTGCGACGTAAAAAATCATCCAAAAGCTTCCTTTGTGCCATAACTATGCGGTTATTGCACTGAAAGGCTTTTAAAGCGTTTGTGAACAATTTTACTTCTTTGCCACCGTTCCTTATATACCCCTCTCTTACACTCTCGTCATTGAGACGTACTACCAGCGTCATCTAGTGGTTTCCTGTAATTTGCATATTCTTCATTTCCGTGTGATTCTAAATTATCCTTTATTTATGGACATGAGTGTATACAGCTGCTTACTACAGCTTATTTTGCTAGGTGGTATTTTCAAACGGATAATTTTGTTTTAAATGAAAGAAAGAAATTAAATAATTTTAGAGCTCAAATCGCCTGTATTTCATAAGATATTAAGTAATTCTGGTGAGTTTGAAGTAAAAATTTGTTTTTTTATTTAGAGATATATTGTTAAATAGGGTAAAATGGTTGCTAGATTTAGAAAGAACGCGCTTTTTTGGCAGTTCTGATTTGACTTCTTTTTACTTGTTTATTACTGTTGGTTGTTGGTGCAAGTCGTGCACTATCATACGTTAGTGTTAGCATATTTTTTTGATCTGCGAGATTAAGTTCATTCACAAATAATCATTTAGGTTTAAATCCCGAAGTTGGTACATTGTTAACGAAGTAAAAAGTGTTTTATGAAGATTCTTCTTAAACACAAATAATAAATCGAGTAACAAATAAACGTATACAGAAGTACTACTCTAGAGAGTCTCAAAACACAAAGATTACGTTGTAAGCCAAATGGCTTCAAAACACTCCAAAAACAGTAACCAGGAAGTGTAAACAGTCAAGAGCTTATAGCGCTCCCTAATGTAGAAAACTCCATACATATGTTTTTTTCTACCTTAAGTAAATGTATATATTGGGTCTTCTCGTATGTTTTGGAGTGAGTCTCATCTCAGCTAAGTCAAGACTGTCTATTAATTGTCTACATTTATCTTGTTTCTATCTGTACATTTGTTTATCTACTTTTATTTTTATTTGAATTAATTGTATTTTATCTCGCAACCATTCACGGAGGAATTTCGGTTGGCGTGACTCCTAAAAAGTGAATTGGTTTGGTTAGATCTCTTACCCCATTTAGCCCTATTCTTGTTTCAAGCATATATATACAATCGGACCTCTATTTAACGAAGTTGCTAAATCCCGATAATAAGTTTGTTATATGGAAAATTTGTTAAGTAGATAATCACCTTTTGAAATATTTAAACAACACAAAACAGGTTTTAAATTCATAATTAAAATAGCAATTGATGCACCTTTATCTTGTAAACTAGTATCTACTATTTATTTTATAAATCTTAATCATAAAAGAAATCTGGAAAACAAGAATAGAGCAAAACATTATCCAGTGTTACACTATCATGCTACATATATTTTCAACTAAAAAAAGCTAAATTTATGTATAAAATTATAGTTGCATTTATTATAAAAGTAGTTTTAAATATACATTACCACATGCGTTAAGTTTAATTGCTACTAATAAAATCCGTTAATTTTGTCCGAATGTTTAGTTTGAAATGATAACAAAAAGGGAAAGAGATTTTACTGCTTTCTTTAAAAGTTAAGTGGCTTCGAAAACCAAATCAAGGTCATTTCCCCCATAAAATACGTTAAGAAGTTTGAAATGTTCTGAAATATTTTGCGAAATAGGAAAGTGGATTTCAAAGAAAAGTTCGTTAAATGGAAAATTTACTTCGGTATTTGGAAGTTATTTTACGAAGAAATTTCCAAAATGTTTTTGGTTCCTCGAAAAAAATGTCCGACTGTACTTCCTTATAAAGTGCAACTGGGTAGTTTGGTTTTAAATTCTTGATTAATAATGGAATCTATGAGTCAGAAAATGTCTGAATTATTTGAATGTCCACCTTTCATTAGACTTTTTACTAATTTTTGAGGCCCCTCAGAAATTACGGGCCCTAGGCCCATGCCTATTAGGCCTAGGCGATAATCAGGGCCTGTGCTTACCTGAACTCACTTTTTCTAGGTGGAACCGAATTTGTGATGAAAAATTTCTCTTAAGGGAAAAGAAAATATCGCATTTTGTGAGATTATTTAGGTTCTCTTAAGGGAAGAGAAAATATTGCTTTTTCTGACATTATTTGAGTTTCTCTTAAGGGAAAAGAAAATATTGCATTTTGTGAGATTATTTAAGTTTCTCTTAAGGGAAAAGAAAATATTGCATTTTGTGAGATAATTTAAGTTTCTCTTAAGGGAAAAGAAAATATTGCATTTTGTGAGATTATTTAAGTTTCTCTTAAGGGAAGAGAAAATATTGCTTTTTCTGACATTATTTAAGTTTCTCTTGAGGGAAAAGAAAATATTGCATTTTGTGAGAGTATTTAAATTTCTCTTAAGGGAAAAAAAATATTGCATTTTGTGGGATTATTTAAGTTTCTCTTAAGGGAAAAGAAAATATTGCATTTTGTGAGATAATTTAAGTTTCTCTTAAGGGAAAAGAAAATATTGCATTTTGTGAGATTATTTAAGTTTCTCTTAAGGGAAAAGAAAATATTGCATTTTGTGAGATAATTTAAGTTTCTCTTAAGGGAAAAGAAAATATTGCATTTTGTGAGATTATTTAAGTTTCTCTTAAGGGAAGAGAAAATATTGCTTTTTCTGACATTATTTGAGTTTCTCTTGAGGGAAAAGAAAATATTGCATTTTGTGAGAATATTTAAATTTCTCTTAAGGGAAAAAAAAAAAAATATTGCATTTTGTGAGATTATTTAAGTTTCTCTTAAGGGAAAAGAAAATATTGCATTTTGTGAGATAATTTAAGTTTCTCTTAAGGGAAAAGAAAATATTGCATTTTGTGAGATTATTTAAGTTTCTCTTAAGGGAAGAGAAAATATTGCTTTTTCTGACATTATTTAAGTTTCTCTTAAGGAAAAGAAAATATTGCATTTTGTGAGATTATTAAAGTTTCTCTTGAGGGAAAAGAAAATATTGCATTTTGTGAGAGTATTTAAATTTCTCTTAAGGGAAAAAAAAAAATATTGCATTTTGTGAGATTATTTAAGTTTCTCTTAAGGGAAGAGAAAATATTGCTTTTTCTGACATTATTTAAGTTTCTCTTAAGGAAAAGAAAATATTGCATTTTGTGAGATAATTTAAGTTTCTCTTAAGGGAAAAGAAAATATTGCATTTTGTGAGAGTATTTAAATTTCTCTTAAGGGAAAAAAAAAATATTGCATTTTGTGAGATTATTTAAGTTTCTATGCAATGCAGTCTATTGATAAGGAGAGACTAAGAAATACCGAACGAGACTGTGAAGATTTGACTAAAGAAAGAAGGATGCAGAGGCGTAACAATAATATCATAGAAGAGGAAGATTCGTGTGACAACTATTGTCCTGGAGGATATTAATTTTAATTATGTTTTGAATGTGATTAATTGCTACATTTTCTTCTATTAATATTTTTTATTATTGTTTGATTAATCAATAACAATATTTATGTATCTGTCTTTTTAAATTATAATTTATCTATTTCTATAATAAGAATTCTTCAAATATGAATATTTTTGGGAAAGAATTCATTTTTTGTTCCACACATTTTTAAGTTTTAAAACCATAATGGTACTAGCTTAATGTACTTAATCTGAGTAATTAAGTGTATATATGTATAAAAACAATAAAAATAATATGAAACTTATGATTAAAAGTTTTTATTAATTTTTTTAATGCAAAATTAGACATTTTGTCTCGTATCTCAAAATGAGTTTTTTTGAAACTCGATGTACCTTTTCTAAAAATATAATAAAGCTACAGAGTTAAAAAAATTACACAATATGTATAAAGTGCTGTACTTTAATTTAACATGAGCTTTTGTAGAAAAATTGATTAAGTATTATTTTAAAAAATTTTGAAGTTTGAAATCTTCTGTTTTTTGCCTTTTTTTGACATTGCTCCACTAAAATTTTTTTTAAAAAAGTTTGAAACAAACAATTAATAAAAGCTCATGTTAAATTATTCTCAAATGTCATAAAAATATGTGTAAAAAATTTCAAGCCATTATCTTGGTAAAATTTTTAGAAAAGGTACAGCAAAAATGACCTTTTTAACATGGACGGTATACGGGATTCTGCGGGATTCCAGGTCCCCTAAAGGGAAAAGAAAATATTGCATTTTGTGAGATTATTTAAGTTTCTCTTAAGGGAAAAGAAAATATTGCGTTTTGTGAGATTATTTAAGAGAACCACGGGAGAAACTTTTCATGACAAACACTTACATTAGCTAATTTTAAAGCATAGAAAAAGTGATTTCAGGCTAAGTTCGAAATGCTGAAAATGGTTTTTCAAAACACAAGGAAAAATATTACAATGAATCCTTTCATAATTTATTTGCATTTTTTCATTTTGGAAGAAACTAAATTCCTTATTGCTTATAATCTCGCAAAATGGCATATTTTCTTTTCCCTTAAGAGAAACTTTTCATCACAAATTCTGTTCCACCTAAAAAAAAGTGTGTTCAGGTAAGCAATTTAATTTTTTCCAAAATATAAAAATGCAAATAAATTATGCCTTGGTTGATAAATTATGCCATGTTTTGAAAAATCATTTTCAGCGTTTCAAACTTCAAATTAAAAAAAAGAAATAAAAGAAAAGCACTTAATGGACACATTATGTTAAGAAAAGACACATAATGTTAAATAATAATTTATTGTCTACATAAAACATTAGTGATTACATTTTGAAACTGCTATATTTCAGTGATCAATCGCAATCAATTGCAAGCGAATAGAACTACATTAATTATGTACATTTAAATATAATTTATGCATTAAATTATGACAGACGAATTCATAAAATTAAAAGTTACTGAAGCAAAGCAGTGAAGTAAATGAAATGAAAATTATTAATCACTTCAATAATTCTGATTATTTAGTATGAAATAAATTATCTAAAGTCCTTTCCTGTTCCAATAAAATAGGCTTCATTATATACAATTTGAATTGCAACTTTGTGATATCTTTCCTGGATATTCGTAAAATAAATGTGATTTTTACTATGGAAGACCCTATCTTTTTTTGGAAAATGTTGAAGGTTGTGCAACTACTAAGCGTGTTATTCTTGAAACATATTAACCTGCAAAAAATATATTGGATTAGACATTGTTAGACATTTTTAATAATTTAAACACTTCAACTAATAAATAATATTGATAATTACAGTCCCTGGCCAAATTATTCGACACACTATAAGATTCTATGTAAAATCTTAATTTTCTGGTGATACCATACATTTTTATTGTTTTTACGCGACTGAAACCGGTTTGCACTTGTTTACATTCGTGTATCAATTTGTTAAATCAAACGATATAAAATATAAATTCGACGATGAGATAAATTGGACGATATATTATATAAATATAGAATATTTATTATATCAGGAATTATATTAGTATATTATAACAATTAGACCAAATTATTTCACGCACTGTAGCTTTTTAATAGTTTCATGTTTTGCACGTGTATATATGCAATTCTTTTATATTTACACAAACATGTAATGGGTTTTTATACTTCTCATTGCATTGCAATGTTAACCAATTGATACACGAAAGTAAACAAGTGCAAACCGGCTTCAGCGGCTTAAAAACAATAAAGCTGTATAGTATCACCTGATAATTAAGAATTTACATAGAATCTTAGAGTGCGTCTAATAATTTTGCCAGGGACTGTATTATCATATTATTATGTAATATTGATTATACCCAGATAGCGAAATAAGGTTTAATTTCAATCAGCAAAAACCTTTTAATGAAAATCTAAGAAGATTTTTATGACGTCTAAACCATCTAATCTTAAAACGAGACGCCCTATTCTACGCACATTATTACCCTAATCCAAAACCTTGGAAAACAGCTTTCGTTATAAAAACCTTAAATCGAGGTTGTCTTAGCGTGAAAAAATCCTTGAACAAAGCTAGTCTTAAGGTAAAATAATCTTAAATCTAGGTAATAATAAGGTTCCTTTTCGCAACGTCTTGTACGCTCAGCTAAATTCCACCTTGTCATGAAATTTTGATGGACAATGCAAATTGATCCCATCGCTAGTGTGACGCCAGCTAAAACACCATTCTGGACCTAAGTCAAAGAATATATAATGTGAGAAGAAGTTTAGCTTCTCCGATACGTAGAAGAAGGTCAGCAAGGTCCCTCTGTATGACAAGAAAAGCGCCAAAGGTTTTTGAGCCGACGCATGCGCACATCTTTCATCCATCACAGCGTCTCTAAATAAAAAGAAATAAAAGACAATAAAAAGAAAATTCCGATACAAGATCGCCGTATGGTTACATGCTTTCTGGGTATAATAATGATGATAATTAATATTGTCCTCATACTTACTGGATTTAGGCTTATTCTTTTCTGGACCTGTAATATATATTTCATCATTGCAAAATAAGGTTATTTTCAAATTAACAACAAATGATTGAAAGTTAATTAGGAGAATTACTACATTTCAAAAAATAAATAAGCGTCCTAATGACGCGTTTAAAATGCGGAAACAATCGAACATATTCTAATATTATTACGCATCATGCAAGCATTTTGTCGCATTAAAGAATTTTTAATCTTACTTAATTCAGATTATTACTATTATTATTCGGTAAAATGGTGCAAGTTGGCTCATTTTAATTAGAGATGGATATCCGGAAATTACCTGACCAGATTTTTATTACCCGGTTATTAACCAGACCCGGCAAAGAATTTTACTACCCGGTCCTGTTTTATACTGTGAAAAAAAGTATGGTCATTATTACCAGAAGATACTAAACTTTAACATTTTTCTTGTTCCATGGGAACACCGAAAAGCTCGATAATATTTACCGAAGCAACTTTAGTAATGATTTTGGCAAACTTAACTATTAAATATGGTAAATAATGTGTGATAAAATTTGGTAATTTTTTCATGATACCTTAGAGCATCGCATAAATTTAATTTTCAATTTTGTATTTTTTACTAAATGTGAAGAACTATAGTTTTGAAAATTTGTATTTCCTCCGTTACCATACTAACGAAAATTTTTCCAATGAATGATTTAAATACCGTATATTCAGGTTTTATTAATCAGAATTATATACAAATAAATATATATTTTTTTAATCAAAAATTTTAGTTACCATACTCTATGGTAATTTTACCAGAATTGTTTCCTACATGTAACGAATAAATATTGCCGGCCCCTGCAGTAAATATCGTTATAAACGAGTTCGACTGTAATAGAATAAAATAGATAAGCTGGAGTAAAGGCCTGTTTATACGACCCAAGTTCTTGGATGAAGATTGATTGAAATTGATGGAAACTTGTTTTGCTTTGAGCTTGGATCGTGGAAGCAATCAGCCAAGTACAAGTCCTTGGACAATTGGCGATCACAACACTCAAATACGCCATCTGGGGAGAAACCGGTTTCATGCCTTTAGCCCTTCTCCCTTCCCTCTCCTCTTTTCAGTTGTATAGGACTGTACTACGATATTTCTCCTTTTCTTGATATTTTTCCTTTCTATTTATTAAAGATATTTTTTAAAATTTCCGTGATACTTTTCTTTAGAACTATGTTTAATGTAGTTTTCAGTCCCATATAGTTTTCCAAGTTAAAAGATTTCAATCTATATGAAAATCAAGAGAGACCTCTTCCTTCCTCTATGACTTTAAACACGCTAATGGGGAAAGCATGTGAAGTGTTGCCATAGATAGAGAGTTCTGCTCTACGCCACCTGCACCCCGTTTCGATCGCCAATAGCAGAGCATATTCTACTTTCCATCCAAGTTTTTCACCCCTTAACCAATCAGCTTCTTAAGTTTTGTGATGTCAACAAGCAGGCATCAGATGATGTCATTTTGTTGTCTGTTTTCATATATTTTAGTTCAAATGAATTAATCTGTTACGGTCTATTTGCGTTATTATGATTATATTTGAATTTGTTCAGTAATTTAAAATTCATGTAAGTATGATTTTATAATGTTGAACATGATCAATGCGCATGCGCACGTTTTTCTTTCGACCAAACAGTGATATTCAAGAACTTGGAAAGTGAAGACGAATCATCTAATTTCTTGGAGAGAGACATTCCTCCAATTTCTCGGATTCAAGAACCGTGTAAACAGGCCTTAATTGTAATAAGTAGAATAATTAAAAATAATAAAAGAAAGGAATGAATAGAAACAATAAAATCGTAAAATGGTTAGTTGGGAGTAATATTTTAAAGGAACTACGGTAAACAAATGAACGAAGTTTGTTACTGAGCAAACACTTTCAGTTGATGAGACCTTTTATTTCTCGGTTATGGTACATAGGGACATCTCCAGTGTGGTCAAATGGTTGATTTTCCTGATATTCTCTAAGGCTGTCCACAAGAGCGGCTGATACTATTTCTGAAGAAAGAAAAACATTTCAAAATAATCCTTTTTTATTCATCTTTATTTGTTGATAAATAACGTGTCAAATTATTATTATTCAATGTCATATGATATCACACTTCCAGCTAAAAGGGGGATCCAGTCACTGACAAAGGGCACGAAAATTTTAAAGCTATTAATTTTAAAATAGAAAAATTTTTTCCAGGTAAATACTTGGATCAAAATAATTTATGAAGAATTAAATACGGTCAAACCCCGGTTTATCGAACCCCTATTTACCGAATATGACGATTTAACGAATTTTATGAAGTTAAGGAAGTAGATATATAGGAAACAATGAATAGCGACACAGAAGTCAATGATAACGAATCTCCAGTAAAAACTCTTACTTTTTCTGATGTTTTGCATGGTTCGGAAACAGTGAAAATTTACCTAATGCAGTAAATGAAGGAATATTTTTTTCCCTTCATGACGTCGAAAAAATTTTTTAAAGTAAGAAATCAAGGAAATAAGCAAACCTTACTCTCGAAATGCTTTAAAATTAATCAGCACGTAAACATTTGAATCATTCACTCTGAATAAAAAGTGTAAGATTTCTGTTTATTTTGTGTATTTGCTAATTAGAGATGTTCGAATATTCTATAAGGTTAGTCATTTTTTTTTAATATTTTGCCCCCGATCTTACGAATTATCCCCGATTTAGCGAATAATATTTTCGGTCCCTATGAATTCGATAAAATGGGATCCGACTGTATGATGTCTCAACTTTAATTATGTTTTAGATGTTTAATGAATAGAATGAAGTTTTAGATTATTAAAATTTTAATATATTATTATTTTTAATGACGAAACACACACTAAAGATAAAAAAATACACTTGCATTGGTATACAATGAGTAAAAAAAAAGAATGTCATTGCAACAATAAAATAAATTAAGCACATATTTTTTTTTAAACAGTAAAAGACATTCAAAATATCAAGATCTTTAGCAAGTTCGTTAAAAATGTCGCAAAATCTATAAAAAGAAAAACCTTTTACTTAAATATATTTACAAAATGAGTTTACAAATAATTTTTCCTTTCATATAGTGCGATTTTTAAGAGAAAACTGAATTATACTTAAAATATCAGAGCAAACATTCATATTATTTAGAATTTTATAGAAAAAAATAAGCAAGACGAATCTCTATGGCATTCCAAAGATCACAAATAAAAAGATCACGAGGCTTAGTTATTTATGATATAGAAAATTATTTTAAACTTGTTCGATACAATGTTTTTATCACATTTTCAGATAGGCCGCACTGTTCCTAGTAAAGAATATAGAAAGGAGACTCTTCGAATGCGAAACTAAAGCAGGGAACTGCTCGGTTCGATGAGATTAAATCAGAAAAACAACTTACAGGGTGAGCAATATACTCAGATTTAACAGAGCATCATTAGACCTAACTCGTGCGCATAAAAAGCAACTGGACTGTCATGTCAAAGAATATATAATGTGAGAAGAAGTCTAGCTCCGATACGTAGCAGGGGGCCAGCAAGGTCCCTCTGTATGACAAGAAAAGCGCCAAAGGTTTTTGAGCCGACGCATGCGCACATCTTTCATCCATCATAGCGTCTCTAAACTTGTTCAACAAGAAATTTTTCGCCATCTTTAAAGTGACTGTTTAAAGTGAGATCTTTAAGTGACCGATATCTATTTAAATTATATACCTATGTTAAAATAATAAATTATTTATTTTTTAATGATTTCGTCACAAGTAAATATTTTCCTTGTTTAATAAGTAATCCTTTTTCAAAGCCATATAAGTCTGTAAAGAACAAAAGCAGACAAGTTTTGAGTCACTTTTCATTATCTGTTTACATGAGTGGGGTGAGACAAGGAAAAAGTTGTTTGTTAGGAGCGGAGGGGAATGGGATTGCTTACGGCGTAAGGACGGAGGGACCCTCTGTTAGGAGGCAGGTTGTTTTCCTAGCAATACTTCCACACCTTGATGGAGGTAACCGTTGCCTCCGGAACAGATGGGGCCCTATGAGAGCTGGTCTTCTTTTCACTTATATATTCTTTGGTCACGTGTGAACCGGTTGTTGGTTGGGTGCGCTGCCTCTCGCCAACGGCCGTTTTATTCTTACAAAATGAGTTAGTTAGCTGATTTAATCAGCATGAATGATATCAATGTATTCTCAAAGGAATATCTTTATTAACAATACAGTACCGTTTATTACTGATGTAAAAATGCAGAACTAACTAATAATATATAAAAAGAGAAAACCTTTCTCCCCAATCCCAGCGGTGGTTTTATTTTATAACCGTCGTTGAACAGCCCACCCAATTTTTGGGTTTACGACTGCTAATGTTCAACTCCGTAGCCTTGTAATTTTGAACCCAATCCAGAACACAAGGGAACTCCTGGATCAAGTATGGGAAGAAATTTTGCCTTCGTAGAGGACTTTTTGATAGAACTAATCCGTATTTGCCTTACCATGGTTAGCCTGACAGTAAGGGTACTCTAAGCCATCATCCATCTACCACTGAGGATATTTCACGTCAGTACTGTGGTCGGTGCAAGCCAGATGCGGATTCGTATCGACCAGCCACTGCTGGGATTCGAACCCAATTCATCTCATTGGAAGGCGAACGCTCTATCCCCTGAGCCATCACGATCCCAGTGGTGGTAGGGCTGAGAGAAGGTGGAAAACCCGTTTCAAGAACTTCTGCTTGCTCTTAAATATTGTTTTTTCTTTTATATGCATGAACAGCACTAAGCCTTGGGAACTGTTTAAAATTATGCCTATGGATGCCAGCCTGCTTTCCCTATGCATATTCTTTGGCTCAGTGGATCCCAATCAGGAGATGGTTTACTATGTCTGCCTAAAATACTCACCAGGTTAACCGTGGACTCTTTGTAACTAAATTGCAAATTAATTTGAGAAAAAGAACTCTACGGATATGAGCTCATTCCTAATTAAGAAACACCTTTGCCTTTTAAGTTGGGTTCAAAATAACAAGGACACGATCATTGATAACTGAAAATCCGATATGTCATCGTCGGTGATAAATTAAAATATAACATTTAAATAATGTGTTATTTTATCATTAAAAAGTATCACAAAGATATTATTTTGTAATTTAAAAAATGATGGATCATCTGAACCACACCTGGAATTTATGAAAATATAAATACATTGAAAATGATTAGATAAATTAGAACCATTTGAACCACACCTGAAATTTATGATAAGATAAATGCATTAAAAATGATTAGGATCATCTTAACCACACCTGGAATGTATGAAAATATGAACACATTAAAAATTATTAAAATGATAAGGATCATCTGAACCACCCCTGGAATTCAAGAAAATATAAATACATTAAAAATTATAGTGGTAGTCCAGGCTGGTCTAACACTTTTACAAAAAAATTAGATCAAGAAAAACATACCTTTGGTTTGTTTAAAAATCTGTAAGAAATAGTCCCTAGATGCACAAAAAAAAAGTTTGAAAAATAGTCACAAATCATGACACTGTTGAAGAGCACTGAATTTATTGTAAAAAGATTCTTTACTGTTAACACAACATCAACTTGGGAAGAGAAGTGGGATACTTTGGTAGGTGGGCGGTCAATTATTGGCATTCAAAAACTGTGTCTGGCATGACGCTCAGAAACTACCGATGATTTCACTTACAAAGGAAAGATGCTACCAAGTTCGGGCAAATCATAAATCGGCGATCGTCCGAAAGAAAACATGTTGAGGATGGTAGGTGGGTTTTTGGAGGAAGCCAGCGCTTAAAAACTTAAAATGTGGCAGTGAAGAAAGCACATCAATGGCGATGAGGACGCCATGTTTCCAACAAAAAGTGGGAAAAAGGGTTTTCTTTCCCACCTCAGCGAGGAGGGAAAGAAAAATAAAACTCCGTTAAGCGGAGGTCACAACTAAGTGGATGATCAAGTATCGAATGTTAAATAAGCGTCTTTCGCTCCTCATATTTATACTGTTGCTTAAAAGTTGAAGTGAAATTTCTTAACTTCTGAAAGTTTAGTTGTTATTGCAAGTGAAAGTGAAAGTGTTTATTTTTTCTAACACCAGTTATGGTTGAGACAAACTAACAATCGTATAATCCTCATGGAAGATGAAAGGAAACCGCATCAGCTGTTTTCCTTGAAAAGGGTAGGGAATGGAATTTCCGAGGGAGAATGTCCCAATTGCAATACAGATTAAGGGGCGATGTGTGAATTGGATCAGTATTTATTTAAACTGGATCTGGATTTTTATAAAAAATTGATAAGGATTTTTTAATTAGACTCTGACTCGATGTCACAGAGGATCATCTGATCCACACCTGGAATTTATGAAAATATCAATACATTAAAATGATAAGAATGATTTGGATCATCTGAACCACACCTGGAATTTATGGAAATATCAATACATTAAGAGCGATTAGAATGATTGAAATAATCTGAACCACACTTGGAATTTATGAAAATATAAATGCATTAAAAATGATTAGACCGATTAAGATCATCTAAAACTCACCTGGAATTTTTCAAATTATAAATGCATTAAAATTGATTAGAATGATTAGGATCATCTGAACCACACCTACAATTTAAAAAATTGTAAATACTTTAAGAATAATTAGAATGATTGGGATCATCTAAACCACACCTGGAATTTAAGAAAATATAAATGCATTAAAAATGATTAGAATGATTAGAAACATCTGAGCTACACCTGGAATTTATGAAAGTATAAATACATTAAAAATGATTACATTGATTAGAATCATCTGAACCACATCTGGAGTTTATGAAAATATAAACACATTAAAAACGATTAGAATGATTAGGATCATCTGAGCCACACCTAGAATTTATGACAATATAAATACATTAAAAATGATTAGGATCATCTGAACCACACATAGAATTTTTGAAAATATAAATGCATTAAAAATGATTGGAATGATTAGAATCATCTGAACCACACCTGAAATTTATGAAAATATAAGTACATTAAAAATTATTCGAATGATTAGGATCATCTGAACCACACCCGGAATGTATAAAAATATAAATGCATTAAAAATGATTAGGATCATCAGAACCACACCTGGAATTTATGAAAATATAAATGCATTAAAAATGTTTAGAATGCTTTGGATCATCTGAGCCACAACTTTAGTTTATGAAAATATGAATGCATTAAAAATTATCAGGATCATCTGAACTTCACCTGGAATTTATGAAAATATAAATGCATTAAAAATGATAAGAATGATTAGGATCCTTTGAACCACACCTGGAATTTTAAAAAAAATATCAATACATTAAGAGCGATTAGAATAATTAGGATCATCTGAACCACACCTGGAATTTATGAAAATATAAATGCATAAAAATGATTTAAATGATTAGGTTCTCCTGAACCACACCTGGAATTTATGAAAATATAAATACATTAAAAATGATTAGGATCATCTGAACCACACCTGGAATTTAAGAAAATATAAATACATTAAAAATGATTAGAAGGATTTGGATCATATAAACCTCACCTGTAATTTATGAAAATATAAATACATTAAAAATGATTGGAATGATTAGAATCATCTGAACCTCACCTGTAATTCATGAAAATATAAATACATTAAAAATGATTAGAATGATTAGGATTATCTGAACCACACCCAGAATTTATGAAAATATTAATACAATAAGAGAGATTAGAATGATTAGGATCATCTGAACTACACCTAGAATTTATCAAAATATAAATGCATTAAAAATGTTTAGAATGCTTTGGATCATCTGAGCCACAACTTTAGTTTATGAAAATATGAATACATTAGAAATTATCAGGATCATCTGAACCTCACCTGGAATTTATGACAATATAAATGCATTAAAAATGATAAGAATGATTAGGATCATCTGAACCACACCTGGAATTTATGAAAATGTAAATGCATAAAAATGATTTAAATGATTAGGATCTCCTGAACCACACCTGGAATTTATGAAAATATAAATACATTAAAAATGATTAGGATCATCTGAACCACACCTGGAATTTAAGAAAATATAAATACATTAAAAATAATTAGAAGCATTTGGATCATATAAACCTCACCTGTAATTTATGAAAATATAAATACATTAAAAATGATTGGAATGATTAGAATTATCTGAACCTCACCTGTAATTCATGAAAATATAAATATATTAAAAATGATTAGAATAATTAGAATCATCTTTTCCACAACCTGGAATTTATGAAAATATCAATACATTAAAAATGATTAGAATGATTAGGATTATCTGAACCACACCTGGAATTTATGAAAATATAAATACATTAAGAGCGATTCGAAAGATTAGGATCTTCTGAGCCACAAGTGGAACTTATGAAAATATCAATACATTAAAAGTGATTAGGATCATCTGAACCACACACCTGAAATTTATGAAAATATCAATACATTAATAGCGATTTGAATGATTGGGATCATCTGAACAACACCTGGAATTTTTGAAAATATAAACACATTTAAAATGATTAGAATCATTAGAATCATCTGAACCACACTTGGAATTTATGAAAATACAAATACATTAATAGCGATTTTATCATAAAGTAATTTTATCAAAATTACCTAACACTTTCTCTTTCATGGTAGGAGAAATTCTTTTGTTTCCAACTTCATTCTCCAAAAATGTAACAAGTCCAGATAAAGTTTCCTCCGCAGTGGGATCATCTGAAATAATAATATTTTTTGAGTCGGAGAAATTCAAAACAGCATTAATAAGCGGTAAGCGAATAATTGATAACAACCTTTCTTACTAATGATCAGATTTTCTTAATGGTTCAAAGGCGTGATCTTAACTGAATCAGAGCAATTAAGTTACAGAAATAGGATTTAAATCAACATATGAAACGTATCGCAATAGTAGCAAATCTGAATGAGCAATCTGTTGCAGCAATCTAGATATAGTTTCGGCACAAGAGCTGTGGAAAATTAGGCTTTTTTAATGTTAATTTTACTTTCTGCTTATTCTCAGAAAGTTTTAAAGTGAATCGAAAAAGTTTTGCACACAATTATAAAATTCGTTAATACAAAGATAGTTCCATTCAAAAAATAAATTTCAATTACTATTTATTGTTATTTTACTTAATGAGGGTTCATAATATACTGAGCTTTAAGGTATACAAATTTCTACAACGTTTTAAATGATGTTAGTTTTAAATGACAAGATACAAAATTTGGGGAAAATCAGTTGGATATTTTTTTTTGTGGTAATTAACTTTCTAAAAAGCAATATTTTTTAAATTCTATTTCTCATGAATTATTTGACCGATTTCATTCAATTTATGTTTTGTCCGATAAATTTACAAAACATAAAATTATGTAAAAATTTGCCTACCATGCTATTCAAAAGATTTTCGACTCTCATTACATCCTTACATAAAAGAATAATTCGTCATAATATTTGAAGACTATATTTTTCATTCAAATAAAAACTATTATGAAGTTATCACATTTTGCATTAGATCATAAATAAAAAAAATAAAAAAGCGTTAGAAGGAAAATCTCACCTAATGGGTTAATGTAACAAAAGATTTCAATATGCAGGCTACAGTCTCTTAATTTTCGAATAGTTACAGTTATATTTATATGATGGGTGTTGTTATGACCCTAGTGTTTATTCTTGACTAGGGTTAAAAAAATATGTAAGGTTGATATTACGGAACACTGTGTTTATTTTTAAAATAATCGAGAAAATGAAAGTGACACATTTTGGGCCTCAACGAATATTTTAGGGAGAAAAAAAAATCCAAATTTTGTATAAAGATCATAATCAAAAAGGTTTCGATGATTCCAATATCGTTTTCCTTTTTTTTCTCTTCAATAAGGACACATCATATTTGAATAACAATTTTTTTTAAAATTCTTTAATATATATATATATATATATATATATATATATATATATATATATATATATATATATATATATATATATATATATATATATATATATATATACACTGAGTGGCCAAATTATTATGACCACCCCTTCAGTACGCTGTTAGGCCACCTTTTGCGCGTATTACTGCCTTAATTCGTCTGAGCATGGATTCTATGAGATGTTGGTAGGTGGTAGAAGGTATGCCAGACCATGCTAGCTGAACTGAACTTGCCAATTCCTGCAAATGTGATGGTACTGGATCCATCTGTCTGAGCGCCTGTTCAATCTCATTTCACAAATTCTCAATTGGATTGAGATCTGGGGATTGTGCTGGCCAACGAAGTAAGTTAAATTCTCCGTCATGCTCCTCGAACCATCTGAGGACAATGCCAGCTTTATGACAAGGAGCGTTGTCCTGCTGGAAGTATCCATCCCCGCCAGGGTACACCATTGACATAAACGGATGTACTTGATCTGCGATGATACTTAAATACCCTTAGGCATTAAGGCGTTGTGGTACAGGAATTAAAAGACCCATACAATACCAAGAGAACATTCCCCATATCATAACGTTGCCACCACCAGCTTGAAGTGTCGTGGCAATGCAGTTGGGGTCCATGCTTTCGTGCTGTTTTCTCCATATTCCCATCCTGCCATCTGCACGATGCATTTGAAATCGTGATTCATCGGACCACATGACCCTCTTCCAGTCAGCTACTGACCAATGTTTGTGCTCCTTTGCAAATTGGAGACGTCTGCGCTTATTTAAAGCAGACAGTAGAGGCTTACGAACAGGTAGTCTGCTTTCATACCCTATACGGCGCAATGTGCGTCGAACAGTCCGTTCAGAGACGTTCACAGTTGCGCCTTGATTAAGATCACTTGCAATTTGTCGCACTGTTGCTCTCCTGTTGCGCTGCGCAACCCTGGCCAGCCTTCTCTCTGATCGAGCATTGATTACCCTGAAACGACCACAAGTCTAACGTTGAGACCCGATTTTTTGCTAGATTGTCCATTCTTTGTACACATTTAACAACTACTGCTCTAGAACACTTCACAAGCGCAGCCGTTTTGCTGATACTCGTTCTGACACATCTCGCACCCACAATCATTCCACGTTGAAATTAATCACTTTTACTTAATGAGTTAACTGAAAGTGAAAGTTAATCTCTTTCACTTAAAATGAGTTAAATCACTTTTCTTTCCCATATCTGAGAAGCAACACGGTATAACTGATGACTCACTTGTCCAGTATTTCCGTGTAATAGTTATCTTGCCCTCTAGCGGCAGCGCTTTGACGCAATAACTCATTTGCATAAAACTCTGAGGTGGTCATAATAATTTGGCCACTCAGTGTATATATATAGGGGAGAGTCGGGTAGCCCCGCCCACTTAAGGAGTATTGCATATTTTTCTGTATAATACTGAGTAATAATCAATATTTTTGTATGTTTCTATTGTTTTATCATCTAATTAAATAATGCAAAAAGAATAAACCAAAAAGATAATAGTTTAACTTAAAAAAATAGAAATTTAAAAAATTTGACTACTGTATTCAAAATATTTTCAAAACTATTGTTTACCATGTTACCAGCTGCATAAATACTTGAAACTTTGAAAATAATCTTTTTTTAATATAACAATTAATGTCCGATGGCCCATTGACTTGAAAAAATATTCTATACATATGAAATTGACAGTGGGCGGGGGTACCCGACACTCCCCTATATGCAGTGCCGCTCAAAAGTTTAGACTCACTCTAGAATTTTTAAAAATGAACAAATAACAAGGCTTTTAAACTGAAAATCACCACAAATTAACTTCATTTTGACAAATATAGTGACACTTATGCGGTAAGAACTATAGTTTTATCTATAGCTTATAGTTTTACATAAAATTATAGGGAATTTTGTCCAGTCTTCGATTCTTCGAAAGATCCTCCTTTAGCCTTAATCACAGCAGAGCATATTTTTGGAATTGTTTTTATTAGTTTTTGAAGTTTGCAGTGTTCTAGTTGAGATCTGGTTCCAGCAATTAAGTAAAGATTCCCAAAGTTTATTTTTATTGGTACATCACATTTTTTAAATATTTCTATCTAGTTCATCCCACAATAGCTCAATAGGATAAATATCGGTTGATTGAGGGGGCCAATCCATGTATTTCTGTACCTTTTTCTTTTCTTTTGAGTCAATGTAGTTTCTACGCAATTTCAAAAAATGTTTTGGATCGTTATCTTGCTGAAAAACAAATTCTTGACCAACGGATTCTCTGTCCACATGGAAAAGCGTAACGCTGCAGTATTCTATGATAATATTTTTAATCCATAATTCCCTCTATTCTTTTAAGATCTCCAGCTTTGTCACCGGCAAAACATCCCCTAACAATAACTGAAACTCCACTATGCTTCACAGTTTTTAGTAAACATTGATAATTCATACGTTCAACAACTAAACGACGAACATACTGCCTTAGTTTGCTTCCAAACAACTCAAATTTTGACTCGTCAGTAAACAAAACATTTGACCACTGTTTTAAAGATCTTTTTAGCCCATTGCAGTCGTTTAACTATGTTTTGTTTTTTCAAAAGTGGTTTTCTAGCAGCTACATAATCTTTTAAAGCATAGTCACGAAGTCAAAGTTGTATAGTAGTTACTGGCAGAGTTTTCTACCTAGTATCATTCAATTTCTGGTGCTGTTTGAGTCCGTTGCTGCTTATTTTGAATGTAGATGATAAACTTATCCTCACATTTGGACGTCATTCTAGGTCGTTGGTGGCTCTTATTTTGGCCAATTTCTTTCTTCCTTTGTAAAGTTCTAAGCAGGGCTCGAAAAAACTCGGAAATTTTTACCGTCCACGAGGACGGCTTGTCCAACAATGTACCCGTCCTCCTTTTAAACTAACTCGTCACTTCTAAATAGATAAAAATATAATTTTCTCTTATTTATTACAAACATTTATCATATAAATTGCACAATAAATTAGTAGTAATTAGGATTACAAATACTTGGATAACATTATACAGTTATAAAAGAAATACTAGGTTACTAATCGTAACCTAGTATTTATTTTATGAAATAATTTATTTCTTATATGAAATAATTTAAATGGCAGCGGTCAAGTTATCTGGAATGTCAATTTATCCGAGGGTACTGCGTTTTTTAAATGAATCAAATATGACGTTTGCCAGTTCCATAATCAATCTAATGATTTACAGAGGTTTGTGCTCAGAAATCTTTAAGGGGTTTTCCATTTAGGTAGATGTTCATAATTGCGTTTAACGCTTCTTGTTAAGACCAGTAGGTAATGTGTTTTTTTTTGCAAGTTCATTACTGAAAAGCTCCTTTCAACCGCTGCAGTACTCCCAGACAGAGAAAACATCAATTCCACGAAGCGCAGTATGTTGCTGTATTTCTAGATTAGAGGGTCATTATAGAAGTGAGGCGATAGACTCGTGTAAGATAACAAAAATTGAAAATGTATCACGAATTTTAACGGGAAAATGGCCGTCCGCGCGGACGTCGGATTCGAGAAATTTGTTGTCCGCGGGGAATTTTGGACCACCGAGGATGGGCGGATGGGCAGTTTTTCGAGCCCTGGTTCTGAGAACAGTGGTCTGGGAAAAATTAGTTTTTGAGGCAATTTGTCTATATGAATAGCCTTCTCCATGAAGTGCAATAATAACTGCATGTGTTTCGATACTTATTTTTGATTATTTCTCGTTTTTGACCCATATTTCTGTAATAAATTGCATTAAAAAAATGTTAACTTTTGTATTTAATATGTACCAGTTATTCTGGCAAATTAAGGCTATTATATCAATATTTTGAATGTGTTATGTACATGAATTTAACTTATAATGAACCTTACAAACGAAGATGAAAAGTAAATTGTTTATAAATTAAAAATTAATGAAATTTTTTAAATAAGTTAAACTTCTTTTAGAATAGGTATTTACATGCACTTTCGTTCATTTCGTAAATAATTACAGAATAGGTACAAAATGAAAAAATAATGAATAGCTTTAAATGGAAACAGCGTTTTGCAAAGCTTGTTGATGTTTATAATTTATAAATTATATGTTTAAGTCCGAAACATTTAACTATTTTTGAAAGTTTCGAAATAAATACGAGTCTAAACTTTTGACTGGATATATATATATACAGGTTTGTAGTCCCAAATATGCATATAAAACGACACTCGTTAAAGTTGGCGCTTTCTGTAAACTTTTGTATACTTTTGTTCCAGCATGTTGATAGGCTATCAAGGGTAAGAATCGATAACAACTTATAGAAAGTATTATTGCTCAATACATGGGGAACGGTATAGCCTGGTTGGTAGGGTTCTGGGACCATGTCCAAGAGGTCGTGGGTTTGATCCCCGCTAGTCGAAGATCCCCGTGTTTAGTAAATGGTGACTCTGGGGATACTGATCCAGGAGTTTCCTTGTCTTCTGGTTTGGTTCAAAATTACAAGGCTACGGGGCTGAACATTAGTAGTCGTAAACCCAAAATTGGGTTGGCTGTTTAATGACGGTTATAATATAATATGATATGATATGATATGATATGATATGATATGATATAATATAAGTACGTGGGAGCCCGGGTTCAAATCCCAGCTATGACTGGTCGATATGAATCCGCGTCCAGCTTGCACCGACCACAGTGCTGACGTGAAATATCCTCGGTGGGTGACAAATCATGGGTTAGAGTTTCTTAGCCGTCAGGCTAACCGGGGAGGTTTTCGTTGTCTACCTCTCCAAGTAACGCAAATGCGGGTTAGTTCCATCAAAAAGTCCTCCAGGAAGGCAAATTTCTCACAATATTTGATCCAGGAGTTCCCTTGTGTTCTGGATTGGGTTCAAAATTACAAGGCTACGGAGTTGAAAATTAGTAATTGACCCCCCGAAGAAAAAAGAAAAAATTGAGTTGGCTGTTCAACGACGGTTATAGAATAAAATATTAAATTTGCTGCTTAAAATCATTTTGTTTAAAATGTTTAGTGGCTAGTTTAAAATGAATAAATTTCTGATTTTGCATTGAAAAATAATATAAAATACTGTTATTATAAGATCAATTCATTAAATGCGAGATTCAAAATAACTTGTCCCGCAGTGCAGTGCAGTGGTCGTTAAGACACGGTTCCCAACAAATCACCGAAGTCAAGTATCAATGGCTGCGGTCAGTGTGCGGGTGGGTGACCACTTTGATCAGTCTGCGTAGGGACCGAAGGTGTGCGATATTGGTCCTCGTTCAAGTGTTCTACCTTTAAGTGCTCAACTTCGCGTGCAGGTCGTCGGGCTACCGAAGCGGGGGTGCCATCCCCTCTGCAGAGGATCAAAATTTTGATGGCATGTCTTCGGATCATCCTCAGGTATGTTCACAGACCGTCGCCAAAGGCCCATTGCGCAGCTCTAGTGCGACAAACTTTCTTTCGAGTGCTTTGTATTTACAAGGTGAGATGAGTGTGACTTCTGACTCGAAAGTGTGTCTATCCGATTGTTAAAAAGAAAAGAAAAATTAAAGTGCTTCGAGTATAGATTTTCACAGATAGCTTGTACATATAACTTAATTTTAAATCATCAGTTGGTCTAAAGAAGCTCCTGACTTCATATCGCGTGACTCGAAAGTGTGTCTATCCGATTGTTAAAAAGAAAAGAAAAATATTCTACCCCTTAAAGTGCTTCGAGTATAGATATTCACAGATAGCTTGTACATATAACTTAATTTTAAATCATCAGTTGGTCTAAAGAAGCTCCTGACTTCATATCGCGTGACTCGAAAGTGTGTCTATCCGATTGTTAAAAAGAAAAGAAAAATATTCTACCCCTTAAAGTGCTTCGAGTATAGATATTCACAGATAGCTTGTACATATAACTTAATTTTAAATCATCAGTTGGTCTAAAGAAGCTCCTGACTTCATATCGCGTGACTCGAAAGTGTGTCTATCCGATTGTTAAAAAGAAAAGAAAAATATTCTACCCCTTAAAGTGCTTCGAGTATAGATATTCACAGATAGCTTGTACATATAACTTAATTTTAAATCATCAGTTGGTCTAAAGAAGCTCCTGACTTCATATCGCGTGACTCGAAAGTGTGTCTATCCGATTGTTAAAAAGAAAAGAAAAGAAAAATATTCTACCCCTTAAAGTGCTTCGAGTATAGATATTCACAGATAGCTTGTACATATAACTTAATTTTAAATCATCAGTTGGTCTAAAGAAGCTCCTGACTTCATATCGCGTGACTCGAAAGTGTGTCTATCCGATTGTTAAAAAGAAAAGAAAAATATTCTACCCCTTAAAGTGCTTCGAGTATAGATTTTCACAGATAGCTTGTACATATAACTTAATTTTAAATCATCAGTTGGTCTAAAGAAGCTCCTGACTTCATATCGCGTGACTCGAAAGTGTGTCTATCCGATTGTTAAAAAGAAAAGAAAAATATTCTACCCCTTAAAGTGCTTCGAGTATAGATATTCACAGATAGCTTGTACATATAACTTAATTTTAAATCATCAGTTGGTCTAAAGAAGCTCCTGACTTCATATCGCGTGACTCGAAAGTGTGTCTATCCGATTGTTAAAAAGAAAAGAAAAATATTCTACCCCTTAAAGTGCTTCGAGTATAGATATTCACAGATAGCTTGTACATATAACTTAATTTTAAATCATCAGTTGGTCTAAAGAAGCTCCTGACTTCATATCGCGTGACTCGAAAGTGTGTCTATCCGATTGTTAAAAAGAAAAGAAAAATATTCTACCCCTTAACGTGCTTCGAGTATAGATATTCACAGATAGCTTGTACATATAACTTAATTTTAAATCATCAGTTGGTCTAAAGAAGCTCCTGACTTCATATCGCGTACTTTGCGAGTTACCCTAGTTAACATTATAGATAAGTTTTGAACCATAATAATTACTGGCTCAAAATTTGTTAAAAAAATTCCAGAAAAGTATGATATCCTACCTCTTAAAATGCTTTGAGTAAACATGTCCTTAGCAAGCTTGTATATAACATCCAAGGTAAAACCATAAGATGGTCTTTTGAAATCTTCTTGCGTTTTTACTGTAGTACTAACAACAGTAGGTTGTTTTGGTTCTGAAGTTGAAGCTATGACAGCAGGATTTGCGGTGGTGACTTCTCTTTTTATTTCTTGTAGAGAGTTGAGGAATAACTAAAAATAATTATATTAAATAGATATTTTATGATTTAGAAATCAAATATTTTATATAACTGTTATTTAAAAGTGATAGTGAACTAGAGATGAGTATTGAAGATAGATACTTTGCACTGGTTATCGTGCTTTTCAGTACAATATTAAATAAGCCGAAGTGACAGTGAACTAGCCGAAAGTGATAGTAAACTAAAGGTGAGTATTGAAGATAGATACCTTGCACTCGTTATCATGCTTTTCAGTACAATATTAAATAAGCCAAAGTGACAGTGAACTAGCCGAAAGTGATAGTGAACTAAAGGTGAGTATTGAAGATAGATATACTTTGCACTCGTTATCGTGCTTTTCAGCACAATATTAAATAAGCCGATGGTAATTATTGTAGTGAGGATATTTTATATAACATTATGATTATGTACAGGAGGAAAAAAAGAAACAATTTGTATAATTTTTGATTTAATGATAGGATTTAATAATCGTAATGGTTCAAATGGTAATCCTTAAAAAGATGGCGAAACAAAAACGTTCTGAAAAATATACATGAACATAATTTTTTAGATGAATGAAAGGAACCATCTTGACGACAATAAACACGTGGGATAGTGACATAGTTCCAAATAAATTAAGAACTATTGCTTATTCAGTTCGGTAGCAAAGGTTAAATATAAAATTTTGTGTAGTTATTACAATAAACCACATTCTGCAATCGGAAGTAATAACAAAAACTCAATTTCATACAAACAATGGCTTCCCTATACTTCTTCCAACTAGCAAAATTAGTTAAACTAGTGGTTCTACTACTGTTGTACACCCTCAGTTTACAGTACCCTATTGGAAAAAATTCCCGGTATAAAAAATTTTACCGGCTTATAAGACACCGGTTCCGGTATGATACTGGATTTGGTATTATACTGGTCCCAGTATCATACTCAGTATACTGGAACTGGTGTTTCACAAGCTACTGGCTCCGGTATAATACTTAAACTGTTGTTTCATTAGCTGATATAATACTAGAGCCAGCATATACTGGTACTAGTGTACACGGCCAGTTTACTGGGATGGTGTTTTAAAAACCAGTTTATTTTTAACACAAGTATAGTGCGGTACTACAGTTTGATACAGGAACGTTAGAGAAGAGCTCTGAATGGGAAAATAAAAGATTGATACAATTGAGTAAATAAGTAAAGTCACACCTGGTTTATACAGAGTAGTAAAACACTGACATCAATTCATACTTTATAAAAATCTATCGTTTGCATTATGCTTATAAAATAATACTAACTGTTTTTTCAAACTTCTTTATAGTTAATTTAAAAAATTTAACAATAAATTAATATATTGTTATAAATAATTGTCAATAATATTTGAATCTACAATACTACACTCGGTACATATCTGGGTATGTCGTAATAATTAACATTAATTATATTCTTAGAATCCTTCTCAAAAATCACAAAATATACAAATTAATTTTTAAGAGAGAAGAGATTATTAGAAACAACTATTAAGCAATCAAAATGCTCCCACATCCCTCTGTTAGGATTCGTCAGATTTAGAGAGATTTTCCAAAGTGTTTTTATCTTTCGTTACCTGTACCGCAAACCTTATTTTCTATCTCATAGCGATACTATGATGTGCAGGGAAATTTCGTGCCTTTAATTTGCAACTACTAATGTACACACCTTAGGTAGATCATTTTAAGAATGGATTTCAAAAATACAAGAATAACAAATTTATCTAGAAGAGGGTTGGGACAGCCAGGTTGATAGGGCGTTGGGCCCATGTCCAAGAAGTTGTGGGTTCGATCCCCGCCGGCCGAAGACCTGATGAACGTTAAATCTCTCTAGTCACAAAGTACTCCCTGTTCCCATAACAAATCATACCTCTGGGTGTACTGATCCAGGAGTTTCCTTGTCTTCTGGATTGGGTTCAAAATGACAAGGCGGCGGAGGTGTGTTGTGTCTGCTGTTCAATGACGGTAATAAAAAAATAAAATAAAAAATATCTAGAAGAATAAGTAACAAAAATTTACTTGTTTTGTGATTTTTTTTCTCATGTCACTTAGTATTTGTTTGACATCTTGCAAGTAGTTGATAGCATCCGTTCTTCCCATCTAATAAAAACAAAAATGCATTTTATTTTCAATAAATGTATTGACTTCTAATATTTAAGAGATTTTTACCATTCCTTCGCGTACTAATTCCTCTACTGCAACTGCAACTCCTTCCTCATCACCTGTGTTAAAGACATATTCTGCAAGATCTGTCGGTGAATACTGAATTCCTGCACCATTTACCTAAAAATTTCAACATTCATTTTGACATGACACTATCATATTATTATACCAAATAATGTCATCAATAATAAATCTCATTGGGTTCTTGCACTCACACATTAAGAGTTCATTTCATATTTTTTATACATAGTTTAAAATACTTGATTTACTTTTTTAATTTACACGTCATCGATATTATGATATTTTCTAATGTGTGATCTTTATTAATTTTACTTTACTGTAATTTCGTAGTGTTTGGTTCTGACGTGGCAACGGGTCGAACCCTCATCCGAAAACTCCTCCGGGGGTCATTATTAATCTTATACCAAGTAATGTGACTATGATTAATAATTTCACTATTGATCCAAATAATTTTATAATTACCAGATAAAATGGAAAATCATATAAATTTTAAAACATTAACACATGACTATAAAACATTTTGAAGTTTTTTTAAAATGAGTTTTACACTATTTTTGGGTTGGTTTCAAATATACTGTCTAAACAAAAAAGTCCTCCACGAAGGCAAAATTTCTCCCAATACTTGATCCAAGAGTTCCTTTGTCATCTGGATTAGGTTCAAAATTAATAAGATATGGAGTTGAACATTAGTAGTCGTAAACCAAACATTTTGTCGCTTGTTCTACGAAGGAAATAAAATAAAATAAAATAAAATAAAATAAAATTTTGACCAAGTTATAAAAAAATACGCTAAACATTTTAGCATTTGTTAAATGTTTAATGGGGAAAACTGAGAGAAAAAAACTATAGGAGAATGAAAAGAAATTCGCTGTCCGCTCAATTGGAATAAATTTTTTAATAAAATTAGAACTATTAATAAAATTTGTGTGAGTTGTTCCGCACATTATAAAGCAAAACACATTTTTACTAAACAAAACTCAAAGACTGATTTCATGACTGAAGAAATAGAAAACTTTGTTTTTTTCCCTATATTATAACATGCAATAAATATGGTTAAAATAAAATTTTAAATTTAAATATTGGTAGAAAGTTGTACGTTAGTTAATTAAATGAATTTACGATAGCCATAAACCTATAAAATATTTTTTGTAAATTGTTTCACACTTTTAATAATAAATGGTTAGAATATTTTTCTTTTTATTGCTTAGGAAGATTGAAGTTTTAAGAGAAATGTGAAAATAAAGGTGATGAATACAATATTAATAGTGAAATAAAATAGTTTTAAAATTGCAAAATGAAAGGCATACTTGTTTCTCATTCCAATATTTATTTTTCTTGGCTTGTGTTATTCCGCGATGTCGAAAAATGCTGTTATCGGATTTTTGAAGTTGTGGTTGAATTACGGAAGGCATCTCGTTTCCTATAATAGTAAATTGAAGATATATTTAAGAATAGATTCAAATTATCTACTTCTTAGAACAGCATCACATAATAGGCAAGCCTTCAGCCTCTTATTTACCTTTAGATATTACATTTTGTTTCATAATATAGCATCTTATTCATGTTATATCAATGTATTATCATTTCTTTCAAAGTGAAAAACATTTTATGCATGTATTTAAACTATTTTTCTTTCTTTTTTTATGTCAAGAGAAAATGAATAGGGCAACTATAGTATCTCATAATTTTTTTAAAATTTTCAATCCTAAATTATTGAGCCGTGGTGGCTCAGTCGATAGAGCTTTCGCCTTCCAATCAGGTGAATCGGGTTCGAATCCCAGCAATGGCGGGTCGATACGAATTCCGCACCAGGCTCGCACTGACCATAGTGCTGACCAAAAATATCCTCAGTGGTAGACGGATGAGTTAGATTCACCTTGACATCAGGCTAACCGGTGGAGGTTCTCGTGGTTTTCCTCTTCATGTAACGCAAATGCAGGTTAGTTCCATCAAAAAGTCGTCCACGATGGCAAATTTCTCCCAATACTTGATCCAGGAAGTCCCTTGTTTTCTGGATTGGGTTCAAAATTACAAGGCTACGGAGCTGAATAGTAGTAGTAGCAGCCCAACAAATTGGGTCAACTTTTCAACGAAGGTTATAAAAAAAAAATCCTAAGTTAAAATAAAAAAATCCTAACTTATTGGAAATTCTCTCCTGAAACTGAAAATCTGATTGAATCTTAAAACCGAAATGTGATCTATTTTCTTTCTCGCCAAATGTTTATTTATTCAGTTATTAAACATTTAAATTGCCCCAAAAGGTCTTCGTAAGTGATGCAATCGATCTCTGATTGGTTATATGACGCTAAGGCTATTTCAAAGCTCTTTTAGTTTTGATATCACTTATATCGTATGAACATCCTTTATAAGTGATCAGCAAAAAGTTTTTGAATTAAACTTACGGTATTGAGAGTGGGGACAAAATGAAAGAAAGATTTTAAAATTTCATACTGTTTATTTATCACTAAAATATCTGAAGAAATGATTATGTCACAGCTAATTAACATTTCTTTTCGGTTGAAATCAGTAGTTCACAGAAAATATTATTTTATTCCACTCATTTTTAAGTTAAAATAATGCTCCATTATAACCTAATTACTCATTAAAATTAGTCGCAGATTCGATATATATAGTATACATTTAGTTTTTAGTATTTGGATTATTGCATTAAAACCAACCAGTATTTTCATAAATCTAGTCTATTAAAAAATATGAATCCAGCATCGTTACAATTTAATAGCTAATGTTCAAGAATTCGAATAATATATCTTAATTTTTTTCCTTTATTTATTTATTATTTTCTTTTTGTTAAGAGGTGAAGGATTTTCTTTTTAGGTAAATATTTACTAATGCAGTTTACGTCTTCGTTTTTTTATTATGTGTTAAATACACATTAACGTTTATATTTATCATTCCTTAAATAAATAGGAATTTCTCTACAGTTAGAATTAAATTTGGAAATTCTAATTCCTATTTCTGCAATATAGTATGGTTATTGTAAATTTCTCTTCTTATTTTTGCGAACTATTTGTCAGTTCTTGCAATGAAGAATTATAAATTAGTGAAATTAATAAATTTTACTTTTTTAATTGAAAAATTTAATTAAAATAGTTGACAAAGTCTCAGGTATCAGCATTCAGTATCACCGAAAATGAATCAATACTTTCAAGAATCTAGTCCATTGAAATATATCTGTCCATCATCATCGCCATAATCTACTTGTACTTAAAATTTTACTTAATGTTATTTAATTTATCTACATAATTTCAGCTAATATCATTAAGCTAGACCTTTTTGTTTCACTAAAGCTAAAGAATAAAAATTATGAATAATAAACTTATACAAATTTAAAAGAAATTCTAATGCACATTCTTTATTATTCATTTAATAATTGAAAAATTTACAGTAATTACGATATTTTTCGCAATATTTTTATTCTTTGAGTAAATAGTAATTTTGCATTGGTGAAAAATGCTTGATTTCAATAATATAGATGAACTCTTATAATATAGATTTACGCAATTAAAATAAAGTTAATGAAATCTACTTGAATATATTAATTATTTTTCTTTTAACTTAAAATTTCTTTTCGTTGAAAGAATGAATTTTAAGTTATGCTGGGATCACAAGTTTTTTTAAAAGGCTATGCTGAAGACAATTTCCTGCTTTGAATTCGCGATAGAATAAATAAATAAAAAATAATTTAAACTTTCTTACATTTTAAAATCTAAAGCTATTCCAAATAAAAAATTGTTTCAACATTTCTTTCACCTGACAGGAAAATAAATCTTCGAAATTAATTTGAAATATACTTTATTATTAAAATTAATACATTTAAAAAAATAAAGAAATTTTTTTGTATTTATTACTCATCATTTTAATAAGTAATACCAGACATAAATAATACCATTCTAACACTTTTTTTTCTGAACTAAAAATATTTAGAAAATTTCGTCAACTACAGTCGGACCTCTCTTTAACGAATTCGCTAAATTCCATTAATAAGTTCGTTATATGGAATATTAAATGGAAAAGGCTCTGAGCGACTAAAACCATATGCTTATGATGCGTACATATTTTCGAATGAATTATGCACGAACAGTAAGCCACACAGTTCGTAAATAAATAAAATATTCTATTATTTTTTGAATTTTTAAGATGCTATCTTTTTTTTTTACTGTGTTATAGCGTCATCTAAAGACGGAACCCTTTTATTTGCAGTCGGACCTCTATTTAACAAAGCTGCTAAATCCCAATAATAAGTTCGTTATATGGAAAATTCGTAAAATAGAAAATCACCTTTTGAAATATTTAAACAACACAAAACAGGTTTTAAATTCATAAGCACTAGACATTATTAAAATAGAAATTGATGCTTATCTTGTAAACTAGTATTTATTTTATAAATCTTAATAGTTAAAGAAATCTGCATGGAAAGCAAGAATAACATTATCCAGCGTTACACTTTCATGCTGCAGACATTTTCAACTGAAAAAGATATGTATAAAATTATAACTGCATTTAATATAAAAGTAAACATACATTACCACATGCGTCTTCAAGTTTAATTGCTACTGATAAAATTCGTACATTTTGTCTGATTTTACAGCTTTTTCTGAAAGTCAAACGGCTTCGAAAATCAATTCAAGGTCATTTCCCCTCATAAAATGCGTTAACGAGTTTGAATTGCTCTGAAATTTTTTGGGAAATAGTGAAAGTGAATCTCAAAGAAAAGTTCGTTGTTTAAAAAATTCACTTCGCTATTTGGAAGTTATTTTACGAAGAAATTTCCAAAATGTTCTTGGTTCCTCGCAAAAAATAGCAAAATAGAGAAATTCTCAAAATGGAAGTTCGTTAAATAAAACTCCGAGTGTATTAGCAATGTTTCAGTGGTGAAATTTAACATCATAAAAATAAGTTATATTAAACCCACATTTTCATCAAGCTACATTAGGGCACAATTTATTATACAGTTAGTTATTAACTATCTAAAATAGTTGGATATAATAATGAAAATTGAAGGCAAGAAGGTCTTTACAGCAATTGTAAAAGAACGGAATAATCAAAAGATAAAAGTTTTTGCTTAAGAGTAACTTAATAAATAGTACTGTTAGGAAAGTAATAAAATATTTTCTGGGAATTTAAGAGATTTTAAAAAAGAATTAACCGTAATTGTCCGTCAAAAGAAACTGTAATTTAATTTTAGAAGCGTTCCTGTAACAGAGCAATTTTTATTCATGCATAAAAAATTATAGCATATGGTTTTAATTTAGAGATACAACACTCCAATTACAGCAAAAAGAAGGTAATCTGAGCTCATTTATCAAAAGTAAAGTGATTATATTTTTCAAAAAAAAGTATCTCACTTATGAAAAAAGTAATTGTAGAACTCTCTTTAAAAGAGAATACTTTAAAAGTCCTTAAAAATAGTAAGCTTATCATCAAATTAATTTTAGATGTTTCTTTTAAATATCAATATTTTCCGCCAATAATTATTTTTCCCGAATGAAGAAGTTAAATTTTAGTTTCGAAGTGTTTCTGAATCCTTTTATTAAAAAAACTACGAAATAAAATTCAGTCTCTAAAAGTTATTTAATTGAATTAACGTGTTTTAGAATTTTCACATACGACAGGTAAAAGTCATCAAAATAAAATCAATTAATTATAATTTTTTTTATTTGTCACATTTATGATTGTTAGTTCATTTTATCCATGGAAAAATTTTGAACGTATATAGCTAGTTGTAAAATATTTTGTTCGTATATAGTTAGCTGTAAATATTAAGGTGTTTATTCTCTGCAAATATATTTAATGTACTTACGTTTTGTAATTACCTTTAAAACAATTTTTAAAAAATTTTCCTTTATACTTACGGTTTTCCGTCCGAAGATTTTCAAGTTCCTTAATCTCCTTGTCAGGAATCTGAGAAAAAAGATTAAAATAATTCGAATACTATCATTTAAAACGAAAATATGTGTCTTAATTCTCACAGTCAAGCTCTAAATAAAACTGAGTAAGACAAGTGATCAATTTGTTAATGAAAACTAATAGCATGCATCAATCTGAAGTGGAAGATTACAGGAATTCTAACGACAGATGAAAAGATTTTCTCTTAAACGTTTTCTTAACGCTTTGCTTAGTTAGAAAAACTAAATAAAAACAGGCATCAGGGAGTTTCCCTAAAAAGCTATTCAACTTTTAAACTCAGTAATTAAACTATTAAAATCTTTTTTTTTTTCAATTTCAGTTAAACGTGCATACATTGACCAATTTGATAACCAGTTGTGATTCACCATAAGGATCTTCACTCCATGCAAAATAATTATTCTTTATTTTATTTAATAATAGTCAAAAAGTTTGAGTGGTAAGGTATATAAATTATTACATCCTTTTAAAGAATGCTGTTTTATATAGCAAAACATAAAAATTGAACGAAATCAGTTGAATTATTCTTGAGAAATCAAGTTTTTTTCGAGAAAATCGAGAAAAGTATTATACATAAAATGTACGTCAAATTGTTTTCATGATTTATTTTAAATAGTTACATTCAAATAGCTAAACCAATGATATTTGACGTTTACCTTTCTATCAACACTACTGAAGATCATTTTTGTTAAGTTTAATACATAAAACTTAATAAAATTCAAATTCTTTAATAAACTAATGTATAAGCACATTAGAAAAAAACAACGAGAAAACAATTTCTTCTAACTAGCTTTAATTTTGAAAAAGAAACATTTGCATTATGAAATAAGATAAGTATTATTTGTGATTGTTTACGATTCAAAATAAATAATATCATTTATAAATATACTAGAATTTTTTGTTTCTTCAATTTTCAAAGAGTGCACCCTCTTATGGGCACCCATCCATGCTAGATTGAAAAATACATGGTATCCAATTTTTCATATGCCCCGGGCATGTCGGGTAATTTAAATTTTGAGTCGGGTTATAAATGCATTAAAAAAACTTTATATTGAATGTTTTTGAATGATATATTGAATGTAAAAATAATTTGAATGTTTACTTACTTGTTGCTGCTCACTATCATGTTCTGCAAAAAAGAGAGAAATTCTTTTTTTAGTTAAAATATAAAGTGCGAACGATTAATTATTTGTTATTTTTGAAGTATTAAGTCAGGAATAAGAGAAATATTGAAAAAAAAATGTACCGACAAATGTAAATTAAGTTGAATTAATCTCATGATTTATTTTTTAAGATGAATTTTGAAAGGTTGTTTCAAGTTTCAATCAATGTTTTTAATAAGTTTTTTTCGTAAGAATTAAGTCAAATTTCTAAATTTTTTTAATCCTTATTCAAGGAAAACCACTTTGTTTGGCTGGGGAAATTGATAGTTGTCACTTTTTAACAGTGTTGTTCAAAGCAAAAAGAAAATTAAAAAAGTATTTTTAACTTAAAGCAAGCTATAATTTCAATTTTTGCACTAAAGAAATGCCTGGAGCGGACAAATAACTTCAAAACAAATTAACCTTTTTTTTTTTTTTTTAAAAAAGGCCAATATGGTGAGCTATATGATATTTGTCAAAATTAAAGAATAATTATTAATTTTTCTATATTTTTATGAATGCAGAGAATGTAGAGTTGGAATAGCTTCTTAAATCTTAAAAAATAGACCACTAATGTTTTTCATAAAACAGTGGCTTTTCTCCATATTGACATTTGGCGCCATTTTCAGAATTAGCATAGAAAACACTAGTTAAATATAGGTTGAATTTGAACTAATGCCATGAATAACTCACAGTATTTCTAAAAACAGCATATTATTTGCGTACGTATGACAAAGTCATTGAAAAACTGACGTTTGCCTTTGTTGTTTTCCCTTTAAATACAAATTATTTTTTGCAAATTATCATTTAGACTTCGATATAAGGATTTTGTTGACAAGGTAATTAATGTTTTATAATAATTTTAATGTTAATTTTACTTTCTTTAAAAATAATTGTTTACTATTTTTCCCCCACTTTTGTTTATTATTACATAACTAAGGCCGGGATAGCTTGATTGGTAGAGTGTTGAACTCATGTTCAAGAGTTCGTGGGTTCAATCCATGCAGGCCAAAGACGTGTAGTAAATGGTGACTGGTACAAGTTAGATCTGTTGGGTCACAGGTTCACCCATATTTCCATAGCAAATTATACCTATGGGGGCACTGAGTTAGATATTGATCGTTCTCTGGTTCTGGTCAAAATTGTGGATGAATGAATGGGTCCGCCCTATAAACGGGTGTGACGTATGGGTGTGGCTGAAGTCCCATTCTCGGCATACATGGCGCCACTGGAAATCAAGAACAATCACACCCCTTGCCTTAACGGCCTACGACAACAACAACATTACATAACTACATGTACTATTTATTGTCTTTTAATTATTTACTGTGTTCTTTGTTAACACAGTGAACACGTTGAGCCAAATGGTCTCAAAATACACTGGAAATAGTAAGCAGGAAGTATGTCTGGCAAAGAGCCTGCAGCGCTCCCTATTGTTGAAAACACCATCTATAAAATTATCTTTTTATGTTTTTTTATGCCTGAGATGACATCAAACAATAACATTCATCATAGGAAATAACGTGTTTTACCGAATTGTATGCTTTTTTTTATAACAGTTGAAATTAGTTGCTTGCAAAGAAAATAATAATCATTAGCTATCTAGTGATCTAACTTATTAATGTTTGATTGTCGATCCTTATCTAAATGAAGAAATTGAAAAAAAATTAATTAATAAATACTTTTAAATGCTTCGTTTTTTTTTAAGTATGAGTCCATTTTAAAGTCTCTTTTTAGCAAAATCTAAGGGGAAGGGTATAATAAAATCATTTTAATCTTTTACGTCAAATCACTAAGATAAATGATAATTCTTACTTTCACAAAAAGCAAAAAGCTTGAGTGATGCCTTATTAGTGGGGTAACAAAATTGAAATTAAAAACATTGGATAAAATCATATTTTCGAAGAACAAAATTGTTAAATATAGATGACGCTTTTTAAACTTTAATCTCAGTCCTTGCATTACAATTACGGCCAGTGAATGTAATCCATCAAATATCATTTTCACTCCAGGTACTTTTGGAAGGGTTTGCTATTTAATCACAGCACATAAGACGAATGCAATCATGTATAACTTTTGCATTCTTCCTGTTCCACTTTTACCAGGTCCCGCAGTGGACTGATCGTAAAGATACGGTTCCCAGCAGAAGTCAAGCATCACTGGCAGTAAGTGGGTAGGTGACCACTTTGATCAGCCTACGTAGGGATCTAAGTGTTCGACTTCGCGTGCAACTCGTCGGGCTACCAAAGCTGAGGAGCCTCTGCAGAGGATTGTGTCAGGGATGTTTCCCAGAATAGCCTATTGTGCAGTTCTAGTAAAATACCTACACCCTTTTTTCCAGGCAATTCCCTTAAATAAATTAATCCAATTATGGAGCCATTAAGTTATATTACTTAATGGTTCTATAAAATGAATCAAAATATCAGACCTATTTCAAGCTGGCAATTCTCAAATAAATACTTACATTTACTTTCTTACAATCCCTCATTACTTTTACTAACGATGAGGGGGATAAATTGCTATCAACTGTTTTATTCCAAATATAATCAAATTCTTTTCCATTGATGGAATACTTAATGTTAACATTCCATCATGAAACATAATATTTTGGATGGTAACCATCACCTCAATGTATTAATGATTTATGATGGTCCAATATAAGAATATCAACCTGTTTCGATGACTAATTCATGTTAAACCATCAGAAATTTCCATCATAGTTTCTTAGAAATCAAGCATCATCGCAATGTAGGAATGCGGACTGATTTATGATGGTATATTCGTGAGATTCAAGAAGAATTCCCTATCATATAGCTGGAGCCATGATGGTCTATCACGGATCAACTGTTGGTCCATGAGAATCAAACCTCTCCTAATGGTTAACCATTTCCTTCTGTAATGATGAAAGTTTGCTGGCATATTCATGAACGTATTCCTGAGAAGCAAGAAGAATTCCCTTCAAATCATCATATAGCTGGAGCCATCATGGTCTATCACGGATCAACTGTTGGTCCATGAGAATCAAATCTCTCTTAATGGTTAACCATTTCCTTCTGTAATGATGAAAGTTTGCTGGCATATTCATGAACGTATTCCTGAGAAGCAAGAAGAATTCCCTTCAAATCATCATATAGCTGGAGCCATCATGGTCGATCACGGATCAACTGTTGGTCCATGAGAATCAAATCTCTCTTAATGGTTAACCATTTCCTTCTGTAATGATGAAAGTTTGCTGGCATATTCATGAACGTATTCCTGAGAAGCAAGAAGAATTCCCTTCAAATCATCATATAGCTGGAGCCATCATGGTCTATCACGGATCAACTGTTGGTCCATGAGAATCAAATCTCTCTTAATGGTTAACCATTTCCTTCTGTAATGATGAAAGTTTGCTGGCATATTCATGAACGTATTCCTGAGAAACAAGAAGAATTCCCTTCAAATCATCATATAGCTGGAGCCATCATGGTCTATCACGGATCAACTGTTGGTCCATGAGAATCAAATCTCTCTTAATGGTTAACCATTTCCTTCTGTAATGATGAAAGTTTGCTGGCATATTCATGAACGTATTCCTGAGAAGCAAGAAGAATTCCCTTCAAATCATCATATAGCTGGAGCCATCATGGTCTATCACGGATCAACTGTTGGTCCATGAGAATCAAACCTCTCTTAATGGTTAACCATTTCCTTCTGTAATGATGAAAGTTTGCTGGCATATTCATGAACGTATAATAGAAAATGTTGGAGACCATCAAATGGCCCATCATGAATTGCACTGAAACCAACATAAACCATCCCCTACTCTCACTTCATTATCTCATTTCACTTGTATACTTTCCGACATATCTTTCAAAAAGTACAATATTTAAAATTTTTAATCATTACTATTCTGCAAGATAGATTTCAAATTTGTTTCAAGTCAAGGTTGCATAAAAGATTTTTTTCTCACAAAATCTATAATTTACAATAACAACGTTTTAGGACAAAATTAAAAAAATTAGTAAAAATCATTGTTTCAAATCCATTGTCACTAATTTAGTGAGATTTCTAGTTACCCTTCCTTTTCCACAAGAATATTTTCAGCTTCTTAATTCAAATGTTTTGTCGCAAAAAGGTTTTAATATAACTTCATAATTATATCAGTCACAATCGAAAATCGTTCCATAATTTAGAGGAATTTGTAATTGAAAACCGAGTTAAATATATTGATAAAAACTTGGTTGGTTTACATTCAGCGAATGAAACATCATCGTTAGAAATTATAATTTAAAGCCAAAGATCTTTAATTAAGTCGTATTTTTTCTTGTATGCTTTATAGTGAATTCACGGCATGCTTTACTCTTACATAAAAATGTATCATTTCATTAATTTGTTTTACATTTTATCTAAAAAATAAAATTGTTTTTAGAAACCTTTATTCCAAGAAAACATAGAAAAATAAAATTAAAATATATGTAATTCACTAAAAAGAAATCGTTAAAAAATTTATGATATAAATTTATGGTATGCTAATTCATGGTAAAATTCATGGCAGAGTAAAAGTAATCACGATAAGATTCATATTTATGACACTCATATCTTTTTAAAACAATAACTTTGGACTATGTTAAATTACATAATAAGAGTAGAAATTCTCTTTAATCATTTTTATTACGACTATAAAAACGTAAAATGTTAATTATTTGAAAAATTATAATGAAAAATGTTACAAACTTATGATGACTTACAAACTATTAATATGAAAAATGTTATAGAATAATACAAGCTTACCTTTTATTACAGGAGTTGAAATTATAACAGGAGTTAACAGTAGTTGAAGAGAGAAAATTAATAACAGATACAGCCCCATGTTTTTACCTGTATGGTAATAAAAAGATTAACGGCGGTGTTAAACAAGAAATGGCTATTTCTGGCTTCAAAATATGGATTTACTTATACTTTTTTATGAATAATCTATATTTAATGTTCATTACCTACGATAGTCTTGAGAACAAGCAGGGAAAGTAACACACAATTGTCTCGCAGTGACGTAAATAAAGGGGAGAGATGCGCAATGGACAACAGCGCATTCTCGTAAAATCAATGAGATTATAAGAAAGAAAGCTCTTGACCATTTAAATAGGTATTAAATTAAATGGTCTCATTCTACGACGCTTAATACGAGTTATAATAATATGTCACCTGACATTTTGAATTTACTTACTTTTTCATTTATATATATATATATATATATATATATTTTAAATGTGTTGATAAAAATAATATCTGGCACATCATATTGATATTTTTTATAACAGTTGTTTAAAATTGTAATTGCATTATTTTCGTAATATTAATATATTATTTTTATGATCAAAAATATTTTTGAAAAAAGTTATTTCATCAAAATATTTAAGATATACTTTAGAAAAAAATAAAATAATTAATTAATTTTCCTATTATTATTACTCCCAATTCGCATGGTTTCTACTGTTTTTGTAAGATAGCGAGTAAAAGCTAGCGATTAATCTTTTTCTTTTTTTTTTCCGCTCTAGTATAATTAGTTTTTTAAATGGTATTATAGAAGCGGCTGTAATTATTATTTTAAATAAATTAAAATATTTTTTACTGTTACAAAATAAAAGGCTATCTTTATAAATTTTGATCAAGCATAAATTACTTCTTGCTGTGTAACAAATTTTGTATTCCTAGGTTTAAATATTTTTTAAAGCACCGGGGTGAGATTATTTTTAAGAAATGGTTATCTTGTTGTTTCCATTTTTAGTAATATCAGGGTGCACCGTCTAGGTGGAACCTTTTTTGGGAGCACAATTTTATGTATAAATGCTGGTCAGGTGGATAAGCGGTCAGCGTGCCAGACTGTGAAGCCAAATGGTTGCGGGTTCGAATCCCGCTCAGAGCATGGATGTTTCTCTTTGGCTGTTGTGTGATGTGCGAATGTGACCCATCCTATAAACGGGTATCTGTGGCAGTGTGGTGTGGGTAATGGTGCGTGATTTAGGTTCACAGGTGCCCACTGGGTAACATTAAATAAGCAACACTTTCGACATCTTCCGAGGTGAAGAATGAAAGTTCAGTGCCTGCCTTTACAACAAAAAAAAAAGTATCAGGGTGGAATGAGAATAATAGCGCCGGAGTAATTCAAAATAATCTTACAGAATAAAATTTAATATCGTTGCTTAATGTTAAATCTAAGAGGAGAATTCATTTTTAAAACGTCAAAACAGTTCTCCAGAAAGAAAAGCAAACTCTACATTTTATTAATACACATTGTTAAATAAATATATGTAAGACTTTTTACTTTTATAAAAATATAAAAGTGTGTAAAACTCGATTGTAGAAAATTCCAATCTTTAAAGAGTTTTCTTAAAAGTAGTGATATTTGAAATAAAATTTACCACTTTCAATATACTGTAAGATGTTCTTATGGACATGTTTGTGGCTTAGGATAGAAAAGAAGGTAATGTTGAAAATTCATTGTTCCATAGCCTCTTAAAATACATTTTCAGAATACTTGTCAATAAAGTAAGAAAAACGTATATACAATACGAGGGACAAAATAATATTTTAGCGAATGTAACCCAAAAATATTACCAAAACTTAGTGAATAACTATTAAGATAAACGAGATTTAAAGCATTAGTAACTGTTTGATCTCTGAATGAAGCTTGGTAGTTTTTAATTCATCACCTCGTCTCAGCTTTCCCCGCTTTTCAAACTGGTTTTGTTATTTTTTGACACGATTTCCTTAATGCTGCTCTATATGATTTTAATGGCGTTTTTGTTTTTTCTTCGATTTTAAAAGGACCCCTTATGGGCACTTAATTTAATATTCTCTTAAGGCAATTAACAAAATTTTATACCAAATGTGGTAATTTCTGCAAAAGTTTTCTTTAATGTTTAGTTTGATATAAATTTTTCTATTGTAATTAAAATTGATCACGAACACTTGTTGAATGATGCTATTAAGAGCAGTGCAAAAGGCAATCTGTAAAAATTTCAAACTATTTCATAACGTTATTGTAAATTGTGTAACTTCAGGTTTTCAGTTGATTTATTTAGAAATATATTTTTTGGAGCCGTGGTGACTCATGGGATACTGAGGTGAACCGGTTTTGAATCCCTGCGAATGAATTCCGCCCATAACTCACACCGTCCACAGTGCCCTCAGTGGTAGACGAATCAATGGTTAACCATCTAGAGGAATTTGACTCCATTCCATGGGCCTACAATCCATGATGATCGGTGATGGTTCATGATGGTTCCAACTGTACATTTACATGATGGTTTAATGGGAATTCTCGATGGTTTTCAGGAATATACCATAAAAACTATTTGGGTTTTTCTTATGTTAGACCATCATAAATCAGTCCAAATTCCTACATCAGTCCATTATTGTTCCAAGATTTGATTTCAAAGTAACATGGTGTAAATTCGTGATGGTTCAACATGAACAAACCATCAAAGCAAGTTGAAGATCTTATGTTAAACCAACATAATCGAATTTCTATATTGAGGTAATGGTTACTTATGTTGGTTACTATCAAAATATAGAATGGTTCACGATGGAAGTATTGATGGCTATCATCAAGATTATGTTGGTTCATTAATAGATAACCATCAAAAATGTTGACTTGGGTGCTGTTCAACGACGGTAATAAAATAAAATAAATTTTTTGGTCAATGGTTATTAGTTAAAACATTTTGTTTCCTTGATTTTCTTCTGCCACTTTTTAAATTTTTCTCGAAAGTAGCTACCATGATAGAAGAACGGATAGATTTTAAACTTATAAATATCGGAAACGAAGAGTCATAGAAGAATAAAGCAGACGGTACGTTTACTATGAAAAATTTTATTATTTTTTTGTAACCATGGTTGAGCAGCCGAGCCAATTTTGGGTTTACGACTACTAGTGTTCAACTGCGTAGCCTTTCAATTTTGAGCCAATCCAGAAGACAAGGGTACTCCTGGATCAGTACCCTAAGAGGTTTGATTTTTAATGGGAACATGGAGGACTTGATGACTCGACAAATTTAACGCACATCAGTCACCATGGGGTTTTTGGGCAATCGAACCCACAAACTCTTGGACATAGGCTCTACCAATCTGGCTATCCCGGCCTAAGAAAGATTTTATTAAGAAAAGATTTATTAAGAAATTTAGTTGCAAGAGATTATACTACAGAGTGCATTGTAAGACAGACCAATTGGTTCTAGCGTTAAAGCATGGAAGGAAGTTATCGTGCTGGAAACCATTTATTCTAATCAACAGCGTATGTTTCTGGTTCTGGGATAACCCATTTTAGCCCAACGCAATTTCTTTTCTTTTCAAGCACTCTGTATAGATAGATATCTGTTGGCAAATTTTTTTTAACTCAATTACAAATATTCTGCAAAAAACTTTTACAGCATAAACAATATTTATTTTATTTCTCTATCCTTTTATGTTTTCGAGATATTTTATTTTTAAATCAGTCAGTTTTGAAATCAGTTTTTTTTTTACTTATTTCTGCACATTGACATAAAATTGCTTTTCGGGAAATAAAGTCTCATGGGCCTACGTGCCAATCACATGATAATTTATGTATATCAATAATTTTAGAGTGAAATAAAATAAAATACAAATTACTTGTGGAACCTTGAGGCATCTGTTAAAATAAAATGTTCTTTACTTAATTCTGCATATTGTAAGCCAAATTATTAACCAAATTATTTTTATGTAAGGAGAGAATGTTGTTCTCCTTGGACTAGTATAAATATTTGCGCCATCAAGAGGAGAATTTCCGCATAAATTTTTTTATATTTAATACGTTGTGCAGTAAAATGGAGTTACTTTGTAACAAGTAAGGTTACTTAGTTACATTCCCGTTTTTTAGAATTAAATGGCTTCCTGACACGGAAAAAATAAGTTTTTTTTTAGAAAGTCTAAAAGCAGGTTGTGAAACAGCTGTCAATTCTGACATAACTTTTACTTCTTGACCTATAATAAATAATATTTTTTTTTGCTGCAAGCGATAAGCTATTTACGATATTATTATCGATTAGTCAGTTATTTCTAGTGTAATGAATGTATTTTATTTATAACTTTTATGACTTTTAGTTCACATTGTCTTGATAACCTGCAATATTGTACGTGAATTATATTTTGTAGTCATGTGTAGTTGCCATAAGTTTTGGCGCTACTATACACCAAAATTGATTGTAACTACTTTACGCAAAAAGAAATGTAATGGAAAATTGCTGGTGTTTCGCAAGACCAAGAACTATCCTTGGTGTTTGATTTCACCAAAAACAATCATTTGTGTTTGATAAAAACTTTCTTCGTGTAAAGAAACTGTCTCCATTTTTGATGTTTCATAAGAACTTTTTTCGTGTAAAGGAACTGTCTCCATTTTTGGTGTTTCATAAGATCGTTTTTCGTGTAAAGGAACTGCCTCAAGTTTTGGTGTTAAGATATCACTAAATTTTTAAACGGTATGTGTATATCTATAGAAATAAAAAGTTTTTGAATTCAGTTACTTAGAAATAAAGATATTTTATATTCTAACAGTTTTAAGTAATACATACAACTTAAAAAGAAATTGTCCTCCATTTTTAGTAAGCTAAATACATTTTTAAGTTTAGAATTGATTAAAATTGAGATTATATAACAATTATTTGTTTGAAAGAAAGTAAATTATTAAAAATATGTTTAGTTGTTAGGCGAAATGTTTTTGCAATGAAGCAATAAATTGATTCTAATGAGCATGAAAATATGGGCTCTCAGTAAACAAACAAACAACAACAAACATGTACTGATAAAAATTTTATTATCCCTCAACACCACAATTGGTGATAACTAAGCACCAAATTTTTTACAGTGTATGATACATTGTAAATACTGTGGTGTAATACACTGTAAAAAACTCGGGGTATATCTTTAACCAGTATTAGTTCCCAGTTTCTCATTATCCCAGCAAAGTTTCTCATTATCAAAAATTTAAATTAAATAGAAGATAATTTTATTTTAGTTACACCATAAATTGTGAAGTATGATCGAGAAATATTTCCATGGTGCAACTGACTGCACCAAAATTTGGTAAAAGACATAAAACTTCGCCGGTGACTGTAAACTGAACGATATTTGTTTACGACGCGATGTTTTCTTTGCAACTCGGACGCAGTGTTTCGGACTACTAATTTATGTTGTTTCAAGTATAACACTCATTTAGGTAGGTAAAAATTATGTTGGTCATTTAGGTTTGTATTAATAAGAGTTCATTTTTTAATGCTGAATTTTTAAATTTGATTGGCTGTTTAGAATGGTTAAAGGTATGTCATAAAATAACCTACTTCCGGTAAATAGTTTTGCTACGATAAATAGCAACCTTGGCTTGAATTTGAGGGCTCTAAAAATATTTAATAATGGTAAAACCTTCCTCTACTTTTATAAAAGAAAAAAAAAGAAAGAATAAAAATCGGTGTTTTGTTTCTTCAAAACACCTGCTTTTGACGCAACCTTCTGCTGATATTTGGAGCTAGTGAAAATACCAAAATATGGTAAAATTGAGCTCCATTTTATGTAGCCAGCAAATGAATACTGATTTTTGGTGCCACATGGCTCGAAATTTTTAACAGTTTAGCTCTCTGAATTTGGTATTACTTAAAAAACTGTTTGAAAGAATGAATTATTTTAAATTAATGTCAAATGTGGTGCTCATATATACTTTAAATTTATCCACCTATAATGGAAAAAGATTACACGAAGTTCACGCTCATTCATACCATTTATGAATAATCGATTATTAACACCATTACTTTCTCAATTATTGGCAATTCTAACACCAAACTCATGCGCATTTACACCATTCCTAAACTATTTTCATTTCAGAAAGCACCAATTTTAGGAAACTTAGAATATCATCAATTGATTATAATGTGAGTTTATTGTTTTTATTTTCAAACATTTACAGAAACAGAAACTTGCCTTTACAAAATACAAGTATGTTTTTAGTTAAGTAAGTTAAGTTTTTAGTTATTCGAGATAAAGAGGTTTCGAGTTATACAGGTACTTTAAAAAATTAATTTTAATTAAGAAATTCTATTAAAAGTGTTTTAATTGTTTTTAGTAGAAAAATATAGACATTTCTTTAAATTAATTATACCACATACATCTATTTACATAACAGTTTTTTAGCATACATTGAACACTGAAAATAATTTTTCGAAGATTTTTGATGTATAACCTTACTTGTTCCGATTATACTTTTGAGGTTAGAAAGATCGCAAATTCCTCATAGCCAACATTTTCCTGGAATTCAAGAGTAGTTTATAAGAATTCTACAGCTTTTTCTACTTCTTTTGCATTCACTTTTGATTCATGAATGTGATTTTCAGTTTCTTCCTCTTCATCTGATATTCCTTTGGCATTATCTATGATTTCCGAAACTGCCAATGTTCCGCATGTTGCCAGGCAGTTGTCCACTTGTAAAAATCATCAAAATTAATGTCAACAATTAATCCAGATTTTATTCCATTCTGGCACTGCATTTTCAGCGTTAACATTTTCTTCTTCTTTGCCGATGCCTTCATCCTCTTATTCATCCTCTTCACAGCTATTCTTAAAACCAGCTTTTTAAAACCCTTTTGGATAGTTTTTAGAGACACATTTCTCCAGGCAGAACTGCAAATATGATAGTGTCTAACTTGTTTCATCGATGGCATCTGCAAGTTTGCATACCAACTGTTTTCTATATCTTTCTTATCTATGTTGAAAAGTTAACCCCTGATGGTCACTATTCATTAACCCCTCACTTACTGCCAGAATCATTGTATTCCTTTCTAGTTAAGGAAGTGCAGGGATAGTAATTGAAATTCCAAGAAACACCCCCTACCTGTTCATCCCTACTTCCTGTGGATTAACGGAATTCATGTCTGTCTACGAGTTCTATTGATAAAGAAAGTTTTGACATTTGTGCTCTATTATTAGAAATTCGAGAAACGGAGGTATTGAAGAAAAAAAATTCGACATAAACATGGAAAATACATTGATTTTAGACAATAAATGTAGGGAATTTTAGAAATTTCAAGATAAAGAGGATTTCGAGATAAAGAGGTTCGAAATAAACTGGTTCAAATATTTAGTTACTATTCGCTTTTTTGATTTCTTATTCGAATTCTTCTTGATATTGAATCTATGTTAGGTGTATATTTGAACAAATTTTATTTAAAGAATAAATAAATAGATGCATCCTAAACTAAATGTTTTTAACGTTAATTGTGAAAATAAATTCAATGTGTAGCATTCCTTATTATGAATTTTAGTGTAACTGAATATCAAAAATGGTGGCAACTACTTTATACCAAATAGTGTATAAGAACACTGTTTCATTAAACAAGAAACTATCCTTTGTTGTAGTAAAACAACTTATCTGTGGTGTTTCAGTACACCAAATTAGTGGTTAAACAACTTATCTGTGGTGTTTCAGTACACCAAATTAGTGGTTAAACAACTTATCTGTGGTGTTTCAGTACACCAAATTAGTAGTTAAACAGCGTTTTTGCTACACTAAAATTTTTGTTTATATTGTAGAGAAGTTTTGTAGATATCTATTAAGAGCTATCATATACTCTGTTAGAATTTCCATTCTAAAATTATGGGAAAATAATAGTCTGTCCATCCGATTAACCGTAAAATTTATCTTAACAGTTTAGAAACCGTTTACAATATATGATTATAAAACCATGAATACAAAAGTATACGATTTTTAAACCATTTACAACTAGCATAGTTTTAAAACCGTAGAAACGAAATTTAACTGGACATAGGAGCTAAGCTTTTCATTATGTAATAGGCATTGGAGGGTGCAGGACACAAATTGGGATCTGTAGGACATTGGAATCTCTTCATGTATTAAAGGAAATGGTGGAAATATTGTGGTGTCAACGCTGTGATTGGAGCCCCAGTTCTATCGGTCATGAGACTGCCAGATTAGTCCTCTCGTCTATAATATGTACAGTCCGCAAAAAAAAAAACGAATCACCCTGAATAACTTTCGTTCTAATGATCGGATTTTCACAAACTAAGTGTCAATCTAAATAGTTCCAGGGGGTGACTTCAAATATGTTAATTAATTAGTGCTAACTATTAATTAAGTTACGAAATTAGACACAAAAACGTACTTTCTCTGAATAAGCATTTATTTTTTTTTACATATTTGGAATCCTGACCCTCGAAATAGGGGGGGGGGGGGGTAGACAAAATTTTGAAAAAATTGGGTGGTAAATTAGGTCGCAATAAAGATTTATATATATGGCGAAAGTTTAAAAAAATGCCAAATTACCTCGCCATATAAAGTGAAACAATTTAAAACAACCATAAAGAAACTGGATGAATGACGAGACGTCATATTGTGTGTCTGTGTTGCTATAGGCAACCAAGAAGAGAATTTTTGGACCTGCTTTCTGGGCATAGTATTCGTTTTAATACTTTGAAAATAAAATTTGAATTTCAAATGAAGAAATGAAAAGGAAATTATTTTTCATTTTCTAATATTTCAAAATTTAAACGTTTAACTTATTATCTGACATTTTTTTTAAAGATGTTAGTTGTATAAAAATGCTGTACTAAAACTAAATTCAGTTAAGTTATTATAAATTTATGATTTATGAAGAGTTGTATGGCTAATTGCTTTTACACCTCAGTTCAAGTCTTTCAGGTAAGGAAAAGAAAAAGAGATCATGCAAAAAATTTTGGGTATGATTCTGATGCTCAATCAGAAGGTTTTATAAAATTCACGGTATTTCTTTTCGATAAAATTGAAATGTGTGTTACCGGCAAAGTATGAAATCTGGCATTGTATAGAATGCCTAAAATTAGCCGGCAAAGTATGAAATGATTTATATTTCACACATTGCCTAAGCATTCTATAGAATGCCAAATGCTATTTAGGCAAAGTATGAAATAAACGTCCTGAGGAGGTTATTACGTAAATGATGTGCATGTTACTGTGAATGACCGGAATCGGTGATTGTTGACTTTCACCGGTGAATGTTTACAATCACATAGTAGCTTTGGTGAATGTCCGAAATATTTATTACATCTGATTCGATATAAATTTATTCATGGATAGAATTACATTTATTCGATATTTTAATACTTACTGACGATAGATTAGAAGAAACATCAGTGTTTGGAGTATCGGGCAAATGTATATCGGGCAATGGCACTTGACTTTAAAAAACATCAGTGTAAGGTATACCGGGCAAATGTAAACCGGGTAGTGGTACTGAACTTTAAAAAAAACATCAGTGTAGGATATACCGGGCAGTGGCACTTGATCTTAAAAAAACATCAGTGTAGGATATACCGGGCAAATGCATATCGGGCAGTGGCAGTGAACCTTAACAAAACATCAGTGTAGGGTATGCAGAGCAATGGCACTTAACTAGACCTGGTATGACTAGACCTTTGGTAAATGTCCGAAATATATACTAGGTCTAGTTAAGTGCCACTGCCCGGTTTACATTTGCCCAGTATACCCTACACTGATGTTTTTTTAAGGTTCAGTGCCATTGTCCGGTATACATTTGCCCGGTATACCCTACAGTGATGTTTTTTAAGGTCAAGTGCCACTGCCAGGTATATATTTGCCCGATACTTCAAACACTGATGTTTCTTCTAATCTATCGTCAGTAAGTATTAAAATATCGAATAAATATAATTATATCCACGACTAATATAATATCAAATCGGATGCAATAAATATTTCGGACATTCACCAAAGCGACTATGTGATTGTCAACATTCACCGGTAACCACCGATTTCGGTCATTCACATTAACATGCAAATCATTTACATAATAACCTCATCAGGACGTTTATTTCATACTTTGCCTAAATAGCATTTGGCATTCTATAAAATGCCTAGGCATTGTATACAGTGCCTAGGCAAAGTATGTAATGCTTCTCACATTTCATACTTTGCCTAAAAACGTCAGGCATTCTATACAATGCCTAGGCATTCTATACAATGCCGGCGTTTCATACTTTGCCGGTACCATATATATAAACAAGGGAAAAATTACAGAGCAATGAAAAAAGGGGGAAAATAATAAAAAAATAAAAATAACAAAAAACCGGGGAAAAAACGACAAAATTTTTATTAAAAAATCCGGAAAATAAAGTATAATAATCTTTTCATCAGCCCACACGATTATATCGGCAATATTAGAAAGCACTCTTTTTTGTGGATATAATCGTGTGGGCTGATGAAAAGGTTATATCTTTTATTTTCCGGATTTTTGTAAAAAAAAAATTTTTGTTCTTTTTTTTCCCTTCCGGTTTTTGTTATTTGTATTATTTTTTTATTTTTTTTTTCACCTTTTTTCACTGTTCTGTAATTTTTTCCTTATTTTATCTACATTTTGAACTTGTTTTGTGTGTTCTATTTACTTGCAGCTTATGCGCAATAAAACAAACTCATTGTTTTTCTTAATTTTCTTCGTGTTTTTTGTATTTATTTATTATGCAAATTTATATATATATATATATATATATATATATATATATATATATATATATATATATATATATATATATAATAGCATAAGAGTAAATTTTACTTGCATTTTTATTTTATTATTAAAGGTCATTTCATTCTGACAAATATTTAGGTTACATGTTTTTTCCCTAAGCTCTTCGATTGCGATCAGTTACTTATTTATCACCAAATATGGTTACTAAAGTTTCTTTGTTTTATTCCTTTATTTAAAAACTTATTTTACTATTCTCACCATCACTACCGACATCTGATACGATAGCGTCATTTTAAGTAGAGTTTGTAGGGCCTTAAGAAGTTAAAAATGTGGGGGCGAAACTAAAGAGATGTATTTTATTACGTTTATATTCACCACAACATTCAATATTTAATTTCAAAGATTTAATTTTAAATTTAATGGTAACTTTATAATTACGATCGAGACTGATATCACAGAGTTCTTAATTTATTAAGGACTAGATTCTTGACTTTTTAAAGGAAAGGTCAAATCAAAAGAAAAAAAAAAGAGATTTAAATCTTTGAAAAAACTAAAATTCATCAGAAGTTGGAGTCCATTTTACTTAGAGTTTATCGTTGTATTTTGCAATTGTAGATTATTTAGAGATTTGCTAATTTTAATTAGAATTTTACTAGCATTAATTGTTGAATTAAAGAAAATAACACAAGCCTGCGAAATTAAAGTTTTTGAAAAATACAAGAAAAGTTATTGTTTATTTATATGTTATTTGATGTGCTGATTTCGAAAATGACCTTCATTTTTACCAATCACATCAGGATTTTTTATAAAATTGATATCAATTTTTTACTAAAATCCTATTTGGAAAGGAATTCTCTTAAACAATTTTGCCTATCCGGTAACTGTTCCCTTCATTCTATTTGATCTATGTAAAAATTAATCTTGTGAAAGAAAATTGAGTTTTGAGCTATCAGCTAATTTCTTATAGGTTAAAATGAATAAAAAATACTATTACCAGACCGCACAAGTCACCTCTGGTCGAGAGAAACACAATAAGTTCCTTGTGTTGAAACTTTTTACATCAGTTTCTAGAAGAAAATCATCAACATACCATTTTAATTTATTTTTATTAAGATAACTTACGTAAAATTGACGATTGACCAAGAATAGCAAATATTATGTATGTGTGCATGAAAGCTTGAAACAAAAAACTAAACAAACAAACAAAAAACAAAACAAGCAAAAAACAAAAGAGGAAAGTTTTTATTAAGTATATACTCGTTTTCCTCTGAAACTTATTTTTGATTATCTTTTATGCTTAATCTCAAGTCTATCCCGAGCTATCATCCAACAGTAGTCGGCAAGCATGTTCTTGTCCCATCTTTCTTGATATTTACGCTCCATATCTCTGATATCTTGATGGAATCTTTCCTCTTGTTCTTCGCTGACTGCTCCTAAATTTCGAGGGGAAAGTCCACATGTGAGTGAAGGAAAAGCATTTTTACACTCATGGAGCAACCCGAAGTTTTAAATTTGTCCAGCATTTTCATTACAATTTCCTTATAATCAGGATCCTTGTAATTACCCAGAAATTAACTGACGACATCTTTGAAAGCAAACCAAGCTTCTTTTTCCGTTTCTGTCATGTTAGTCTCAAAATCTTTATCCTTCACGAGTTTGCGGATATCTAGACCAACAAAGATTCCTTCTTTCAACTTGGCTTGGGATAAACCTGGAAACTTTTTTCACAGGTATTTGAAACAATCGCCATCTTCTGGAATAGCCTTGACAAACTGCTTCATTACACCTAATTTTATGTGTAACGGAGGTAACAATACTTTTTTGATCAAATAAGCTGTTTCGAATACCGTTCTTGGTACCTGGGTCAAGATTTTGTCCTTTCGGCCATTCTTTGTTAACCCAATGCCGTGTCTTGTCACGGTTGTCCCACTCACAAATGAAACATGGGAACTTTGTAAATTTATCTAGCGGACCAAGAAGCATGAATATAACTTTCAAATTACCACAAGTGCTCCAACTGCGGTCGATATATTTTATTTTGTCCAGGACGAGAGCCAGGTTTTCATGGCATTCTTTTAAATATACTAAGTGTCCAACTGGTACAGATGCATACTGGCTCCCCTGATGAAGAAGGACAGCTTTGAGGCTTCTTTTAGATGAATCTATAAACAGTCTCCTCTCATCTATATCGTAGCTGACATTAAATTTGCTCATTAATCCAGGAACATCAGAACAAAAGACCAAGTTCTCCTCTTCATCAAAGTACTTAATAAATTCCTTTTCACGATTCCTGTACCAATAAAAAGATATTCCTTTGGCCAATAAGATTTTTTCTTTCAGTCTGAAGCCTAACAAATCAGTTGCCACTTTCGAAAAGCCAAAATCTCTAGTCAGATCATTAAGTTCAACCTGAGAGAAGGGCTGAGGTGAACCTGCTACAGATGGTTTATATTCGATATCGGAGCCTTGAACTTCTGGATGTTTCGAGTCTGAAGACTCTGAAGAGATGATTGGCCATTCAGTTGGAGGCACATCAGGTCCATGAGGAACGGAGCGTATGGCCGGTGGAATGCTACCAGGATAAGATATTAGCCTTTGATTTTTCCGGTTATACCTACGAACATGGCAGGAATAAAAATAACAATCATCAAAGTGGTTTTTGGGCTCCCTCCACGTCATAGGAATTCCAAATCGTAAAGCAGTCTTCTTTGCTTGATGCCATAAGCGTAGATCATTGAGACACTGCACACAAACTTTTTGAGGTCCCCACGATTTGTCCTGGTCTCTAAGTTTCATGCCAAAATATGCGAGATAAAGTTGTCTTACATAGTCTGTAATGCTCCTCATGTGATTTTTAACAACACTATATTCGCCACATATATAACAAAAGTCATCTGAGAAATTTTCACAATTTCTCGAACTCGAAGCCGTGTTTCACGAAACGCACAGAAAAAAGTAGATGTTAAAATGACACCCTATTCCGCTTGCTTGTGTTTCTGAGTGGTCAGCGAACCTAGATAAGAATTCTCGCTACGTTATTGGTAGAGGGAGATTGTGTCAGAGAGAGGGACGGTGACAGGAAATAGTCATAGAGGGGTACTTTTGTAGATTTAACCAAAGTAGAATGCTGGTCGCTCAAGAAGGGAAGAAATTCAAAAACAATTTTTTTTTATGGTAAATTTTAATAAAAATTCCAGTAAAATTGAATTTTTCAAAAAAACTTGACGTGATAGAAATTTTTCATTATTATTTTCCATTTCAGCACCAAAAAATACATTAAGCTCAGCTATCAGACCCCTTGTATTTTTTTCATCGCAGGCCTGTGTAATGAGATCCCTCTACCTTTAACTATTTCCAGCATTTACGCAAACAAATCCTTTCATTGGTAATTTTTTATTTTCTGAAATTATTAGAAGATGGTACCAGAAATTATAGATGAAAAATAGCTTAGCAACATTATTTAAAAATTAATGCTGTTGGTAGGAACTATTCAACCCAAAGCTTTATATAAGGTGAAAATGTTTAATAAAAGAAATTATCTGAAACTTATTGCATATGTGGTAGATAACTCTTTTAAGTTTTACTGAGTTAAATTAATAATTTAACTTTTTGATAAATAAGTCAGTGACATTCTTTGGTTAAATAATCTGTGGCTTAATTAATAGAAAACTATAAATAATATCAAAATGTATGAATTCCTTCCTATAGGATTTAAGTGGATACCTTTTATGCATTTTGAACATTGCAAATATTGTAAAGTATAAATTAGCTGAATGCCATAAAGTTTCTCATTTGTAAATGTAAAATTATATAAAACGAATAAATATTTTGTAAATTTATATTTTTATTATTTAATATAAATAATTTATTTAGTGTAGTATAGCAAACTTTTATGTAGTCTTTCCTATCAGTTCTTTTATTTCAGTTGCTTTGTAGCAGTTTCTTTTTACAAAAACTAATCAATTTTATCATCGAATTTTAAACTGAGGGGAGGGGGAAGTATTCAGAGGATAAACTAACTCAGAAATTGTGCTAAATTATTTTATTATGATTTGCCGAAGTATTGTTAAGAGATTCGCTCTTTGAAAAAATGAGTTCAAAATTTTAAAATTGTTAATTTCTTGAAGTATGTTGATGTATGTAAATTGTAAAAATTTATAAAATATGCCAATAATTTGACTCAAACAAAAACATATTGCAGCGGATCATAGAGTTTAAATAGCAAGGTTAGAGAATTAAAAAAAAAAAAAAAGTTGAAGGATAATAATTCGTAATGATTTAGTTTTTGGCTGCTTACTAAGGTCTTCGTTTTTGTTTCATCAACGGAAAATAAATGGCCAATGTGAAAATTATATATATAACCATTTAAAAAATACACATGCTTTATAACATTTGTAAAATAACAAGTATTTTTCCGAATTAGAATTTTTAAAGAAATTAGCTGCCTTCTAATATAAGACTTCACTCTTGAAACTACTGATCATGCATGAAATATCTTACTACCCTACACCTGAGCTCAAGAATTTGCACTTCATATGATTTCCGAATTATACAAAGTAAACTTGGTTTCCAATAAAACGAATGGATGTTATTAACATACATACTCATTTCGTTAGTTTATTAAAAAAATAATTTAAAAAATTAAAAGAAAAGAAAATTTAGGTTTATAATACCCCAAATTAAACAAGAGTAACACTTGTTACAGTTTTTAACTCTGACATTCTTTTCATGAGATAACTCCTTTTGCCGACGATTTTGTCAGTTTTTTATTATTAATTAAAGCCAGCTTACGCATTCTTGTAATTTTTGCATTTTATATTTGAAATTTTTAAAGTCAAATGACATGCATGAAATGACCCCTATTTCAAAGAGTCAAAGTTAAATAGTTGCAAGGCCGATTGTTTCGAAAAGAATTAACTACTTCGGTGCAATGAAACAATTATAAATGAATTATTAATATTCTTGTTTCCATATTACGAAATATTAGATCCAAATTTGCATTCATTATTTCTTCAAAACGTGCATTAAAACTATTATTATAGGTTATTTAAGTATAAAAAATCCTAATGTTAGAAAAAGAACAATTTTTGAGATGATGATACTAAAAATAGCTCGTTTTTCGAATCTTTTTACAATTTTTTATTTTAGTAGTTGTTTAACGAAACAAGGCATATCAAACATTTTCCTGATATAACAATATTTTTTTGAACTGTGCAAAAGTTGATAAATATTATAAGCAGTTTTTTAAGCAGATATTTTCAACTTTTTAAAAGAAAAGGGTAACTTTCTTTAAGTTAGCAGGCAATAATAACTTTGAACGTCAAAATAAAATTTTATGTCCATAGTTTTTTGTTCATTTAAAAAAACAAAATATTCTGTTGTATGTTTTTGTTGTGCTCACATACGCATTTACTTTTCATTACTCAAATAAATAATAAACAATAAAAAAAAGGAAAATTAATAATTTATCTTCATTTTTCGAAAATAATAGTATGATTAGTAAATTGTCAGGTGTTCTGCATTGAATGATATTGATCAGTAGAATATTTTTAATTTCTTAACAAGATTTAATTTACAGCTAGCTGGCAATAATTCTAAGTTTTCTTTCAATAAAAATTTGAAAATAACTTAAAAAGTAATTTTATTTTAAAGGAAAACATAAATTAAAGTACTTAAACAATTGATTTGTATATTAATGGAAAAATAATATGTATGGTAGCATAAAAAATAAGATTTTGAGAAACGTTAAAATTTAATTAAAAATTCAGAAAAATAATTCTGCGAAACACGCGCAGACAGGTAATTTACAAATTTATTTTAAGATTAAGGCGATATATAAGATGTAAAGAAGTTTTAAGATGCTTAAAAGTTTTGACTACGCATTCGTATTAATAATTATAAAATATATATTCAAGAAATTGATAAATATATTATTCCAAATCTATGCATACGTATGTATATTATTGAAATTGTATCAGTTATTGAAAAACAAAATAAAAAAATAAAAAATAATCACATTAAATAAGCACAATCTGGTGTATTATCATATTCGATCAGAAGCACGCTTTTATTAAACTAGACATTCGTGGAATAAAGGGTTTTTTATTCAAAATGTTTTATTCAAATTTCTTTACTATATTGCAAATAAATTATTAAACGACTAAAATAGAAACATCGTATTTTATAGTTTGAAAGAAATAAAAATAAAAAGATTAGCAAACGATTATTAGTGAAAAAAATATGAATGAAATTTTACGCTGCGCGCGTGAAGTCAAGTTCTTCGCAAGTTTATCACATTTTAATATTAATCGCCCCATTTAGTTATTTCTTTATTGTCGCCAAATTATTTTTTTAAAAATAATTAATATTAATTTTTCTCAGCTTCTAATAAATAAAAACAGTTGAAACTTTAGATTTTTCAATTGAAAATTATGTAGATTAATATGGTATAAAAAAGTTCATACCTTATAATTTAAAATTTTTTCATCCTCAATTTAATTAAATAATAAAAAATAATAAATAATTATTAAAAATTGTTTTTTTCATGAAATTATCTTTGGGTAAATGAGTTTTATGATTGGGTGCAATTTTCTTTGAATTGCTTTATTAGTTTTAAAAATATGACTAAAAACGTAAAAAGTGAAATTAACATTAAGGGGTACGAACTTTGGATCGTTCTCCTGACCAAACTATGAGAACCATATTTCCCAGATTGCGACTATCCCCTATATTTTGAAGATAAGGAATCCAAATATGTAAAAAAAATATATGTTTACTCAGAGAAAGTACGTTTTTGTGTCTGATTTCGTAACTTAATTAATAGTTAGCACTAATTAATTAGCATATTTGAGGTCACCCCCAGGAACCTTCAAGATTGACACTTAGTTTGTGAAAATCCGATCATTAGAACGAAAGTTATTCAGGGTGATTCGTTTTTTTTTGCGGACTCTACGCAGTTGAAAGGAATTAAGTGTCTTCATTAGGTGAGCTTAGTTGATGTGATAAAATTCTGGTTGTATAACCATATTAGGTGAAAACATTTAACAAACTGCTTTTCCTCGCAGTTAACAGTTTGATTAACATCTTATTTATGGTTTTTTAACTGTTTTGTTTGAATATTGTGAAATAACTATTAAAGAAACTGCTATTTAACAATTTTTTCTCGAGAAATTCCTAACAGTGTACTAGATAACAAAAAAAAGTTTATTTAAATGAAGTTCAAATATTTAATGTTGTTTCGTTCCACTAAAAAAACTATATTGTGAATTTTTAGTTTTTAAAAAAGTGGTGTCATATTTGTAATAAATAATTTACAAATTCATATCTTTTACTCCAAAATTAAAAATACGATTCTTTGTATTTACAAATAGATATATTTATTAGGAAGTGTATACTTGATGAGGAATACAGACTATTTTCTTGTTTTTTCTACCACTTTTTAAATTTTTTAAGTACTTTGAGAACTCTGTGTGTAATAACTAAATAGTCATACAAAAATTTAAAAATACAATCATATTCTTCTGTTTCTATCATTCAACTCTGTGACTTAAAATGACTTATTTGTTTCTTTTTTATTTTATACAATATACATAAGTTTTATACAAAAATTATCATTGCATCACTAGGTGTCTTAACATAGAAATAAACAATCACGTTTTGCAAACAAACATAATAAAAAACTCCATCTACCAACAATTATTTTCGAACTATCGTTTCCAGTTTTATACCACACAATTCAAAGATATTTTAGTGCTCATTTGATCGATTATTATTTCTCCATTTTTCATCATTGTTCAAAGGAGAACTGCTTTTGTCCATACTCCATATTTTGGATTTATCTGAGCTTGTCCCATTTTGAGAGTCAAATTCTGGAAACATGATAAATGATCATTTTTGGGATTTATTTTCAACTCTTTTGAATAAATTCATGTTAAAATTCTGTAAAAAAAAAAAAAAATCGGAAAATCTTTAACCAGTATTTGGTGCCAAGTTTCTCATTATCCCAAAGTTTAATTAAATAAAACATCATTTTATTTCAGTTACACCATAAACTGTGAAGTATTATGGAGAAATATTTTGACGGCGCAACTGACTGCACCAAAATTTGGTAAAAGACACAAAACTTTGACGGGACTGTAAACTAAACGATATTTGTATACAATTTCTTTACAACTCGGTGTATCGGGACAACTAATGCATGTTGTTTCAAGTTTATACGTAGGTAAATGGCTTATTTACATTAATAAAAGTTCATTTCTTTTATGTTGCCTTTTTAAATTTGGTTAGTGATATAAAATGGTCAGATGTATATCATAAAATAATTTCTTACGGTTTTGTAACGGTAAATAGCTTCCTTGGCCTGCATTTGAGCTCATTAAAAATACTTAATAATTGTGCAACCTTTCTCTACTTTTATAAAAGAAAAAAAAATGAAAATATCTGTTTTGTTTCTTCAAAATACCTACTTTTGGTGCAACCTTCAACTGATATTTGGAGTTAGTAAAAATATCAAAATATGGTAAAATTGAGCTCCATTTTATGTAGCCAGCAAATGAGTACTAATTTTTTGCGCAACGTGGCTCGGAATTTTTAACAGTGTACTTCTAATAATTGTTAATGAAAAAAATTTTGAGAATTTTTTGAAAATATTTTTGTTAAGGAAACATTACGATTATTTTTTTGAACTCTCTTATCACGAGAAAACGAAGAATATTTTTAGTTTAAGTAGTAGATCTTTAAAACGTTCGTGCATGCTTTATTATGTTGATATTTATCGAATTACGTTTTTCCATTCTTTCCTTAAAAATAAAAAACGTACTTGCTATTTTTCTTAAATATTATCAGTCATCTTAAGTACAAATTTTAAAAAAATTATATAGAATTTTATATTTACTAACAAGTAGGAAAAGGTTATTTTAGTTTTATTGGGCAAAATAGATTATGGTTTAATATAATGAAATTCTAGTTCTTTACATTTCATCTTAAAACTCATATAATTGCATAATTTTTGAAATTTTTATTTTTTAAAACTTTTTTTAGAAAAAAAAGCTATATTGATTCTTGACTTTTTCTATTGTTGCATTCTGCTTAGAACAGATGCCTAAATATTTTTAGACAAATAGTTTGCAAAAGTATTCATTTACAGAAGAAAAATCTTTCATTGCTTATGTATACTGTAAAATCTTGAAAGTGGAATTCTTTATACAAAAAGAGAATGTTTTAGTGTTTCGTTATGACTACCCTTAATATATATTTTTAGTTCCTTTATTAAAAAAACACACACACACATGAAGGATCGCAAATTAATATCCAAGCGAAGCAATAGCAAAATCTCTATAAAAATCATGTGAAAAGCATCAAAACCACTTTGATGACACGATGACAATTAGAGATATTTTTAATAATCACTTTTCAACTCAATCAAATAGATTTTGATATTTTCAGTTCCAATTTCCTGATTAAGTATTCTTTCAGCGTTTGATAGTATTTCTGCTCGCCCAAATTCTACTTTCAGAGCCTAAATGTATGTTCTTCTGTTTTTTCGACAATTCAAAAAATATAAATCTGGGTGGTTATTATGAAAAAATCTGTATCAATGATATTTCTTTTATAATTTTTTTCTCAAAAGATAGAATGAAGAAATCCATCTAGTGCTTATTTTAAAAAGTACACAATCGACTTTTTTTATTCGTGTGTGTTTAGAAAATGGGGAAAAAAGTTGCTAAATAATGAATTTAAAAATACGATTATACTGTTTATTACTATGAAGGGTTTTATTTTTTTTTAAAGCATAATTTTATTTCATACATTATACGGAACAGAGCACTACGGTTTCATAACATGCATTCAGCATTATAAAGAGTGACCCAAAATTCATGCAAGATTTGAATTTTGAGCTTTTTATGTAATAAAATGCTGCCAACGGAATTGGTATACATGATAGTTTAGGATTATTAAAAAGGAAACAATGTGAATTAACGGACTATTCGCAAAAGCTTTTTTCTCGCCATGTTGGATTTTAGGGTCGAATTTTTTATTTTTATTTTTATGCTTCTTCAAGTTTTTGATGATAAAATGTCATATGACAGAACCTTTCAGAAAAGTTTCACTAAATTAGAAGAAATAGTATTTGATAACTTTTACAACTCAAATAGTTTTTTTCTCAAAATCAATAATTTTGTAAATGACTACACATTTGTCCATTTATTGGTTTTTTATCGAGTTTGATAGTGCTAAAATTTTTTTTTTAACGTAGCAATAGGAAATACTTCAAAAATTTAAAAACAGAAACATGTTTAATTCTAAAGTTCTTTTTAAGAAAATGCTGATAGTGTTGGTATAATTTTATCAGAAAAAATCAGACAGCATGGATCGTGATTGAATGAGACGTGTAAATATTTAGAAACATACAACCGTATAAAGTAAACCATTAGTGTACAAAAGGCATATTTAGAATTCATATTTTGGTCCCCCGCAAATTATGCAGTTGTCGTTGTTGGATCGTTTTTTAAGATGAGTTTAAAGTTGCTAATGCTTCTCGTGTCTTTAAGAAGACTGCTGTATCTACGGAATTTTGCCTAAAATCTCAATTATTTCACATTGAAAATTTCTATAAAAATTACTTCTTGCTTGAATTTTGGGGCAACCTTTAAAAATAATTAGTTCTATACATCAAACAGTTATTTTAGAACACTTGTTTTCGTATAAATTCAAAGAAACTTCATTGTTCATTTGATCGTTTCCCAATTTTCATCAATGTTCACAAGGAAACTGCTTTCGTCCAGATTCCATTTTTGGGATTTATTTGAAATTGTCCCATTTTTAAAATGATATTCTGAAAACATAGTAAACGTTCATTTAGTTTAATAGTAACAATATTTTACGAAATGTGTGAAATTTTGTTTTCTGTTTTGCATTTTTTATTATAATCTACCAACATAAATATTTTCTGAAAATAACGTTACATAAAAATGTTTTAACAAAATTCACACTTATTTTGTACAATATATAAAAAAATTCCGTGTTACATATTTCTCAATCATATAGGAAATAACCGTTTCTTATTTAAATTTTAATCTCTAATTGAAAATTTTAATAGTACTACTCGGATAGATAGTTTATACTTGAGGACATTTAAGAATTGCTTCAAAAGTGAGTTATAATGTTAAAAGAATAGTAAAATATTTGAAATATTCTTGAAATATTCTTAATATTTTGAATAATTATAAAGTGCGCCAGAGATCAGATTTTCATGCAAGAGCTTAATAATTCGAGGGATTAACTAATTCCTGCTGACGATATAATAAGTAATGAAAGAGTCTGAAAAAAAAAAAACCCCACTTATTGCGGACTTTCAAAATATGAGGTAGTTGCTGCTATCTAAAAAATATAGTCCCGAGATAGTCAAAATTTTGATCCCCTTAATGGTGTATTTTGTGCTCCGTAGACTGAAGTGAAAAACAACGTATATAAAACCTAAATCAAGTACAGAAAATGAACATACTATAGTTTCGGTTCTCTAGACAAGAGCCTTCCTCGGTGTCTAAATTTGTTTTGGTGTTTTAGTTTAAGAAACCGAAACTATAGTATTTTGTATTATTTTATAACCGTCGTTGAAAAGCTGACCCAATTTTTGGAATTACGATTACTACTGATCAACTCCGTAGCCTTGTAAATTTGAACCTTATCCAGAAGACAAGGGAACTCCTGGATAAAGTATTGGGAGAAATTTGCCTTCGTGGAGGACTTTTTCATGGAACTCACCTGAATTTGCGTTACATGAAGAGGAAAACCACGAGAACCTCTCACGGTTAGCCTAACTGCAAGGGGACTCTTGCCCATGATCCGTCTATTACTGAGGATATTTTACGTCAGCACTGTGGTCGGTGCGAGCTGGGTGCGGAATACGTATCGATCAGCTATTGCTGGGATTTGAAACCGGGTCACTTCCTTGGGAGGCGAGAGCTCTATTCCCTGAGACATCCAAAACTATATTATGTAAATATCTGTTCTTGATTTATTCAAGTTGTTTTCCATTTTAGCCTTGAATGTTATTTCACTTTTTGCGTATTTCCCCATGCCTCCGAAACTAATGAAAATTCTTTTGCCTATACTTATAAAACTTGTTCATTCAAAAAAATTTTCACATAAAATGTATTTTTAATTGTTTATTATATTTTATCATTTAAATTACTGTTTAAGATTGCTCTTTCAACCGCTCTCTTGCTTATTTTCCACATTTGGGCTGCCCCCATATTTTAGGTTCAAAAATCCAAATCCATCATCTAAATTAAATTTTTTGTGACTCATGGCTTCTAATTATTATTAACTGTAATAATTAATAAAGAATATTTAATCTTATACTCTCAAACCGTTAAGATTAAGTCTTAGAACGCAAAAGTGTTCTTTTTCTGCCCACTGTACTTTTATATCTTTAAATTTGTGCACCTGAAACTTAACTGCTCCGCTAAAAAATTAATACCTGTTTCAAAAATTGAATGAAACAAATTAATGGTTGCTAAGAAAAGATATACAAGATTTTCCTTTATGGTCAACTTTAATACATATATCTAACAAACTGACTATGCTTTTAGTTTGAAAGAACAAAAGTTTTTAAACATTATTAAGGTCAATAAAAGGTTTTTCAAACATCATTGAGGTCAATAAAAGTACCTGGAAGCGAATGTTCTACTAGAGAAATAACTTACATTTGATGCTCTACCTAATTTTAATAATAATGTATTTTCTCACTTATATAACGTTTATTATTTTCTTGTAACATTTATTTTTGACCCTTAATGTGCATTTTCACTCGAATATATTAAGACAAATTTTGTTTCATTTTCATTTAGCGAAAAATAAGTTGAGGTAAACGTTTCAAATGATGAAAAAAATGTTTCAAATTATGACAGGGTAATCTCTCGTTATCCATTATGATATTTCGAAAACAATTTTCAGTATTTCAATATTCATTGTTTACTTACTTTTACATTACTTATGTTGGTAAAGAAGAATAGCGTCCCCTTGTATAATAAAGCAAACTTTAATACTTACATCTTCAGTTTTAGAACATCTTTTTAATGAATATTTTGATAATATTTGTGCAAGAGCTAGTTTGGCTTCCATCAAGGCAAATCTCATTCCAATACAATTTCGTGGACCAGCTCCAAATGGTTGATATGCTAGAGGATTAATTTTATCTTTGTTTTCTGGAGAAAACCTAAAATAATTGAAAAGAAAAACACTCATTTAATGTAACTCTTACTGAGAATAACCGTAATTGACTTCCACCGGTGAATGTTGACAATCGCATAGTTACTTTGGTAAATATCTGAAATATATACTAGGTCTACTTAAGTGCCACTGGCAGAAATACTTTTGCCCGGTATGCTCTACTTTAAGGCTCAAGGACACTGCATGGTATACATTTGCCCGGTATGTCCTGCAGCAATGTTTTTATAAGGTCAAGTGCCACTGCCCAATATGCATTTAATCGGTACTCCGAACACTGATGTTTCTCTTAATCTATCCTCATCAGATATTTAAATATCGAAAAAATAAAATCAAACTAGATATAACAAAATATTTCGGACTTTCACCAAAGCGACTGTTGAAATTCACCGGCGACATTCTCTTGATTTTGGTCTATCAAGGTGAATGGACCGTTGAAATTTATAAGGAAACGTTGGAAGCGCTTATGTAATTTAGAAAACATATTTTCTCATATTTTGTATCAGCGATTTAGTGGCATGGAAGTTTAGGTGGCTAGCAACAAATGAACATCATAAAATATACCGTTCAACCTGTTATCTTTGTGTTTTAAAACTATATAGATAATGCATCTTTTAGTTTTGTATATTTTTACAAAATATATATTGCATGCATTACAACTTCCTTTTTGTAGCAAGATTTTATATAAAAATGTCTGGATTTTAAAAAGGTTTAATAATTTAACGAAAAATACCATTTTCGAATTTTTTAAAAATGGGAAAATTAAAAACAATGTTAAATATTTGTAAAGAAAAAATACACTATACAAATTTTTGGTGTATAATAGCTGCCACTTTGGGTTAATTAAATACATTTTTAAGTACGCTATAAAAATTGTAGTGTAATACCTATTCAAATTTTGGTTGAAAAATCCAAAAAATTGTGATTACTTCCAGTTAATCATTAATACGTACTTTGAAATGAGTAGATAAATTTTAACACCAATCAGCCTATAAAGAAAATAGAGGTTTTCGGAGCTCCGTAAATTTAGCGAATAATTAGTGTATATTTAAACTATTTAACTAAATTCTTATGTAAAATAGTGTCATGTTTTAAATGGATAACAAATACTTTTTGACTATTATTAGAAACTTAAAGGTGAATAATTGTGCAATTTCAAGGTAGTGGCTGTTTGTATACATGAAATGTTAGTTCTTCATGACGAATTGAATTGACTAACTTATAGATAATTAAATATCAATCCTCTTTACTGATTTATAACATATCTGAGGTCACTCCATGGAACGATTGTGTGCTAGTGAGTTTTCGATAATGAGATCAAAATATATTTAGGATGTTTCTTTCATTTTTTGCTCAATGTGCCCTTAATAACAATTTAAAAACAAATTTTAAAACAAAATTTCTATAACAACATTTATTCTGTTTATGAATTTTTAAGAGGATCCAGTGAAGTAATTTACAAAATAACTGCTTCATTTTTTTACTAATTGCTTAGTTAAATAATTACTATAAATTAATTTTAATTTAATAATTGTTAATAATTGCTTAGTTGCATGTTTAAAATGTTAAAAATATTTAATCAGAATAAATACATATAAAAAGAATACCTTTCAGGTCGAAATTCGGTGGGATTTTCCCAGTAATCGGGATCTCTGTGTAAATGATATACTGCAACCTGTATAGCAGCTCCTTTTTTAAATTGAATACCATTTATTTCACAATTTTCAGAAACTTCTCTATTTACAAACCTATAAATTGAATAGTAATGTTTGTATTAACAAGCAATTAATTAAATTTACAAAAGTTACACATAAAACTATTCTTCTCAGGTAAGTAAATAGAAGAATTCTCACAATTGACCGAAATATCTAACGGAATTCATGTTACTTTTTCTAAAACGCTCTCTTGAAAATATGGCTTATATATTCGCTTCAATTCCTCATTTTAAACTGTATTCATTATTTGATATCTAACAAAACTTTTAACCCATTTTAGTCTAATGTGGTATTATTTTCATTGAAACAATTGACCGAAATATCTAACGGAATTCATGTTACTTTTTCTAAAACGCTCTCTTGAAAATATGGCTTATATATTCGCTTCAATTCCTCATTTTAAACTGTATTCATTATTTGATATCTAACAAAACTTTTAACCCATTTTAGTCTAATGTGGTATTATTTTCATTGAAACAATTGACCGAAATATCTAACGGAATTCATGTTACTTTTTCTAAAACGCTCTCTTGAAAATATGGCTTATATATTCGCTTCAATTCCTCATTTTAAACTGTATTCATTATTTGATGTCTAACAAAACTTTTAACCCATTTTAGTCTAATGTGGTATTATTTTCATTGAAACAATTGACCGAAATATCTAACGGAATTCATGTTACTTTTTCTAAAACGCTCTCTTGAAAATATGGCTTATATATTCGCTTCAATTCCTCATTTTAAACTGTATTCATTATTTGATATCTAACAAAACTTTTAACCCATTTTAGTCTAATGTGGTATTATTTTCATTGAAACAATTGACCGAAATATCTAACGGAATTCATGTTACTTTTTCTAAAACGCTCTCTTGAAAATATGGCTTATATATTCGCTTCAATTCCTCATTTTAAACTGTATTCATTATTTGATATCTAACAAAACTTTTAACCCATTTTAGTCTAATGTGGTATTATTTTCATTGAAACAATTGACCGAAATATCTAACGGAATTCATGTTACTTTTTCTAAAACGCTCTCTTGAAAATATGGCTTATATATTCGCTTCAATTCCTCATTTTAAACTGTATTCATTACTTGATATCTAACAAAACTTTTAACCCATTTTAGTCTAATGTGGTATTATTTTCATTGAAACAATTGACCGAAATATCTAACGGAATTCATGTTACTTTTTCTAAAACGCTCTCTTGAAAATATGGCTTATGAATTCGCTTCAATTCCTCATTTTAAACTGTATTCATTACTTGATATCTAACAAAACTTTTAACCCATTTTAGTCTAATGTGGTATTATTTTCATTGAAACAATTGACCGAAATATCTAACGGAATTCATGTTACTTTTTCTAAAACGCTCTCTTGAAAATATGGCTTATGAATTCGCTTCAATTCCTCATTTTAAACTGTATTCATTATTTGATGTCTAACAAAACTTTTAACCCATTTTAGTCTAATGTGGTATTATTTTCATTGAAACAATTGACCGAAATATCTAACGGAATTCATGTTACTTTTTCTAAAACGCTCTCTTGAAAATATGGCTTATATATTCGCTTCAATTCCTCATTTTAAACTGTATTCATTATTTGATATCTAACAAAACTTTTAACCCATTTTAGTCTAATGTGGTATTATTTTCATTGAAACAATTGACCGAAATATCTAACGGAATTCATGTTACTTTTTCTAAAACGCTCTCTTGAAAATATGGCTTATATATTCGCTTCAATTCCTCATTTTAAACTGTATTCATTATTTGATATCTAACAAAACTTTTAACCCATTTTAGTCTAATGTGGTATTATTTTCATTGAAACAATTGACCGAAATATCTAACGGAATTCATGTTACTTTTTCTAAAACGCTCTCTTGAAAATATGGCTTATATATTCGCTTCAATTCCTCATTTTAAACTGTATTCATTATTTGATATCTAACAAAACTTTTAACCCATTTTAGTCTAATGTGGTATTATTTTCATTGAAACAATTGACCGAAATATCTAACGGAATTCATGTTACTTTTTCTAAAACGCTCTCTTGAAAATATGGCTTATGAATTCGCTTCAATTCCTCATTTTAAACTGTATTCATTATTTGATGTCTAACAAAACTTTTAACCCATTTTAGTCTAATGTGGTATTATTTTCATTGAAACAATTGACCGAAATATCTAACGGAATTCATGTTACTTTTTCTAAAACGCTCTCTTGAAAATATGGCTTATATATTCGCTTCAATTCCTCATTTTAAACTGTATTCATTATTTGATATCTAACAAAACTTTTAACCCATTTTAGTTTAATGTGGTATTATTTTCATTGAAACAATTGACCGAAATATCTAACGGAATTCATGTTACTTTTTCTAAAACGCTCTCTTGAAAATATGGCTTATATATTCGCTTCAATTCCTCATTTTAAACTGTATTCATTATTTGATATCTAACAAAACTTTTAACCCATTTTAGTCTAATGTGGTATTATTTTCATTGAAACAATTGACCGAAATATCTAACGGAATTCATGTTACTTTTTCTAAAACGCTCTCTTGAAAATATGGCTTATATATTCGCTTCAATTCCTCATTTTAAACTGTATTCATTATTTGATATTTAACAAAACTTTTAACCCATTTTAGTCTAATGTGGTATTATTTTCATTGAAACAATTGACCGAAATATCTAACGGATTTCATGTTACTTTTTCTAAAACGCTCTCTTGAAAATATGGCTTATATATTCGCTTCAATTCCTCATTTTAAACTGTATTCATTATTTGATATCTAACAAAACTTTTAACCCATTTTAGTCTAATGTGGTATTATTTTCATTGAAACAATTGACCGAAATATCTAACGGAATTCATGTTACTTTTTTTAAAACGCTCTCTTGAAAATATGGCTTATATATTCGCTTCAATTCCTCATTTTAAACTGTATTCATTATTTGATATCTAACAAAACTTTTAACCCATTTTAGTCTAATGTGGTATTAATTTCATTGAAACAATTGACCGAAATATCTAACGGAATTCATGTTACTTTTTCTAAAACGCTCTCTTGAAAATATGGCTTATATATTCGCTTCAATTCCTCATTTTAAACTGTATTCATTATTTGATATCTAACAAAACTTTTAACCCATTTTAGTCTAATGTGGTATTATTTTCATTGAAACAATTGACCGAAATATCTAACGGAATTCATGTTACTTTTTTTAAAACGCTCTCTTGAAAATATGGCTTATATATTCGCTTCAATTCCTCATTTTAAACTGTATTCATTATTTGATATCTAACAAAACTTTTAACCCATTTTAGTCTAATGTGGTATTATTTTCATTGAAACAATTGACCGAAATATCTAACGGAATTCATGTTACTTTTTCTAAAACGCTCTCTTGAAAATATGGCTTATATATTCGCTTCAATTCCTCATTTTAAACTGTATTCATTACTTGATATCTAACAAAACTTTTAACCCATTTTAGTCTAATGTGGTATTATTTTCATTGAAACAATTGACCGAAATATCTAACGGAATTCATGTTACTTTTTCTAAAACGCTCTCTTGAAAATATGGCTTATATATTCGCTTCAATTCCTCATTTTAAACTGTATTCATTATTTGATATCTAACAAAACTTTTAACCCATTTTAGTCTAATGTGGTATTATTTTCATTGAAACAATTGACCGAAATATCTAACGGAATTCATGTTACTTTTTCTAAAACGCTCTCTTGAAAATATGGCTTATATATTCGCTTCAATTCCTCATTTTAAACTGTATTCATTACTTGATATCTAACAAAACTTTTAACCCATTTTAGTCTAATGTGGTATTATTTTCATTGAAACAATTGACCGAATTATCCAACGGAATTCATGTTACTTTTTCTAAAACGCTCTCTTGAAAATATGGCTTATGAATTCGCTTCAATTCCTCATTTTAAACTGTATTCATTACTTGATATCTAACAAAACTTTTAAACCATTTTAGTCTAATGTGGTATTATTTTCATTGAAACAATTGACCGAAATATCTAACGGAATTCATGTTACTTTTTCTAAAACGCTCTCTTGAAAATATGGCTTATGAATTCGCTTCAATTCCTCATTTTAAACTGTATGAATTATTTGATGTCTAACAAAACTTTTAACCCATTTTAGTCTAATGTGGTATTATTTTCATTGAAACAATTGACCGAAATATCTAACGGAATTCATGTTACTTTTTCTAAAACGCTCTCTTGAAAATATGGCTTATATATTCGCTTCAATTCCTCATTTTAAACTGTATTCATTATTTGATATCTAACAAAACTTTTAACCCATTTTAGTCTAATGTGGTATTATTTTCATTGAAACAATTGACCGAAATATCTAACGGAATTCATGTTACTTTTTCTAAAACGCTCTCTTGAAAATATGGCTTATATATTCGCTTCAATTCCTCATTTTAAACTGTATTCATTACTTGATATCTAACAAAACTTTTAACCCATTTTAGTCTAATGTGGTATTATTTTCATTGAAACAATTGACCGAATTATCCAACGGAATTCATGTTACTTTTTCTAAAACGCTCTCTTGAAAATATGGCTTATGAATTCGCTTCAATTCCTCATTTTAAACTGTATTCATTACTTGATATCTAACAAAACTTTTAAACCATTTTAGTCTAATGTGGTATTATTTTCATTGAAACAATTGACCGAAATATCTAACGGAATTCATGTTACTTTTTCTAAAACGCTCTCTTGAAAATATGGCTTATGAATTCGCTTCAATTCCTCATTTTAAACTGTATGAATTATTTGATGTCTAACAAAACTTTTAACCCATTTTAGTCTAATGTGGTATTATTTTCATTGAAACAATTGACCGAAATATCTAACGGAATTCATGTTACTTTTTCTAAAACGCTCTCTTGAAAATATGGCTTATATATTCGCTTCAATTCCTCATTTTAAACTGTATTCATTATTTGATATCTAACAAAACTTTTAACCCATTTTAGTCTAATGTGGTATTATTTTCATTGAAACAATTGACCGAAATATCTAACGGAATTCATGTTACTTTTTCTAAAACGCTCTCTTGAAAATATGGCTTATATATTCGCTTCAATTCCTCATTTTAAACTGTATTCATTATTTGATATCTAACAAAACTTTTAACCCATTTTAGTCTAATGTGGTATTATTTTCATTGAAACAATTGACCGAATTATGTAACGGAATTCATGTTACTTTTTCTAAAACGCTCTCTTGAAAATATGGCTTATATATTCGCTTCAATTCCTCATTTTAAACTGTATTCATTATTTGATATCTAACAAAACTTTTAACCCATTTTAGTCTAATGTGGTATTATTTTCATTGAAACAATTGACCGAAATATCTAACGGAATTCATGTTACTTTTTCTAAAACGCTCTCTTGAAAATATGGCTTATATATTCGCTTCAATTCCTCATTTTAAACTGTATTCATTATTTGATATCTAACAAAACTTTTAACCCATTTTAGTCTAATGTGGTATTATTTTCATTGAAACAATTGACCGAAATATCTAACGGAATTCATGTTACTTTTTCTAAAACGCTCTCTTGAAAATATGGCTTATATATTCGCTTCAATTCCTCATTTTAAACTGTATTCATTATTTGATATCTAACAAAACTTTTAACCCATTTTAGTCTAATGTGGTATTATTTTCATTGAAACAATTGACCGAAATATCTAACGGAATTCATGTTACTTTTTCTAAAACGCTCTCTTGAAAATATGGCTTGTATATTCGCTTCAATTCCTCATTTTAAACTGTATTCATTATTTGATATCTAACAAAACTTTTAACCCATTTTAGTCTAATGTGGTATTATTTTCATTGAAACAATTTACCGAAATATCTAACGGAATTCATGTTAATTTTTCTAAAACGCTCTCTTGAAAATATGGCTTATATATTCGCTTCAATTCCTCATTTTAAACTGTATTCATTATTTGATATCTAACAAAACTTTTAACCCATTTTAGTCTAATGTGGTATTATTTTCATTGAAACAATTGACCGAAATATCTAACGGAATTCATGTTACTTTTTTTAAAACGCTCTCTTGAAAATATGGCTTATATATTCGCTTCAATTCCTCATTTTAAACTGTATTCATTATTTGATATCTAACAAAACTTTTAACCCATTTTAGTCTAATGTGGTATTATTTTCATTGAAACAATTGACCGAAATATCTAACGGAATTCATGTTACTTTTTCTAAAACGCTCTCTTGAAAATATGGCTTATATATTCGCTTCAATTCCTCATTTTAAACTGTATTCATTACTTGATATCTAACAAAACTTTTAACCCATTTTAGTCTAATGTGGTATTATTTTCATTGAAACAATTGACCGAAATATCTAACGGAATTCATGTTACTTTTTCTAAAACGCTCTCTTGAAAATATGGCTTATATATTCGCTTCAATTCCTCATTTTAAACTGTATTCATTATTTGATATCTAACAAAACTTTTAACCCATTTTAGTCTAATGTGGTATTATTTTCATTGAAACAATTGACCGAAATATCTAACTGAATTCATGTTACTTTTTCTAAAACGCTCTCTTGAAAATATGGCTTATATATTCGCTTCAATTCCTCATTTTAAACTGTATTCATTATTTGATGTCTAACAAAACTTTTAACCCATTTTAGTCTAATGTGGTATTATTTTCATTGAAACAATTGACCGAAATATCTAACGGAATTCATGTTACTTTTTCTAAAACGCTCTCTTGAAAATATGGCTTATATATTCGCTTCAATTCCTCATTTTAAACTGTATTCATTATTTGATATCTAACAAAACTTTTAACCCATTTTAGTCTAATGTGGTATTATTTTCATTGAAACAATTGACCGAAATATCTAACGGAATTCATGTTACTTTTTCTAAAACGCTCTCTTGAAAATATGGCTTATATATTCGCTTCAATTCCTCATTTTAAACTGTATTCATTATTTGATATCTAACAAAACTTTTAACCCATTTTAGTCTAATGTGGTATTATTTTCATTGAAACAATTGACCGAAATATCTAACGGAATTCATGTTACTTTTTCTAAAACGCTCTCTTAAAAATATGGCTTATATATTCGCTTCAATTCCTCATTTTAAACTGTATTCATTATTTGATGTCTAACAAAACTTTTAACCCATTTTAGTCTAATGTGGTATTATTTTCATTGAAACAATTGACCGTAATATCTAACGGAATTCATGTTACTTTTTCTAAAACGCTCTCTTGAAAATATGGCTTATATATTCGCTTCAATTCCTCATTTTAAACTGTATTCATTATTTGATATCTAACAAAACTTTTAACCCATTTTAGTCTAATGTGGTATTATTTTCATTGAAACAATTGACCGAAATATCTAACGGAATTCATGTTACTTTTTCTAAAACGCTCTCTTGAAAATATGGCTTATATATTCGCTTCAATTCCTCATTTTAAACTGTATTCATTATTTGATATCTAACAAAACTTTTAACCCATTTTTGTCTAATGTGGTATTATTTTCATTGAAACAATTGACCGAAATATCTAACGGAATTCATGTTACTTTTTCTAAAACGCTCTCTTGAAAATATGGCTTATATATTCGCTTCAATTCCTCATTTTAAGCTGTATTCATTATTTGATATCTAACAAAACTTTTAACCCATTTTAGTCTAATGTGGTATTATTTTCATTGAAACAATTGACCGAAATATCTAACGGAATTCATGTTACTTTTTCTAAAACGCTCTCTTGAAAATATGGCTTATATATTCGCTTCAATTCCTCATTTTAAACTGTATTCATTATTAGATATCTAACAAAACTTTTAACCCATTTTAGTCTAATGTGGTATTATTTTCATTGAAACAATTGACCGAAATATCTAACGGAATTCATGTTACTTTTTCTAAAACGCTCTCTTGAAAATATGGCTTATATATTCGCTTCAATTCCTCATTTTAAACTGTATTCATTATTTGATATCTAACAAAACTTTTAACCCATTTTAGTCTAATGTGGTATTATTTTCATTGAAACAATTGACCGAAATATCTAACGGAATTCATGTTACTTTTTCTAAAACGCTCTCTTGAAAATATGGCTTATATATTCGCTTCAATTCCTCATTTTAAACTGTATTCATTATTTGATATCTAACAAAACTTTTAACCCATTTTAGTCTAATGTGGTATTATTTTCATTGAAACAATTGACCGAAATATCTAACGGAATTCATGTTACTTTTTCTAAAACGCTCTCTTGAAAATATGGCTTATATATTCGCTTCAATTCCTCATTTTAAACTGTATTCATTATTTGATATCTAACAAAACTTTTAACCCATTTTAGTCTAATGTGGTATTATTTTCATTGAAACAATTGACCGAAATATCTAACGGAATTCATGTTACTTTTTCTAAAACGCTCTCTTGAAAATATGGCTTATATATTCGCTTCAATTCCTCATTTTAAACTGTATTCATTATTTGATATCTAACAAAACTTTTAACCCATTTTAGTCTAATGTGGTATTATTTTCATTGAAACAATTGACCGAAATATCTAACGGAATTCATGTTACTTTTTCTAAAACGCTCTCTTGAAAATATGGCTTATATATTCGCTTCAATTCCTCATTTTAAGCTGTATTCATTATTTGATATCTAACAAAACTTTTAACCCATTTTAGTCTAATGTGGTATTATTTTCATTGAAACAATTGACCGAAATATCTAACGGAATTCATGTTACTTTTTCTAAAACGCTCTCTTGAAAATATGGCTTATATATTCGCTTCAATTCCTCATTTTAAACTGTATTCATTATTTGATATCTAACAAAACTTTTAACCCATTTTAGTCTAATGTGGTATTATTTTCATTGAAACAATTGACCGAAATATCGAACGGAATTCATGTTACTTTTTCTAACACGCTCTCTTGAATATATGGCTTATATATTCGCTTCAATTCCTCATTTTAAACTGTATTCATTATTTGATATCTAACAAAACTTTTAACCCATTTTAGTCTAATGTGGTATTATTTTCATTGAAACAATTGACCGAAATATCTAACGGAATTCATGTTACTTTTTCTAAAACGCTCTCTTGAAAATATGGCTTATATATTCGCTTCAATTCCTCATTTTAAACTGTATTCATTATTTGATATCTAACAAAACTTTTAACCCATTTTAGTCTAATGTGGTATTATTTTCATTGAAACAATTGACCGAAATATCTAACGGAATTCATGTTACTTTTTCTAAAACGCTCTCTTGAAAATATGGCTTATATATTCGTTTCAATTCCTCATTTTAAACTGTATTCATTATTTGATGTCTAACAAAACTTTTAACCCATTTTAGTCTAATGTGATATTATTTTCATTGAAACAATTGACCGAAATATCTAACGGAATTCATGTTACTTTTTCTAAAACGCTCTCTTGAAAATATGGCTTATATATTCGCTTCAATTCCTCATTTTAAACTGTATTCATTATTTGATATCTAACAAAACTTTTAACCCATTTTAGTCTAATGTGGTATTATTTTCATTGAAACAATTGACCGAAATATCTAACGGAATTCATGTTACTTTTTCTAAAACGCTCTCTTGAAAATATGGCTTATATATTCGCTTCAATTCCTCATTTTAAACTGTATTCATTATTTGATATCTAACAAAACTTTTAACCCATTTTAGTCTAATGTGGTATTATTTTCATTGAAACAATTGACCGAAATATCTAACGGAATTCATGTTACTTTTTCTAAAACGCTCTCTTGAAAATATGGCTTATATATTCGCTTCAATTCCTCATTTTAAACTGTATTCATTATTTGATATCTAACAAAACTTTTAACCCATTTTAGTCTAATGTGGTATTATTTTCATTGAAACAATTGACCGAAATATCTAACGGAATTCATGTTACTTTTTCTAAAACGCTCTCTTGAAAATATGGCTTATATATTCGCTTCAATTCCTCATTTTAAACTGTATTCATTATTTGATGTCTAACAAAACGTTTAACCCATTTTAGTCTAATGTGGTATTATTTTCATTGAAACAATTGACCGTAATATCTAACGGAATTCATGTTACTTTTTCTAAAACGCTCTCTTGAAAATATGGCTTATATATTCGCTTCAATTCCTCATTTTAAACTGTATTCATTATTTGATATCTAACAAAACTTTTAACCCATTTTAGTCTAATGTGGTATTATTTTCATTGAAACAATTGACCGAAATATCTAACGGAATTCATGTTACTTTTTCTAAAACGCTCTCTTGAAAATATGGCTTATATATTCGCTTCAATTCCTCATTTTAAACTGTTATCATTATTTGATATCTAACAAAACTTTTAACCCATTTTAGTCTAATGTGGTATTATTTTCATTGAAACAATTGACCGAAATATCTAACGGAATTCATGTTACTTTTTCTAAAACGCTCTCTTGAAAATATGGCTTATATATTCGCTTCAATTCCTCATTTTAAACTGTATTCATTATTTGATGTCTAACAAAACGTTTAACCCATTTTAGTCTAATGTGGTATTATTTTCATTGAAACAATTGACCGTAATATCTAACGGAATTCATGTTACTTTTTCTAAAACGCTCTCTTGAAAATATGGCTTATATATTCGCTTCAATTCCTCATTTTAAACTGTATTCATTATTTGATATCTAACAAAACTTTTAACCCATTTTAGTCTAATGTGGTATTATTTTCATTGAAACAATTGACCGAAATATCTAACGGAATTCATGTTACTTTTTTTAAAACGCTCTCTTGAAAATATGGCTTATATATTCGCTTCAATTCCTCATTTTAAACTGTATTCATTATTTGATATCTAACAAAACTTTTAACCCATTTTAGTCTAATGTGGTATTATTTTCATTGAAACAATTGACCGAAATATCTAACGGAATTCATGTTACTTTTTCTAAAACGCTCTCTTGAAAATATGGCTTATATATTCGCTTCAATTCCTCATTTTAAACTGTATTCATTACTTGATATCTAACAAAACTTTTAACCCATTTTAGTCTAATGTGGTATTATTTTCATTGAAACAATTGACCGAAATATCTAACGGAATTCATGTTACTTTTTCTAAAACGCTCTCTTGAAAATATGGCTTATATATTCGCTTCAATTCCTCATTTTAAACTGTATTCATTATTTGATATCTAACAAAACTTTTAACCCATTTTAGTCTAATGTGGTATTATTTTCATTGAAACAATTGACCGAAATATCTAACTGAATTCATGTTACTTTTTCTAAAACGCTCTCTTGAAAATATGGCTTATATATTCGCTTCAATTCCTCATTTTAAACTGTATTCATTATTTGATGTCTAACAAAACTTTTAACCCATTTTAGTCTAATGTGGTATTATTTTCATTGAAACAATTGACCGAAATATCTAACGGAATTCATGTTACTTTTTCTAAAACGCTCTCTTGAAAATATGGCTTATATATTCGCTTCAATTCCTCATTTTAAACTGTATTCATTATTTGATATCTAACAAAACTTTTAACCCATTTTAGTCTAATGTGGTATTATTTTCATTGAAACAATTGACCGAAATATCTAACGGAATTCATGTTACTTTTTCTAAAACGCTCTCTTAAAAATATGGCTTATATATTCGCTTCAATTCCTCATTTTAAACTGTATTCATTATTTGATGTCTAACAAAACTTTTAACCCATTTTAGTCTAATGTGGTATTATTTTCATTGAAACAATTGACCGTAATATCTAACGGAATTCATGTTACTTTTTCTAAAACGCTCTCTTGAAAATATGGCTTATATATTCGCTTCAATTCCTCATTTTAAACTGTATTCATTATTTGATATCTAACAAAACTTTTAACCCATTTTAGTCTAATGTGGTATTATTTTCATTGAAACAATTGACCGAAATATCTAACGGAATTCATGTTACTTTTTCTAAAACGCTCTCTTGAAAATATGGCTTATATATTCGCTTCAATTCCTCATTTTAAACTGTATTCATTATTTGATATCTAACAAAACTTTTAACCCATTTTTGTCTAATGTGGTATTATTTTCATTGAAACAATTGACCGAAATATCTAACGGAATTCATGTTACTTTTTCTAAAACGCTCTCTTGAAAATATGGCTTATATATTCGCTTCAATTCCTCATTTTAAGCTGTATTCATTATTTGATATCTAACAAAACTTTTAACCCATTTTAGTCTAATGTGGTATTATTTTCATTGAAACAATTGACCGAAATATCTAACGGAATTCATGTTACTTTTTCTAAAACGCTCTCTTGAAAATATGGCTTATATATTCGCTTCAATTCCTCATTTTAAACTGTATTCATTATTAGATATCTAACAAAACTTTTAACCCATTTTAGTCTAATGTGGTATTATTTTCATTGAAACAATTGACCGAAATATCTAACGGAATTTATGTTACTTTTTCTAAAACGCTCTCTTGAAAATATGGCTTATATATTCGCTTCAATTCCTCATTTTAAACTGTATTCATTATTTGATATCTAACAAAACTTTTAACCCATTTTAGTCTAATGTGGTATTATTTTCATTGAAACAATTGACCGAAATATCTAACGGAATTCATGTTACTTTTTCTAAAACGCTCTCTTGAAAATATGGCTTATATATTCGCTTCAATTCCTCATTTTAAACTGTATTCATTATTTGATATCTAACAAAACTTTTAACCCATTTTAGTCTAATGTGGTATTATTTTCATTGAAACAATTGACCGAAATATCTAACGGAATTCATGTTACTTTTTCTAAAACGCTCTCTTGAAAATATGGCTTATATATTCGCTTCAATTCCTCATTTTAAACTGTATTCATTATTTGATATCTAACAAAACTTTTAACCCATTTTAGTCTAATGTGGTATTATTTTCATTGAAACAATTGACCGAAATATCTAACGGAATTCATGTTACTTTTTCTAAAACGCTCTCTTGAAAATATGGCTTATATATTCGCTTCAATTCCTCATTTTAAACTGTATTCATTATTTGATATCTAACAAAACTTTTAACCCATTTTAGTCTAATGTGGTATTATTTTCATTGAAACAATTGACCGAAATATCTAACGGAATTCATGTTACTTTTTCTAAAACGCTCTCTTGAAAATATGGCTTATATATTCGCTTCAATTCCTCATTTTAAACTGTATTCATTATTTGATATCTAACAAAACTTTTAACCCATTTTAGTCTAATGTGGTATTATTTTCATTGAAACAATTGACCGAAATATCTAACGGAATTCATGTTACTTTTTCTAAAACGCTCTCTTGAAAATATGGCTTATATATTCGCTTCAATTCCTCATTTTAAGCTGTATTCATTATTTGATATCTAACAAAACTTTTAACCCATTTTAGTCTAATGTGGTATTATTTTCATTGAAACAATTGACCGAAATATCTAACGGAATTCATGTTACTTTTTCTAAAACGCTCTCTTGAAAATATGGCTTATATATTCGCTTCAATTCCTCATTTTAAACTGTATTCATTATTTGATATCTAACAAAACTTTTAACCCATTTTAGTCTAATGTGGTATTATTTTCATTGAAACAATTGACCGAAATATCGAACGGAATTCATGTTACTTTTTCTAACACGCTCTCTTGAAAATATGGCTTATATATTCGCTTCAATTCCTCATTTTAAACTGTATTCATTATTTGATATCTAACAAAACTTTTAACCCATTTTAGTCTAATGTGGTATTATTTTCATTGAAACAATTGACCGAAATATCTAACGGAATTCATGTTACTTTTTCTAAAACGCTCTCTTGAAAATATGGCTTATATATTCGCTTCAATTCCTCATTTTAAACTGTATTCATTATTTGATATCTAACAAAACTTTTAACCCATTTTAGTCTAATGTGGTATTATTTTCATTGAAACAATTGACCGAAATATCTAACGGAATTCATGTTACTTTTTCTAAAACGCTCTCTTGAAAATATGGCTTATATATTCGCTTCAATTCCTCATTTTAAACTGTATTCATTATTTGATATCTAACAAAACTTTTAACCCATTTTAGTCTAATGTGGTATTATTTTCATTGAAACAATTGACCGAAATATCTAACGGAATTCATGTTACTTTTTCTAAAACGCTCTCTTGAAAATATGGCTTATATATTCGTTTCAATTCCTCATTTTAAACTGTATTCATTATTTGATGTCTAACAAAACTTTTAACCCATTTTAGTCTAATGTGATATTATTTTCATTGAAACAATTGACCGAAATATCTAACGGAATTCATGTTACTTTTTCTAAAACGCTCTCTTGAAAATATGGCTTATATATTCGCTTCAATTCCTCATTTTAAACTGTATTCATTATTTGATATCTAACAAAACTTTTAACCCATTTTAGTCTAATGTGGTATTATTTTCATTGAAACAATTGACCGAAATATCTAACGGAATTCATGTTACTTTTTCTAAAACGCTCTCTTGAAAATATGGCTTATATATTCGCTTCAATTCCTCATTTTAAACTGTATTCATTATTTGATATCTAACAAAACTTTTAACCCATTTTAGTCTAATGTGGTATTATTTTCATTGAAACAATTGACCGAAATATCTAACGGAATTCATGTTACTTTTTCTAAAACGCTCTCTTGAAAATATGGCTTATATATTCGCTTCAATTCCTCATTTTAAACTGTATTCATTATTTGATATCTAACAAAACTTTTAACCCATTTTAGTCTAATGTGGTATTATTTTCATTGAAACAATTGACCGAAATATCTAACGGAATTCATGTTACTTTTTCTAAAACGCTCTCTTGAAAATATGGCTTATATATTCGCTTCAATTCCTCATTTTAAACTGTATTCATTATTTGATGTCTAACAAAACGTTTAACCCATTTTAGTCTAATGTGGTATTATTTTCATTGAAACAATTGACCGTAATATCTAACGGAATTCATGTTACTTTTTCTAAAACGCTCTCTTGAAAATATGGCTTATATATTCGCTTCAATTCCTCATTTTAAACTGTATTCATTATTTGATATCTAACAAAACTTTTAACCCATTTTAGTCTAATGTGGTATTATTTTCATTGAAACAATTGACCGAAATATCTAACGGAATTCATGTTACTTTTTCTAAAACGCTCTCTTGAAAATATGGCTTATATATTCGCTTCAATTCCTCATTTTAAACTGTATTCATTATTTGATATCTAACAAAACTTTTAACCCATTTTAGTCTAATGTGGTATTATTTTCATTGAAACAATTGACCGAAATATCTAACGGAATTCATGTTACTTTTTCTAAAACGCTCTCTTGAAAATATGGCTTATATATTCGCTTCAATTCCTCATTTTAAACTGTATTCATTATTTGATGTCTAACAAAACGTTTAACCCATTTTAGTCTAATGTGGTATTATTTTCATTGAAACAATTGACCGTAATATCTAACGGAATTCATGTTACTTTTTCTAAAACGCTCTCTTGAAAATATGGCTTATATATTCGCTTCAATTCCTCATTTTAAACTGTATTCATTATTTGATATCTAACAAAACTTTTAACCCATTTTAGTCTAATGTGGTATTATTTCATTGAAACAATTGACCGAAATATCTAACGGAATTCATGTTACTTTTTCTAAAACGCTCTCTTGAAAATATGGCTTATATATTCGTTTCAATTCCTCATTTTAAACTGTATTCATTATTTGATGTCTAACAAAACTTTTAACCCATTTTAGTCTAATGTGATATTATTTTCATTGAAACAATTGACCGAAATATCTAACGGAATTCATGTTACTTTTTCTAAAACGCTCTCTTGAAAATATGGCTTATATATTCGCTTCAATTCCTCATTTTAAACTGTATTCATTATTTGATATCTAACAAAACTTTTAACCCATTTTAGTCTAATGTGGTATTATTTTCATTGAAACAAATTAAAAATTATATTTTATCTAAGAAAATAAAATGGGGCGTATAGGCACCTTTCATCAAATCAATGAGCTAACCATTTAGTTTTATTTTATTTACTGACTTTAATCCATCATAAAAATAGAATGATAAACCTCAAGAGGAATAATTATACATTTTCAAAAGATTTCGTCTGTCAATAACCGTTTTAAGTTAAAAAAAACTTAAATAGTTTAAAAACTTCTCAACAGAAAGTGTTTACTTCAATTGAATTTTCAGGTGTCTTAAGAACCCTTGACAATAGAAGAAAAATAAAATCAGTGAAAAATATACGTCACAGTGTTAATAAAAAATATCTATTGGAATGGTGTGTTTGTCACCTTTAGTCGATAATGGGTTAAATACTCTCGTGATTTTTTTTTTAAATGTTTCATGGATTTTTAACAGTAATTTTATTCATTCAAGACTCTAATTCAAACTATCAGCAACTGAATAAAGAGCCATAGTTTGAATTTAATTAAGTGTTAATTTTTTTTTTGGTAATTCTAGTGATGAAATGAAATGATTCATAAGGATCATTCCATTTTAACTTAAAAATACATCAAATAAATGAATACTTACAAATGAACCGGTGGGTACAATCGAAGCGATTCTTTAAGAACTTGATCCAAGTATTGTAACCTGTTAACTGAGTTATAGTCTAATTCTCCCTACAAAACAATATACATGTGAATAATTTGTGTTGATCAAATACTTAAAGTTGTCTATTTTGTCTCCTAGGATCATCTATGGAACCAATTTCCTAATAATTTGAAAAAGTTTTAAAAATACTTAAAAGCTTAAAAATTAAAATTTGCTGACATTTAAAAAAATTAAATTTCATTTGTTCTGTATTTCAAAATATTATATTTTTAGTAACATAGCAAACAGGATTCGTTAAAATTGAATCGGACAACAATATCCTGAAAAATTAATCGGACTGTTATATCCTTATTTTTGAAAGAATCACTATTGGACACAAACGACCAATTTTTAAACATTTTTAATATATTAAATATTAGAAAAAATAATTTAAAAAATGAGTCACTGTTTACTCATTTGTTTTTCAATTAATGTCAAAAATCGTTTCCACAAGCTCTAGGTAAAAACAGCTTATTTTTCAATTAAATTTGAACGAATATGTACTCGGCGTAATTTTAAAACATGGAACAATTATGCGACTTAAAAGAATACCAAAAGTGGGGATTCTTATACACTTTTTTTTATTTCTCGTTTAATTTGCTATGTAGAGCTTTGAATATTTTACAAAATATATCTCTTGTATAAGTTAACTTTCTCCTAAACCGTAAGGGAATTCTGAAACAAAATGACTTTGTGTAACAAAGTAAAAAACTTTGGGACACCAAATTTATTGTCTTGAAACGATTTAAAAATTATTCCAGTCCACAGTTAACCGTTTTATGTCAAATATAGATATAAAATTTTTAAAATATTTAACAGTTTTAAATATCTATTTTTTTATAACTTTTTGGGGAACAATTAAAAAATATCCGAAATAAAACAAATATATTTTTTTTTATAGTTGCGAGCAATAATGTTATTACTATAAATTGTCTGATTATTGATAACTCCATCATTACACTCGGGAAACAAATATTTGCTGTTTTTGTACAAGTACTTCATCTTCCCTAATTCGGGAATGGTGATTTTAAATCTAAAATTTGTTTTGTTTAATAAGTAAGAGACTTTTTGATAAAATGATAATTTTATTTAATTCTTGTTTTAAAGTACAAGTTTATAAAAAGCGTATAATTTTATATTCATACCTATAAAATTATCTGCTATTTTGAAAATAACATTAAAGACAATGAAAACATATGACCTTAACGTATCGCATCATAAACTGAAATGTGTTATTGTCTTCTTTCTACCACTCCCTCCGCAGCAGAGAAGTGGGGATGCTTAGCATTCACTCGAGTAAATTTTATAAAATCCTGGTTATGTATATATTATTTAATTGAATGAAACTGTAGCTTTTAAAAAGAAACTTATTGCAGATTTGAAATCAGGGACCCGAAAATGTCTAAAAATCGCTCCAAAGCGACATTAACGTTTAGTGATAAAACATGATTTTATTTTACAAATTTATAATTACATTTTTTTAACTAGCCATTTTCATTCGTATACTTACTAATTTTATCTGGATGAAATATTTGGATGTTTTGAATTCAAAAGTTGAATTCAAACGAAACAGGGCCAAAATAATAATAATAATTGCAGAAGGAATAACCCTGCCGATGTTAAGGAAGAAATAAAATATTTCAATATAATAAATATCGTCTTGAAAAAGAGATATTTGTATAAAATTTTTTAAAGCTTTTTTGAGAGAAACTAATTAGCTTACAATCATTGATACATAAGAGAGAAATAAAGAAGCATAATAAACTATGAATGTTTATAACTCAATCTGATATGTCACTAATCTAGCTAACTAAAGAATGAAGTGAAAAATGTCTTCCTGGCAATTTCGACTTTTTTTTAAGTGATAAGGGTTTTGTTTAGTTGTCATTTTCCCCCTTACGTTATTTTTCTTCTTTTAAAGTTTAACTTTATTAATGTAGTCTACATCTGAAATATAAATGTATAAAATAAGTTATAAGTCATATAAATCATATAAGTTATAACACACTTTAAGTAGTTTTTTCAACAAACTTTGCAGTAAGAAATAGTTTTTTTTTTCTAAAAGTCCAATGAGTAAACATTTAGATTAAATGTTTTTCATTTGATTTTGTAAATATGTTTTTAAATGCTGTCATTTCTTTCGAGCGAATGTTATAAATGTAATAATATAATGGTCATATTAACTTCATTAAAAAAACCTTCACTAAAAAATAAGGATGTGAGGAATATTTTCTTAATTATCATATTTTCTGATTCATTATTTAATTCATAATAAAATTTCAATAAAAAATAGAAAATGTTAAATTTTTTTTATAAATTTATCATTTTAAAATAAAAATGCCTTGGAAATCAAGAGGCGAAATATTTATAACAGCTTTTTTTTAAAAAAAATATAGAAGTTTTTAAAAATAAATTCTCGCTTCTTCCCCTATACAAAAGGGTTGCTTGGAAATCACTTGAAAGGAACCCCCGGTTGCCAAAATGATTTGGACCATCATTGGACCAATGTTCTATAATCTTGACTCAACAGGGGTAAAAAGGGCCCATATTTTCCGATATTGGCTCTATAGAGGATTGTTAGATTTACCTAATATTTTATATCCATTATTCATCCAATATCAGCCCAATATAGTATTGTTCATTTCACCCTATATTTTGTAGCCACTTTTCAACCAATAACAGTCTTATATAGAATTGTTATTGTCCGAAAGCCATTCTAATACAAATATTGAAAAATATCGACATCCCAATAGTGGTTCTTCGGTATATGTTCTTATTGGCCCTATAGAGAATGATTAGATTAACCTAATATTTTATATCCATTATTCATCCAATATCAGCCCAATATAGTATTGTTCATTTCACCCTATATTTTGTAGCCACTTTTCAACCAATAACAGTCTTATATAGAATTGTTATTGTCCGAAAGCCATTCTAATACAAATATTGAAAAATATCGACATCCCAATAGTGGTTCTTCGGTATATGTTCTTATTGGCCCTATAGAGAATGATTAGATTAACCTAATATTTTATATCCATTATTCATCCAATATCAGCCCAATATAGTATTGTTCATTTCACCCTATATTTTGTAGCCACTTTTCAACCAATAACAGTCTTATATAGAATTGTTATTGTCCGAAAGCCATTCTAATACAAATATTGAAAAATATCGACATCCCAATAGTGGTTCTTCGGTATATGTTCTTATTGGCCCTATAGAGAATGATTAGATTAACCTAATATTTTATATCCATTATTCATCCAATATCAGCCCAATATAGTATTGTTCATTTCACCCTATATTTTGTAGCCACTTTTCAACCAATAACAGTCTTATATAGAATTGTTATTGTCCGAAAGCCATTCTAATACAAATATTGAAAAATATCGACATCCCAATAGTGGTTCTTCGGTATATGTTCTTATTGGCCCTATAGAGAATGATTAGATTAACCTAATATTTTATATCCATTATTCATCCAATATCAGCCCAATATAGTATTGTTCATTTCACCCTATATTTTGTAGCCACTTTTCAACCAATAACAGTCTTATATAGAATTGTTATTGTCCGAAAGCCATTCTAATACAAATATTGAAAAATATCGACATCCCAATAGTGGTTCTTCGGTATATGTTCTTATTGGCCCTATAGAGAATGATTAGATTAACCTAATATTTTATATCCATTATTCATCCAATATCAGCCCAATATAGTATTGTTCATTTCACCCTATATTTTGTAGCCACTTTTCAACCAATAACAGTCTTATATAGAATTGTTATTGTCCGAAAGCCATTCTAATACAAATATTGAAAAATATCGACATCCCAATAGTGGTTCTTCGGTATATGTTCTTATTGGCCCTATAGAGAATGATTAGATTAACCTAATATTTTATATCCATTATTCATCCAATATCAGCCCAATATAGTATTGTTCATTTCACCCTATATTTTGTAGCCACTTTTCAACCAATAACAGTCTTATATAGAATTGTTATTGTCCGAAAGCCATTCTAATACAAATATTGAAAAATATCGACATCCCAATAGTGGTTCTTCGGTATATGTTCTTATTGGCCCTATAGAGAATGATTAGATTAACCTAATATTTTATATCCATTATTCATCCAATATCAGCCCAATATAGTATTGTTCATTTCACCCTATATTTTGTAGCCACTTTTCAACCAATAACAGTCTTATATAGAATTGTTATTGTCCGAAAGCCATTCTAATACAAATATTGAAAAATATCGACATCCCAATAGTGGTTCTTCGGTATATGTTCTTATTGGCCCTATAGAGAATGATTAGATTAACCTAATATTTTATATCCATTATTCATCCAATATCAGCCCAATATAGTATTGTTCATTTCACCCTATATTTTGTAGCCACTTTTCAACCAATAACAGTCTTATATAGAATTGTTATTGTCCGAAAGCCATTCTAATACAAATATTGAAAAATATCGACATCCCAATAGTGGTTCTTCGGTATATGTTCTTATTGGCCCTATAGAGAATGATTAGATTAACCTAATATTTTATATCCATTATTCATCCAATATCAGCCCAATATAGTATTGTTCATTTCACCCTATATTTTGTAGCCACTTTTCAACCAATAACAGTCTTATATAGAATTGTTATTGTCCGAAAGCCATTCTAATACAAATATTGAAAAATATCGACATCCCAATAGTGGTTCTTCGGTATATGTTCTTATTGGCCCTATAGAGAATGATTAGATTAACCTAATATTTTATATCCATTATTCATCCAATATCAGCCCAATATAGTATTGTTCATTTCACCCTATATTTTGTAGCCACTTTTCAACCAATAACAGTCTTATATAGAATTGTTATTGTCCGAAAGCCATTCTAATACAAATATTGAAAAATATCGACATCCCAATAGTGGTTCTTCGGTATATGTTCTTATTGGCCCTATAGAGAATGATTAGATTAACCTAATATTTTATATCCATTATTCATCCAATATCAGCCCAATATAGTATTGTTCATTTCACCCTATATTTTGTAGCCACTTTTCAACCAATAACAGTCTTATATAGAATTGTTATTGTCCGAAAGCCATTCTAATACAAATATTGAAAAATATCGACATCCCAATAGTGGCTCTTCGGTATATGTTCTTATTGGCCCTATAGAGAATGATTAGATTAACCTAATATTTTATATCCATTATTCATCCAATATCAGCCCAATATAGTATTGTTCATTTCACCCTATATTTTGTAGCCACTTTTCAACCAATAACAGTCTTATATAGAATTGTTATTGTCCGAAAGCCATTCTAATACAAATATTGAAAAATATCGACATCCCAATAGTGGTTCTTCGGTATATGTTCTTATTGGCCCTATAGAGAATGATTAGATTAACCTAATATTTTATATCCATTATTCATCCAATATCAGCCCAATATAGTATTGTTCATTTCACCCTATATTTTGTAGCCACTTTTCAACCAATAACAGTCTTATATAGAATTGTTATTGTCCGAAAGCCATTCTAATACAAATATTGAAAAATATCGACATCCCAATAGTGGTTCTTCGGTATATGTTCTTATTGGCCCTATAGAGAATGATTAGATTAACCTAATATTTTATATCCATTATTCATCCAATATCAGCCCAATATAGTATTGTTCATTTCACCCTATATTTTGTAGCCACTTTTCAACCAATAACAGTCTTATATAGAATTGTTATTGTCCGAAAGCCATTCTAATACAAATATTGAAAAATATCGACATCCCAATAGTGGCTCTTCGGTATATGTTCTTATTGGCCCTATAGAGAATGATTAGATTAACCTAATATTTTATATCCATTATTCATCCAATATCAGCCCAATATAGTATTGTTCATTTCACCCTATATTTTGTAGCCACTTTTCAACCAATAACAGTCTTATATAGAATTGTTATTGTCCGAAAGCCATTCTAATACAAATATTGAAAAATATCGACATCCCAATAGTGGTTCTTCGGTATATGTTCTTATTGGCCCTATAGAGAATGATTAGATTAACCTAATATTTTATATCCATTATTCATCCAATATCAGCCCAATATAGTATTGTTCATTTCACCCTATATTTTGTAGCCACTTTTCAACCAATAACAGTCTTATATAGAATTGTTATTGTCCGAAAGCCATTCTAATACAAATATTGAAAAATATCGACATCCCAATAGTGGTTCTTCGGTATATGTTCTTATTGGCCCTATAGAGAATGATTAGATTAACCTAATATTTTATATCCATTATTCATCCAATATCAGCCCAATATAGTATTGTTCATTTCACCCTATATTTTGTAGCCACTTTTCAACCAATAACAGTCTTATATAGAATTGTTATTGTCCGAAAGCCATTCTAATACAAATATTGAAAAATATCGACATCCCAATAGTGGTTCTTCGGTATATGTTCTTATTGGCCCTATAGAGAATGATTAGATTAACCTAATATTTTATATCCATTATTCATCCAATATCAGCCCAATATAGTATTGTTCATTTCACCCTATATTTTGTAGCCACTTTTCAACCAATAACAGTCTTATATAGAATTGTTATTGTCCGAAAGCCATTCTAATACAAATATTGAAAAATATCGACATCCCAATAGTGGTTCTTCGGTATATGTTCTTATTGGCCCTATAGAGAATGATTAGATTAACCTAATATTTTATATCCATTATTCATCCAATATCAGCCCAATATAGTATTGTTCATTTCACCCTATATTTTGTAGCCACTTTTCAACCAATAACAGTCTTATATAGAATTGTTATTGTCCGAAAGCCATTCTAATACAAATATTGAAAAATATCGACATCCCAATAGTGGTTCTTCGGTATATGTTCTTATTGGCCCTATAGAGAATGATTAGATTAACCTAATATTTTATATCCATTATTCATCCAATATCAGCCCAATATAGTATTGTTCATTTCACCCTATATTTTGTAGCCACTTTTCAACCAATAACAGTCTTATATAGAATTGTTATTGTCCGAAAGCCATTCTAATACAAATATTGAAAAATATCGACATCCCAATAGTGGTTCTTCGGTATATGTTCTTATTGGCCCTATAGAGAATGATTAGATTAACCTAATATTTTATATCCATTATTCATCCAATATCAGCCCAATATAGTATTGTTCATTTCACCCTATATTTTGTAGCCACTTTTCAACCAATAACAGTCTTATATAGAATTGTTATTGTCCGAAAGCCATTCTAATACAAATATTGAAAAATATCGACATCCCAATAGTGGTTCTTCGGTATATGTTCTTATTGGCCCTATAGAGAATGATTAGATTAACCTAATATTTTATATCCATTATTCATCCAATATCAGCCCAATATAGTATTGTTCATTTCACCCTATATTTTGTAGCCACTTTTCAACCAATAACAGTCTTATATAGAATTGTTATTGTCCGAAAGCCATTCTAATACAAATATTGAAAAATATCGACATCCCAATAGTGGTTCTTCGGTATATGTTCTTATTGGCCCTATAGAGAATGATTAGATTAACCTAATATTTTATATCCATTATTCATCCAATATCAGCCCAATATAGTATTGTTCATTTCACCCTATATTTTGTAGCCACTTTTCAACCAATAACAGTCTTATATAGAATTGTTATTGTCCGAAAGCCATTCTAATACAAATATTGAAAAATATCGACATCCCAATAGTGGTTCTTCGGTATATGTTCTTATTGGCCCTATAGAGAATGATTAGATTAACCTAATATTTTATATCCATTATTCATCCAATATCAGCCCAATATAGTATTGTTCATTTCACCCTATATTTTGTAGCCACTTTTCAACCAATAACAGTCTTATATAGAATTGTTATTGTCCGAAAGCCATTCTAATACAAATATTGAAAAATATCGACATCCCAATAGTGGTTCTTCGGTATATGTTCTTATTGGCCCTATAGAGAATGATTAGATTAACCTAATATTTTATATCCATTATTCATCCAATATCAGCCCAATATAGTATTGTTCATTTCACCCTATATTTTGTAGCCACTTTTCAACCAATAACAGTCTTATATAGAATTGTTATTGTCCGAAAGCCATTCTAATACAAATATTGAAAAATATCGACATCCCAATAGTGGTTCTTCGGTATATGTTCTTATTGGCCCTATAGAGAATGATTAGATTAACCTAATATTTTATATCCATTATTCATCCAATATCAGCCCAATATAGTATTGTTCATTTCACCCTATATTTTGTAGCCACTTTTCAACCAATAACAGTCTTATATAGAATTGTTATTGTCCGAAAGCCATTCTAATACAAATATTGAAAAATATCGACATCCCAATAGTGGTTCTTCGGTATATGTTCTTATTGGCCCTATAGAGAATGATTAGATTAACCTAATATTTTATATCCATTATTCATCCAATATCAGCCCAATATAGTATTGTTCATTTCACCCTATATTTTGTAGCCACTTTTCAACCAATAACAGTCTTATATAGAATTGTTATTGTCCGAAAGCCATTCTAATACAAATATTGAAAAATATCGACATCCCAATAGTGGTTCTTCGGTATATGTTCTTATTGGCCCTATAGAGAATGATTAGATTAACCTAATATTTTATATCCATTATTCATCCAATATCAGCCCAATATAGTATTGTTCATTTCACCCTATATTTTGTAGCCACTTTTCAACCAATAACAGTCTTATATAGAATTGTTATTGTCCGAAAGCCATTCTAATACAAATATTGAAAAATATCGACATCCCAATAGTGGTTCTTCGGTATATGTTCTTATTGGCCCTATAGAGAATGATTAGATTAACCTAATATTTTATATCCATTATTCATCCAATATCAGCCCAATATAGTATTGTTCATTTCACCCTATATTTTGTAGCCACTTTTCAACCAATAACAGTCTTATATAGAATTGTTATTGTCCGAAAGCCATTCTAATACAAATATTGAAAAATATCGACATCCCAATAGTGGTTCTTCGGTATATGTTCTTATTGGCCCTATAGAGAATGATTAGATTAACCTAATATTTTATATCCATTATTCATCCAATATCAGCCCAATATAGTATTGTTCATTTCACCCTATATTTTGTAGCCACTTTTCAACCAATAACAGTCTTATATAGAATTGTTATTGTCCGAAAGCCATTCTAATACAAATATTGAAAAATATCGACATCCCAATAGTGGTTCTTCGGTATATGTTCTTATTGGCCCTATAGAGAATGATTAGATTAACCTAATATTTTATATCCATTATTCATCCAATATCAGCCCAATATAGTATTGTTCATTTCACCCTATATTTTGTAGCCACTTTTCAACCAATAACAGTCTTATATAGAATTGTTATTGTCCGAAAGCCATTCTAATACAAATATTGAAAAATATCGACATCCCAATAGTGGTTCTTCGGTATATGTTCTTATTGGCCCTATAGAGAATGATTAGATTAACCTAATATTTTATATCCATTATTCATCCAATATCAGCCCAATATAGTATTGTTCATTTCACCCTATATTTTGTAGCCACTTTTCAACCAATAACAGTCTTATATAGAATTGTTATTGTCCGAAAGCCATTCTAATACAAATATTGAAAAATATCGACATCCCAATAGTGGTTCTTCGGTATATGTTCTTATTGGCCCTATAGAGAATGATTAGATTAACCTAATATTTTATATCCATTATTCATCCAATATCAGCCCTATATAGTATTGTTCATTTCACCCTATATTTTGTAGCCACTTTTCAACCAATAACAGTCTTATATAGAATTGTTATTGTCCGAAAGCCATTCTAATACAAATATTGAAAAATATCGACATCCCAATAGTGGCTCTTCGGTATATGTTCTTATTGGCCCTATAGAGAATGATTAGATTAACCTAATATTTTATATCCATTATTCATCCAATATCAGCCCAATATAGTATTGTTCATTTCACCCTATATTTTGTAGCCACTTTTCAACCAATAACAGTCTTATATAGAATTGTTATTGTCCGAAAGCCATTCTAATACAAATATTGAAAAATATCGACATCCCAATAGTGGTTCTTCGGTATATGTTCTTATTGGCCCTATAGAGAATGATTAGATTAACCTAATATTTTATATCCATTATTCATCCAATATCAGCCCAATATAGTATTGTTCATTTCACCCTATATTTTGTAGCCACTTTTCAACCAATAACAGTCTTATATAGAATTGTTATTGTCCGAAAGCCATTCTAATACAAATATTGAAAAATATCGACATCCCAATAGTGGTTCTTCGGTATATGTTCTTATTGGCCCTATAGAGAATGATTAGATTAACCTAATATTTTATATCCATTATTCATCCAATATCAGCCCAATATAGTATTGTTCATTTCACCCTATATTTTGTAGCCACTTTTCAACCAATAACAGTCTTATATAGAATTGTTATTGTCCGAAAGCCATTCTAATACAAATATTGAAAAATATCGACATCCCAATAGTGGTTCTTCGGTATATGTTCTTATTGGCCCTATAGAGAATGATTAGATTAACCTAATATTTTATATCCATTATTCATCCAATATCAGCCCAATATAGTATTGTTCATTTCACCCTATATTTTGTAGCCACTTTTCAACCAATAACAGTCTTATATAGAATTGTTATTGTCCGAAAGCCATTCTAATACAAATATTGAAAAATATCGACATCCCAATAGTGGTTCTTCGGTATATGTTCTTATTGGCCCTATAGAGAATGATTAGATTAACCTAATATTTTATATCCATTATTCATCCAATATCAGCCCAATATAGTATTGTTCATTTCACCCTATATTTTGTAGCCACTTTTCAACCAATAACAGTCTTATATAGAATTGTTATTGTCCGAAAGCCATTCTAATACAAATATTGAAAAATATCGACATCCCAATAGTGGTTCTTCGGTATATGTTCTTATTGGCCCTATAGAGAATGATTAGATTAACCTAATATTTTATATCCATTATTCATCCAATATCAGCCCAATATAGTATTGTTCATTTCACCCTATATTTTGTAGCCACTTTTCAACCAATAACAGTCTTATATAGAATTGTTATTGTCCGAAAGCCATTCTAATACAAATATTGAAAAATATCGACATCCCAATAGTGGTTCTTCGGTATATGTTCTTATTGGCCCTATAGAGAATGATTAGATTAACCTAATATTTTATATCCATTATTCATCCAATATCAGCCCAATATAGTATTGTTCATTTCACCCTATATTTTGTAGCCACTTTTCAACCAATAACAGTCTTATATAGAATTGTTATTGTCCGAAAGCCATTCTAATACAAATATTGAAAAATATCGACATCCCAATAGTGGTCTCTTCGGTATATGTTCTTATTGGCCCTATAGAGAATGATTAGATTAACCTAATATTTTATATCCATTATTCATCCAATATCAGCCCAATATAGTATTGTTCATTTCACCCTATATTTTGTAGCCACTTTTCAACCAATAACAGTCTTATATAGAATTGTTATTGTCCGAAAGCCATTCTAATACAAATATTGAAAAATATCGACATCCCAATAGTGGTTCTTCGGTATATGTTCTTATTGGCCCTATAGAGAATGATTAGATTAACCTAATATTTTATATCCATTATTCATCCAATATCAGCCCAATATAGTATTGTTCATTTCACCCTATATTTTGTAGCCACTTTTCAACCAATAACAGTCTTATATAGAATTGTTATTGTCCGAAAGCCATTCTAATACAAATATTGAAAAATATCGACATCCCAATAGTGGTTCTTCGGTATATGTTCTTATTGGCCCTATAGAGAATGATTAGATTAACCTAATATTTTATATCCATTATTCATCCAATATCAGCCCAATATAGTATTGTTCATTTCACCCTATATTTTGTAGCCACTTTTCAACCAATAACAGTCTTATATAGAATTGTTATTGTCCGAAAGCCATTCTAATACAAATATTGAAAAATATCGACATCCCAATAGTGGTTCTTCGGTATATGTTCTTATTGGCCCTATAGAATGATTAGATTAACCTAATATTTTATATCCATTATTCATCCAATATCAGCCCAATATAGTATTGTTCATTTCACCCTATATTTTGTAGCCACTTTTCAACCAATAACAGTCTTATATAGAATTGTTATTGTCCGAAAGCCATTCTAATACAAATATTGAAAAATATCGACATCCCAATAGTGGTTCTTCGGTATATGTTCTTATTGGCCCTATAGAGTGAATGATTAGATTAACCTAATATTTTATATCCATTATTCATCCAATATCAGCCCAATATAGTATTGTTCATTTCACCCTATATTTTGTAGCCACTTTTCAACCAATAACAGTCTTATATAGAATTGTTATTGTCCGAAAGCCATTCTAATACAAATATTGAAAAATATCGACATCCCAATAGTGGTTCTTCGGTATATGTTCTTATTGGCCCTATAGAGAATGATTAGATTAACCTAATATTTTATATCCATTATTCATCCAATATCAGCCCAATATAGTATTGTTCATTTCACCCTATATTTTGTAGCCACTTTTCAACCAATAACAGTCTTATATAGAATTGTTATTGTCCGAAAGCCATTCTAATACAAATATTGAAAAATATCGACATCCCAATAGTGGTTCTTCGGTATATGTTCTTATTGGCCCTATAGAGAATGATTAGATTAACCTAATATTTTATATCCATTATTCATCCAATATCAGCCCAATATAGTATTGTTCATTTCACCCTATATTTTGTAGCCACTTTTCAACCAATAACAGTCTTATATAGAATTGTTATTGTCCGAAAGCCATTCTAATACAAATATTGAAAAATATCGACATCCCAATAGTGGTTCTTCGGTATATGTTCTTATTGGCCCTATAGAGAATGATTAGATTAACCTAATATTTTATATCCATTATTCATCCAATATCAGCCCAATATAGTATTGTTCATTTCACCCTATATTTTGTAGCCACTTTTCAACCAATAACAGTCTTATATAGAATTGTTATTGTCCGAAAGCCATTCTAATACAAATATTGAAAAATATCGACATCCCAATAGTGGTTCTTCGGTATATGTTCTTATTGGCCCTATAGAGAATGATTAGATTAACCTAATATTTTATATCCATTATTCATCCAATATCAGCCCAATATAGTATTGTTCATTTCACCCTATATTTTGTAGCCACTTTTCAACCAATAACAGTCTTATATAGAATTGTTATTGTCCGAAAGCCATTCTAATACAAATATTGAAAAATATCGACATCCCAATAGTGGTTCTTCGGTATATGTTCTTATTGGCCCTATAGAGAATGATTAGATTAACCTAATATTTTATATCCATTATTCATCCAATATCAGCCCAATATAGTATTGTTCATTTCACCCTATATTTTGTAGCCACTTTTCAACCAATAACAGTCTTATATAGAATTGTTATTGTCCGAAAGCCATTCTAATACAAATATTGAAAAATATCGACATCCCAATAGTGGTTCTTCGGTATATGTTCTTATTGGCCCTATAGAGAATGATTAGATTAACCTAATATTTTATATCCATTATTCATCCAATATCAGCCCAATATAGTATTGTTCATTTCACCCTATATTTTGTAGCCACTTTTCAACCAATAACAGTCTTATATAGAATTGTTATTGTCCGAAAGCCATTCTAATACAAATATTGAAAAATATCGACATCCCAATAGTGGTTCTTCGGTATATGTTCTTATTGGCCCTATAGAGAATGATTAGATTAACCTAATATTTTATATCCATTATTCATCCAATATCAGCCCAATATAGTATTGTTCATTTCACCCTATATTTTGTAGCCACTTTTCAACCAATAACAGTCTTATATAGAATTGTTATTGTCCGAAAGCCATTCTAATACAAATATTGAAAAATATCGACATCCCAATAGTGGCTCTTCGGTATATGTTCTTATTGGCCCTATAGAGAATGATTAGATTAACCTAATATTTTATATCCATTATTCATCCAATATCAGCCCAATATAGTATTGTTCATTTCACCCTATATTTTGTAGCCACTTTTCAACCAATAACAGTCTTATATAGAATTGTTATTGTCCGAAAGCCATTCTAATACAAATATTGAAAAATATCGACATCCCAATAGTGGCTCTTCGGTATATGTTCTTATTGGCCCTATAGAGAATGATTAGATTAACCTAATATTTTATATCCATTATTCATCCAATATCAGCCCAATATAGTATTGTTCATTTCACCCTATATTTTGTAGCCACTTTTCAACCAATAACAGTCTTATATAGAATTGTTATTGTCCGAAAGCCATTCTAATACAAATATTGAAAAATATCGACATCCCAATAGTGGTTCTTCGGTATATGTTCTTATTGGCCCTATAGAGAATGATTAGATTAACCTAATATTTTATATCCATTATTCATCCAATATCAGCCCAATATAGTATTGTTCATTTCACCCTATATTTTGTAGCCACTTTTCAACCAATAACAGTCTTATATAGAATTGTTATTGTCCGAAAGCCATTCTAATACAAATATTGAAAAATATCGACATCCCAATAGTGGTTCTTCGGTATATGTTCTTATTGGCCCTATAGAGAATGATTAGATTAACCTAATATTTTATATCCATTATTCATCCAATATCAGCCCAATATAGTATTGTTCATTTCACCCTATATTTTGTAGCCACTTTTCAACCAATAACAGTCTTATATAGAATTGTTATTGTCCGAAAGCCATTCTAATACAAATATTGAAAAATATCGACATCCCAATAGTGGTTCTTCGGTATATGTTCTTATTGGCCCTATAGAGAATGATTAGATTAACCTAATATTTTATATCCATTATTCATCCAATATCAGCCCAATATAGTATTGTTCATTTCACCCTATATTTTGTAGCCACTTTTCAACCAATAACAGTCTTATATAGAATTGTTATTGTCCGAAAGCCATTCTAATACAAATATTGAAAAATATCGACATCCCAATAGTGGTTCTTCGGTATATGTTCTTATTGGCCCTATAGAGAATGATTAGATTAACCTAATATTTTATATCCATTATTCATCCAATATCAGCCCAATATAGTATTGTTCATTTCACCCTATATTTTGTAGCCACTTTTCAACCAATAACAGTCTTATATAGAATTGTTATTGTCCGAAAGCCATTCTAATACAAATATTGAAAAATATCGACATCCCAATAGTGGTTCTTCGGTATATGTTCTTATTGGCCCTATAGAGAATGATTAGATTAACCTAATATTTTATATCCATTATTCATCCAATATCAGCCCAATATAGTATTGTTCATTTCACCCTATATTTTGTAGCCACTTTTCAACCAATAACAGTCTTATATAGAATTGTTATTGTCCGAAAGCCATTCTAATACAAATATTGAAAAATATCGACATCCCAATAGTGGTTCTTCGGTATATGTTCTTATTGGCCCTATAGAGAATGATTAGATTAACCTAATATTTTATATCCATTATTCATCCAATATCAGCCCAATATAGTATTGTTCATTTCACCCTATATTTTGTAGCCACTTTTCAACCAATAACAGTCTTATATAGAATTGTTATTGTCCGAAAGCCATTCTAATACAAATATTGAAAAATATCGACATCCCAATAGTGGCTCTTCGGTATATGTTCTTATTGGCCCTATAGAGAATGATTAGATTAACCTAATATTTTATATCCATTATTCATCCAATATCAGCCCAATATAGTATTGTTCATTTCACCCTATATTTTGTAGCCACTTTTCAACCAATAACAGTCTTATATAGAATTGTTATTGTCCGAAAGCCATTCTAATACAAATATTGAAAAATATCGACATCCCAATAGTGGCTCTTCGGTATATGTTCTTATTGGCCCTATAGAGAATGATTAGATTAACCTAATATTTTATATCCATTATTCATCCAATATCAGCCCAATATAGTATTGTTCATTTCACCCTATATTTTGTAGCCACTTTTCAACCAATAACAGTCTTATATAGAATTGTTATTGTCCGAAAGCCATTCTAATACAAATATTGAAAAATATCGACATCCCAATAGTGGTTCTTCGGTATATGTTCTTATTGGCCCTATAGAGAATGATTAGATTAACCTAATATTTTATATCCATTATTCATCCAATATCAGCCCAATATAGTATTGTTCATTTCACCCTATATTTTGTAGCCACTTTTCAACCAATAACAGTCTTATATAGAATTGTTATTGTCCGAAAGCCATTCTAATACAAATATTGAAAAATATCGACATCCCAATAGTGGTTCTTCGGTATATGTTCTTATTGGCCCTATAGAGAATGATTAGATTAACCTAATATTTTATATCCATTATTCATCCAATATCAGCCCAATATAGTATTGTTCATTTCACCCTATATTTTGTAGCCACTTTTCAACCAATAACAGTCTTATATAGAATTGTTATTGTCCGAAAGCCATTCTAATACAAATATTGAAAAATATCGACATCCCAATAGTGGCTCTTCGGTATATGTTCTTATTGGCCCTATAGAGAATGATTAGATTAACCTAATATTTTATATCCATTATTCATCCAATATCAGCCCAATATAGTATTGTTCATTTCACCCTATATTTTGTAGCCACTTTTCAACCAATAACAGTCTTATATAGAATTGTTATTGTCCGAAAGCCATTCTAATACAAATATTGAAAAATATCGACATCCCAATAGTGGTTCTTCGGTATATGTTCTTATTGGCCCTATAGAGAATAATTAGATTAACCTAATATTTTATATCCATTATTCATCCAATATCAGCCCAATATAGTATTGTTCATTTCACCCTATATTTTGTAGCCACTTTTCAACCAATAACAGTCTTATATAGAATTGTTATTGTCCGAAAGCCATTCTAATACAAATATTGAAAAATATCGACATCCCAATAGTGGTTCTTCGGTATATGTTCTTATTGGCCCTATAGAGAATGATTAGATTAACCTAATATTTTATATCCATTATTCATCCAATATCAGCCCAATATAGTATTGTTCATTTCACCCTATATTTTGTAGCCACTTTTCAACCAATAACAGTCTTATATAGAATTGTTATTGTCCGAAAGCCATTCTAATACAAATATTGAAAAATATCGACATCCCAATAGTGGTTCTTCGGTATATGTTCTTATTGGCCCTATAGAGAATGATTAGATTAACCTAATATTTTATATCCATTATTCATCCAATATCAGCCCAATATAGTATTGTTCATTTCACCCTATATTTTGTAGCCACTTTTCAACCAATAACAGTCTTATATAGAATTGTTATTGTCCGAAAGCCATTCTAATACAAATATTGAAAAATATCGACATCCCAATAGTGGTTCTTCGGTATATGTTCTTATTGGCCCTATAGAGAATGATTAGATTAACCTAATATTTTATATCCATTATTCATCCAATATCAGCCCAATATAGTATTGTTCATTTCACCCTATATTTTGTAGCCACTTTTCAACCAATAACAGTCTTATATAGAATTGTTATTGTCCGAAAGCCATTCTAATACAAATATTGAAAAATATCGACATCCCAATAGTGGTTCTTCGGTATATGTTCTTATTGGCCCTATAGAGAATGATTAGATTAACCTAATATTTTATATCCATTATTCATCCAATATCAGCCCAATATAGTATTGTTCATTTCACCCTATATTTTGTAGCCACTTTTCAACCAATAACAGTCTTATATAGAATTGTTATTGTCCGAAAGCCATTCTAATACAAATATTGAAAAATATCGACATCCCAATAGTGGTTCTTCGGTATATGTTCTTATTGGCCCTATAGAGAATGATTAGATTAACCTAATATTTTATATCCATTATTCATCCAATATCAGCCCAATATAGTATTGTTCATTTCACCCTATATTTTGTAGCCACTTTTCAACCAATAACAGTCTTATATAGAATTGTTATTGTCCGAAAGCCATTCTAATACAAATATTGAAAAATATCGACATCCCAATAGTGGTTCTTCGGTATATGTTCTTATTGGCCCTATAGAGAATGATTAGATTAACCTAATATTTTATATCCATTATTCATCCAATATCAGCCCAATATAGTATTGTTCATTTCACCCTATATTTTGTAGCCACTTTTCAACCAATAACAGTCTTATATAGAATTGTTATTGTCCGAAAGCCATTCTAATACAAATATTGAAAAATATCGACATCCCAATAGTGGTTCTTCGGTATATGTTCTTATTGGCCCTATAGAGAATGATTAGATTAACCTAATATTTTATATCCATTATTCATCCAATATCAGCCCAATATAGTATTGTTCATTTCACCCTATATTTTGTAGCCACTTTTCAACCAATAACAGTCTTATATAGAATTGTTATTGTCCGAAAGCCATTCTAATACAAATATTGAAAAATATCGACATCCCAATAGTGGTTCTTCGGTATATGTTCTTATTGGCCCTATAGAGAATGATTAGATTAACCTAATATTTTATATCCATTATTCATCCAATATCAGCCCAATATAGTATTGTTCATTTCACCCTATATTTTGTAGCCACTTTTCAACCAATAACAGTCTTATATAGAATTGTTATTGTCCGAAAGCCATTCTAATACAAATATTGAAAAATATCGACATCCCAATAGTGGCTCTTCGGTATATGTTCTTATTGGCCCTATAGAGAATGATTAGATTAACCTAATATTTTATATCCATTATTCATCCAATATCAGCCCAATATAGTATTGTTCATTTCACCCTATATTTTGTAGCCACTTTTCAACCAATAACAGTCTTATATAGAATTGTTATTGTCCGAAAGCCATTCTAATACAAATATTGAAAAATATCGACATCCCAATAGTGGTTCTTCGGTATATGTTCTTATTGGCCCTATAGAGAATGATTAGATTAACCTAATATTTTATATCCATTATTCATCCAATATCAGCCCAATATAGTATTGTTCATTTCACCCTATATTTTGTAGCCACTTTTCAACCAATAACAGTCTTATATAGAATTGTTATTGTCCGAAAGCCATTCTAATACAAATATTGAAAAATATCGACATCCCAATAGTGGTTCTTCGGTATATGTTCTTATTGGCCCTATAGAGAATGATTAGATTAACCTAATATTTTATATCCATTATTCATCCAATATCAGCCCAATATAGTATTGTTCATTTCACCCTATATTTTGTAGCCACTTTTCAACCAATAACAGTCTTATATAGAATTGTTATTGTCCGAAAGCCATTCTAATACAAATATTGAAAAATATCGACATCCCAATAGTGGCTCTTCGGTATATGTTCTTATTGGCCCTATAGAGAATGATTAGATTAACCTAATATTTTATATCCATTATTCATCCAATATCAGCCCAATATAGTATTGTTCATTTCACCCTATATTTTGTAGCCACTTTTCAACCAATAACAGTCTTATATAGAATTGTTATTGTCCGAAAGCCATTCTAATACAAATATTGAAAAATATCGACATCCCAATAGTGGTTCTTCGGTATATGTTCTTATTGGCCCTATAGAGAATAATTAGATTAACCTAATATTTTATATCCATTATTCATCCAATATCAGCCCAATATAGTATTGTTCATTTCACCCTATATTTTGTAGCCACTTTTCAACCAATAACAGTCTTATATAGAATTGTTATTGTCCGAAAGCCATTCTAATACAAATATTGAAAAATATCGACATCCCAATAGTGGTTCTTCGGTATATGTTCTTATTGGCCCTATAGAGAATGATTAGATTAACCTAATATTTTATATCCATTATTCATCCAATATCAGCCCAATATAGTATTGTTCATTTCACCCTATATTTTGTAGCCACTTTTCAACCAATAACAGTCTTATATAGAATTGTTATTGTCCGAAAGCCATTCTAATACAAATATTGAAAAATATCGACATCCCAATAGTGGTTCTTCGGTATATGTTCTTATTGGCCCTATAGAGAATGATTAGATTAACCTAATATTTTATATCCATTATTCATCCAATATCAGCCCAATATAGTATTGTTCATTTCACCCTATATTTTGTAGCCACTTTTCAACCAATAACAGTCTTATATAGAATTGTTATTGTCCGAAAGCCATTCTAATACAAATATTGAAAAATATCGACATCCCAATAGTGGTTCTTCGGTATATGTTCTTATTGGCCCTATAGAGAATGATTAGATTAACCTAATATTTTATATCTATTATTCAGCCAATATCGGCCCTATATAGTATTGTTCATTTCACCTGATATTTTACGGCCACTTTTCAGTCATCATCGGCCTTATATAGAATTGTTACTGTCCAATATAAGAAAAACATTCTAAGACCAATATTTAAAAATCTAGACATCCCAATATCGGTATATGTTCTTATAGGACCCATCTTTAGCCCAACCGGGTCCAAAATAAAATTGTTGCGAGGGTGATGATCTTCATTTGTGTACAAAATAACTTTGCTTGTGTTTGAGAAAGTAGATCTTACCTCTGATTTCAAAAGTTGGAGAACTTCTTTTCTAACTTTTTCTTGAACATCTGGATGTTTAATCAAAAGATGAGTTGTGAAAGCTAAGGCTGTGCTTGTTGTTTCGTATCTAATTTTTGAAAATAGTATTTAGATAAAATATTCATTTTTTATTGTTATACTTATAGTATTACTTATAGTTCTATCATAAAAATGCTGAATATCAACACATTTCACATTCATTTTGGTGAATGTGAGGAATACTTATCATGTCTTATTTGATAATTTAATGCTTTTTTGATATTTAAAATATCAATAAATTAAAATATCAATAAATTAAAAACAGAATAGATTAAAATCTTACAAAATTGTCTAAAATACCATGTAAACACCGACTATGACTGTTGGTTTAATATTTTGATTTATTCAGTTATTAATTACCAAGCGTTTTGGTAACTTGGGCCCTTTTCCGAAAATAATGAGCAAATGACATGTCAATAATTTCAGTCTTTTTACTGTCATAAATAGTAAGAGTTCTGGTATTAGGAAAAATTTTAAGCGAATATACTTATAAAATTAAATTTATTAAAAAATCCATTGTTTTTCAAATAATCACGCTTACAATCGCAATTATAAATTGGTGTAAAAGTAATTTTTTTCTATAAACATGGTGATACACAGTCGAAAACTTTTGACCGACTCTTTATTGTATATATATATTCATGTCTTCGTATGCATACAAAAATCCGTATATTTCTTTTGAAAAAATTTTTTTGTTTATTTTGGAAAAATACGTTTCTTTGTCTGGTTCTGTGCTTTAAATTATATTTCATTATCTAGCCATACTTTAGGTGCATCTTTAAAATTTTATTCTATTGGTTGTACGTTGAAATCCTAACTTTAGGGCAACAGTTATTTAAAGTGATTTTCTCCAATCTATTCTTATTCAGAACCTCTTGAAGACAATTTTATAGAAAACTGTTTTGGAAGCGCTTCCCTGCACGCTCCGAGAATATGCGTATAAAGAGAGAGTGTATTTGTACTAATAAGTGATGCAATTGAACGTCCTTCTGATAATGGGTTACACAGAAATCTATAATGCCATAGGCCAGGAAAGGAAAATATCGAGGTATCCTGAAAGGGTTAATTAGAACGATAAAATTTAACTAAATGAAAAATCGATCAATTCTTACGCTGCAAGAAAAAACAACACAGAATTATCCAAAACATCAGCATCACTTAGTTTCTTAGATATTTTCCCTGAAAGAAAACATAGACCAATTATACAGAGTATTATTAATAGTTTTTAGAAAATAAAAATCTATAGATGAAGTTTAAACTACAGGTTCAACCACAGGAAATAATTATTTCTTTAAGGTAATCATACTTAGAGTGTGGCCACATCAAAAATCAATTTTATTTAAGTTGATATTTTAAGTGTGAACAATAACTTTGTGATATTTCGTGAAAATCAATAGGTGTAAAGATATATAATAAAAGTAAAAATTATAGTGAGTTTCGATGATGACACCCTAGCCAAATTCATTTCCCAGAAAGATCTAAAAAATATTTATTTTCTTTATCAAATATTGTTGTGCGGAAAAAAATAAGTGTACCCACTATTATATTTCAATATTTAATTATATTTGTTTGGCTTTTTATAGCATAAATGACTAAATAAATAAAAGTTTACTCTCATATAAATCCTTACTTTTCCTTAAAGACAATCAGGGCATAGTTTTGAAATTCCAAAATTCTAAACACACACACACACACACACACACACACACGCACGCACGCACGCACGCACATATATATAATATGTATGCTACCTTTGTTTCCCTTGACTTCGACTTCTTTTTCATCACTTGCAGTTAAATCATCAGCTGTAACAGAGTCTCCGTCAGTACCCTCAGCGTCCAACATAAGCTGAAGAAGATCAGGTCTGGCTTTCTATAAATATTTATATAAATTTTATTTATATAAATTTTATTTATATAGATTAATAATTGAGTTAATATATTTATATAAATTAATGCTGTATTTTTAAAAACATCATTTCATATATTATTCAAATTAAAAATAAAAACTAAATATAATTAATAATGTAATACTTAGATGAAAAGCTATTTTCTAATAATTGCCTTTTGGTAAAACTATTATAATCACATAAGGCTCATAGATTTTTTTGAAAACAATAAAGCAAAAAGTGTTATTTAATATTTAGCTAACTGTTAAAAAAGTAGGAATTTGCATACTTTAAATACGCGTTGGCCGAATGTACAAAACTCCTATCTTTATTTTAAGTTATTAGAAATGTATTACCTTTAATAACTCTTGAGCAATTTTTGAATTTTAGTCCTCTTTAAATGAAATAGTAGTTTTTAGGTTGTTAATATAAAAAGTGGTACGCAGAGTGACCGCAAATGTGCAAATTAATTAGTGCAGACGATATTTTAAGTTACGAAATCAGACACAAAAACGTACTTTTTCTCATTAAACATACCTGTTTTTCGACCCCCAAAATATAGGGGATAGCCGCAATCTGGGAAATATGGTTCCCATAGTTTGGTTAGGAGAGCGATCCAAAGTTTGGACCCTCTAATGTTAATTTTATTTTTTCGTAATTCGCAATATCTCGAGAACTTTTTAAGCAAATTTGAAAATCCTTGCACACAATTATAAAATTCGTTTATTCAAAGATAAATTCATGCAAAAAAATAAATTTTAGCAAATATTTTCTATTTTTTTATTATATTAATTAGCAAAAGTAGAATTTTGAAACGCTCAAAAGAACAATTTTGAATTGTATACAACTCTTACGCCATTTAAACGTACATAATTTTACATGGCAAAATACAGAATTTGAGCGAAATGGGTTGAATAGCTCCTGAGAAATAGAATTTCAAAAAAGTCGTATATTTAAAATTTGATTTCTCAGCATCTATTCAACCGATTTGGCTTCAGTTTTATATTTTGCCATGTAAAATTAGATATTTTAAAATTATGTTAAAATTTATATACCTTACAATTAAAATGTTTTACGATCGTTATTAAATAGAATAATAAAAATTAGTAAATATTTGCTGAAATTTATTGTTTGCATTATCTTTGGATAAACGATTTTCAGGATTGTGCGCAACGATTTTTCGATTCTACTTTGGGGGTCAAAAACCCGAATCCGTCGAAAAAAAATTGTGTTTATTGAGAGAAAGTAAATTTCTGATTTCGTAGCTTAAAATATCGTCTACACTAATTAATTAGCATATTTGATGTCATCCCCTCTAACTATCAAGATTGAGTCATAGAACGTGAAGACCCAATAATTAGATCATAAGTTATTTATCGTGGTCTGTCTTTTATTTTGCGTATTTAAGAAAATGTTCAGTGTCCAAAGACATGCATTTCAAGTTGAAATATTTAACATATGTCAACATTTTTGTGTTACGGTTTGACTGAGCACTTGATTGATGGTTAAAGATTTTACTTCTGAACTGATGAATTTAAAAAAAAAAGTTTTTAAGGTTATTTTAATTCAACTATTTAAAACAATCTTAAAATCTAGACTGTAGACTTAGTTTTTGGTTATTTATTTTATCTTTCTTAAAAGCATAATATTGAATTACAATCGAATCCCGGTTTAACGAAGCCCCATTTACCGAATTTTATGAAGTTAATGAAGTAGGAAAGAATGAATAGCGACACAGAAGATACTGAATCTCCAGTGAAAACTGTTACATTTTATGATGCTTTGAACGGTTTGGAAACAGTGAACAAAACTTACATTTTGCATTTCTTTTCTTCATGACGTCGAAAAAGAACTTTTTAAAGTAAGAAATCAAAGAAATGAGGCAAATCACGAAATGCTTTCAAATTTGGAATTAATCAGCACGTAAACATTCGAATCATTCACTCTCAATAAAAAGTGTAAAACTTCTATTTATTTTGTGTATTTGCTTATAAGAGATATTCGGATATTCCATAAGGTTAGTCAATTTTTTTATTTTTTATTTTGCCACCGATATTACGAATCATCCTTGATTCAGTGAATAATATTTTCGGTCCATATGAATTAGTTAAATCGGGGTTCGACTGTATATGGTATTCTACTAATTCGGGCATAATGTTTGCTTCATTGTATAAATGTCTTCAATTTGCTTCATATTGTTGATAACAGCTGTTTTCAATAACATCCAATTACGATACAAAATACTGCAAAATACAGTTCTTTCAAAGAAAAAGTTTTTTATTTTATTGAAACTTTCAAAAAACTGGTATAATTGCCAAAGGTACCTGTTGATTTTTTCTTCTGGTGGCAATAACTTCCTTCACATTTCCAATAAGTTCGGTAATAGGATTTGTTCCTTGATTTACAAAAATTAACCTCAATCTTCCCAACCTAATCCAAAGTGATGAGAAACTACGGAAACTGACTGAAAATAAAAGAAATATCAATAGAAAATATTTGTTGCTTAATATGTGTCTCATCATAAATTATATAACTATTTAATGAATGAACGCTGTTGGTTATACACTGTTAGAAATTTCTCAGAAAAAAATGGCTAAACAACAATCTATTTAATTGTTATTTTAACATATTTAACTTACCATAATTTTAGAATGAAAATTCCAACAGTGTAGCATTTAAAATCTAATTCAACAAGCATTTTTCGTATGAAGCATTTTAATAATCTCATGATTTGTAATAAAAAGATGGCAGTATTAGAAAAAATGGCTTAATCTATAATAAAAAGAAAGCTACAATAACAGAAATATCGGTTCAATCTTCAACCAACTATAATACGGTTCAAATTTGTTGCAACCTAAATGAGGTGTTTGTTATGCTATTGTAAACAAAACATATATTTTCCTTTAATTCTTGAGATTATACTATATATTGAATTACTAACTTTCTTTTTTTCTCAACGTGACAACAATTAGGTTTAAATTTAATGAGCAGTAAATTGCTTTATAACTCTGCTTAGTGGGACAGAAACTAATATACAAACCCTGGCCAAATTATTAGATGCGCTATAAGATTCTATAAAAATAAATTATCCTACTATACAGCTTTATTGTTTTTACGCAACTGAAACCGTTTTGCACTTCTTTACATTCGAGTATCAATTGGTAAAATTAGACGATGCATAATATAAATTCAACGATTGGATAAATTAGACAATATCTTGTATAAATATAGAATATTTATTAAAACAAGTATAACAAGTATTATATTGTTATAATTAAATCAAATTATTAGGCGCACTGTAGTTTTTTAATAATTACATGTTTTGCACGAGTTATATGCAATACTTTTATAATTAAAATACAGGTAATGAGTTTTTATTCGGGAGATCTTTTATATTCTTCCTATTTGTATTTATTTTTGATGTATTGTATTACAATGTTAACCAAGAGATACACGAACGTAAACAAGTGCAAACCGGTTTCAGACACGTAAAACCAATAAAGCTGTATATTATCACCTGCTAATTAAGATTTTCATTGACGCTTTTAGTGCGTCAAATAATTTGGCCAGAGACTGTAAATAATTTCAAAAATATTTTTTCACCAAAAGTTCAATTTTAGACATTCATAGTGTCTAAAAACTTTTTAAAAATGAAAATAATAATATAAATTTTAAATACGGCGATAAATTGATATGACAAGAGTACATAACTTATATTTTGCTGTCTGAAAGACCATTAGAAAAAAGCAATTTAGTGTAAAAAAGTAAAGCAAGAAATCACGCTTATATATTTAATTTATTCAAGTAGGTTCTTTAAACTTATTTATCCAGCCATGAAATAATTTTTCAAGTTTTTTTCTTATGTTTTTATGAAATACTTCCGCAACAAAGTGCCATATTCTTACACGTGAAATATTTACAAATTTGTAACATGCGCAACATTGATTGTTTTCTCCGTAAATTATTTAAATTAATTAAATATCATAAAATTCAGAGAAAAAATTTCATCTTGAGATAATTTATTTATATAAAAAATATATTGCATAAGTAGTGAATATTTAGTGTATATTAATGAAATAGAAATAGCTGTGACTTAGCAAAAATTTAAAATAATATCATCATAAATATAATTCTACCTAGAATATTTCTATCAGTGTTCTTGCTACATAGATAATAGTTTCGTAATCAACGGTGAACAAAGTTTCTGTTAAACCATTGTATCGCGCAACCACGTTCAAGCTATATGGGTGATTCTTAGGAAACATGACAATTCGGACCAAAAAATTTCTTTAAATTTAAAGTCTTCAAAACAATCTAAATTTTTTTTGTATATTTATTTAGTTACATTTATTAATATCTTACAGACAGCAGTGTAGTTTATTAACATTTGCTCAAGAAAAAAATAAATAAGAAATTCACCACATTTTGAATGCCAGGAAAAGGACAGAGGAACAGTTTAGAAGTTTGAAAAAACAGCAATTTTAAGCTATTAGTAAGTAACAAAACCTAAGCCTTTATGTTAGATGGACCATGAATAACTTAAATTAATTCTTTTATCTACTGCAGAAAAAACCAAAAAAAATTTTTTTGCTGATATGTACAGAATAAAATTGCGTAAGATAATCAATCATTAAATAAATAAATAACTTTGATTACATTCAATCTTATTACAATCATTTATATACTTGGTATTAGGTAAATATTTGTTTTCCCTCTTTACTGTATAAATAGTTTAAAAAAATTTCTGGTAACACTTCAATGTCCTAGCATTCATAAGCCAGGAAAATGACAAATTATCCATTTTATAGCATATAACTTTAATTTAATATTTTGGCCTAAGACGTTTATATTCTGCAGAAAAGAACAGGATTTCTTGAAATAACTCAGATAAATCTATGTACTTTATGTTATTAATGATTTCAAGAAGCCAGGAAAATGACAACACGAAAACCTACTCCCCTTGAAAAAAAATTTGAAATAGATTTTGAACCAGAAAGTTGGTTCTTTATTCATGCAACAAGACATGTTCAGATAGGAGGGTATCTAATCAATCTATTAACGTAAGATATTGTTTGCTGGCTCTATCTATTTTGGTTATAAACCACTAAATAAAAGTAGCCAGGAAAATGACAGATTTTCTTGTGACAAACAAATTATTGACAGAAAAAATTATTTTAAACGAAGTTTTTGTAAATAATGCGTATATTCTCTGCGTATATTCTAGAAATGCTTACACCGGTTGAGATAAAAAAAATTATATATTGAAAAATTTATGGGAAGTTTTGAAGCTAGTTATTATTGGAAACATTGTGACATGCCAGAAACATGAAATTTTGAGTTAAATTTAATTTTTTAAATATACAAAATAGTCGATGCTAGTACTAGGTCATTTTAAAATGCTAACAGCAATGCTATTTATTAAATTTTTAAAAAAAAAGTTCTTTTAGTAGTATAAGATCTTGATGCTAGTGATTGTAAATTGTCATATTTCGTGAGAATCACCCATATATTGGTTCAACGTAGCATTATAAAGCGAATTTCAGCGATATTATGGTTACGATACACACCAAACTTTTTTCAAGGTATATATTTAACGAAATTCTACTCTAATTCGCTAATACACGAATATTTAAACCCTCTGAAACATCCAGAACAAAATTTACAATTCTTGAATCAGCAAAACGTTTGAAAATAAATTGAATAATTTAAAAAGTACTTGAAATTTCTTTGTTTTAAATACACTGCAAAAATAACTAACAAAACTTCATTTTTGACGAAACTGTTTATTAAAAAATTCTTAAAATTTTGACAAATTGAGGAAATTAATATCTTTACTCGATTTTTGCGAAAAGCATTAAACTTTATGAGAAATCTAATTAATAGAATTGAACAACAAGACGTAAAATTAATTACGAGTGAATGAGTTTTCTGTTATTATCAGCAAGCCTATAATGAGAAGCCTATAGTTTGTCTAAAGTAAGAACTTCCCTAGCCCTCCGTCTGCATCCGTGGTGGTGACAATGGTAACGAGTTCATTGTTTAAGTCATAGGGTTGGCGGTAGAAAGGTAATCTTTTCTTCAGTATATTGTAAGCTCCCTGAAACACGCTATATTTGTTTCCTTATCAGCAGACGACCTCAGACTTTGTAGCTGGGTAAGTTCTTACCGTAGACAAACTATATTTGACTAGTGCCTGTTCCATTCGTCTATAAATGTCAACTGGTTGAAAAATCAGTTAAAAATCTCAAAGAACTTTCAGATGATACTGACATGACATATGTGTGAGGACGTAGCTACGTCAAAAATTAGGTGCTTTTGTGACAAAATAATGACCAATTTGTCGTCACAAAAATTTCAGCGATGATTTCCTCGAAATATTCAGGTTCCTTTACTAAAATTCGTGATTTTTTTCAAAATAATACACAATTTACCCGATAATTGTTAAAAAAGTGAGGTATTTTAATTTTTCGCAGTGAGGTATTTTAATTTTAGCAAAAATTTCTTTTGAAACTTCAAACGATTGGAAAAAGTTTCAAAACTTTTGAAACTTCAAAATTGACAATGTATAACTGATGAAACATTTCAGAGAATTGATCCACAACAAAATGACCAACAAAAAAAAAAAAAAAAAAAAATTACAACAATTTGATTAACCAGAATAATTTAAAAATGGACAATTTTTTACCACAATTCTCTTTGGTTGAATAAAAATATTTTTCATCATCTCCTTTATATGTTTTTATTTTATTATCTGTACCACGTGCCAATGTCTATGTGTGTATCAAAAAATAACTGTACATTAGATAAACTGTGTTGTATATTACATATAACGTAATTTGCACTTCTAGGGCCAGCTTTTTTGAGAAGCTATAGATACAGTCCCAGGCCAAATTATTAGATGCACTATAATATTCTATGTAAAATCTTAATTATAAGGTGATACTATACAGCTTTATAGTTTCTACGCGGCTGAAAACAGTTTGCACTTGTTTACGTTTCGTGTATCAATTAGTTAACATTGCAATGCAATACGTTAAAATAAATACAAATAGGAAGAATATAAAAAATCTCCCGAATAAAAACCCATTACGTGTATGTTTAAATAAAAAGTATTGCGTATAAACTCGTGCAAAACATGAAATTATTAAAACACTACATTTCGTCTAATAACTTGATCTAATTATTATAATATACTAATATAACACCTGATATAATAAATATTCTATATTTATATAATATATCGTCTCATTTAACCAATTGATACACGAATGTAAACAAGTGCAAACCGGTTTGAGTCGTGTGAAAACAATAAAGCTGTATAGTATCACCTAATAATTCAACCGTATGTTTGTGTAAAAACGAGACTACATACCTGCTAGAACAATCAAAGGATTTCTAATATCTCCAGAAAAAAGTGCTTTAGCTGCTCTTAAAAACGGATCTTTTGAATTATTCTGTACATCAGTTTGTATTCCAAATGCTGTTCTACCAACAACATCCATTGTCAAACCTTGATATAATTTATAAATATCAAACTGTTCATCCGCTTTCTTATCAATATTAATCATCAAGGACTGAATTGCATCGTTCATTAGTGGTGACATCTTATGAAATAAAACAAAGTAATAAATATCATTTTTTTAAATTTAACATTATTTGAGAGAACAAATAATATCACTTTTAAAACAAGTACACTGTTCAAAATTTCACTCCATGTTGCACCAAATATTGGTATTCATTTGGCGGGGTACATAAAATGGAGGTCAATTTTACCACATTTTGGTATTTTCACTTGTTCCAAATATCAGTAGAAGGTTGAACCAAAATTAGGTGTTTTGAAGAAACACCTATTTTCATTCCTTCTTTTTTTTCCTTTTAAAACAATAGAGGACGGTTGTACTATTATTAGGTATTTTTAAAGTGCTCAAAAGCCGGTAACAAAACTATTTACCGAATGAAAATATTTTATTACATACCATTTTATACCACCAATCAAATTTGAAGAAGCAACGTAAAAGACTCGAATTAATGCAAATAAGACTACCTAAATAAATTGATACCTGAATCAACATGAATTAACATAGTCGTCCCGATACACCGAGTCCGAGTTGTAAAGAAAACACGACGTCGTAAGCAAATATTGTTCAATTTACAGTCACCGTCAAAGTTTTGTGTCTTTTACCAAATTTTGATGCAGTCAGTTGCACCATGGAATTATTTCTCGATCATACTTCACAATTTATGGTAAAACTAAAATATAATAATCTTTCATTTGACTTAACTTTTGGATATTGAGAAATTTTGCACCATATACTGGTTGAAAATAATCGAGTACAGTGTATTACGTATAAAGTTGCGTAATTATAATTAGTTTTGTGTGGAAATCTTTGAATATAAATTATTAATTCAGCTTAAAATTCTTGGAACTATTTTGAAGTATGTATACCCCCAAAATTACTTTTGTACTTTTATTTTCACGTACTTAATATTACACTGTTAGAAATTTCTCGGAAAAAAATGATTAAACAAAATCTATTTAATTGTTATTTTACCATATGTAGACAGTCAAATAACCATAAATAAGATGGTAATGAAACTATTATTAAGAAGAATTATTAACTATTATTTTTACCTATAACGGTTAAATAAGAAGAATTTTATCACACCAACTAAGCTCACCTAATGAAGCAACTTAGTTCTATGATCTAGAGAGCTAATCTGTTAATCTCATGACCGGCAGAACGGGGGTTCGACACCTTCATCCCCTTTAACTCACACGAAAAATTTCCCGTGTCTTACATTCTCCAATGCACATTATCTAACGTGAAGCCTATATCTAGTTAAACCGTAAAGGTGAAAAATATCCTTTACTGTAAACTTTAGGGTTAATCGGGTGGACAAACTGCTGCCTGTTATTTTACCATAATTTTAGAGTGAAAATTCTAACAGTTTAATGATTTGTGTGCTATTTAATTAGTGCAGACGATATTTTAAATTACGAAATGAGACACTAAAATTTACTAAAAGTACCTTTTTTTGACGAATTTTGATTTTGAACCTCAAAATCTAGGATGTAGCCGAAATCAGGAAAATATGGATCCTACTGGTTTGGCAGTTAGCAATCGAAAGTTTGGTATACTTAATTTCATTTATTGTGTATTTAACTTTATCTCGAGAACTTAATCGATAAAATTTTTGCCTACAAGTCCGTTTATCCAAAGATAATAGCATGCAATTAATAGTGGTATGATCGAAAAATAATATTGATCGAATAATGATCAAAAACCGATTGAAGTTCGTTGTTGAGCCTGCTTTTACTGCTTTGCATGTCCATAAAAAGTATATTACTTTAACTAAAAATAGATGAAAGTAAGTACGTTAAACTAATCCATCCTTAAACTAATTTTTCAAGTATATGAGTATTTTACTCTGTTTTTATGAAACATATTTGTAGCAAAATGCTATTTTTTACACGTGAAATGTAGGATTATTCAAATTTTGAAACGTATGCAACGCTGACTGTGTTCCTGTAATAAGATTGTCTTATGTTCTTAAATTCAATGAAAAAAGTTACTGTTGTGTAAATTTTATTTAAATAGTAAAGTATATTGCACAAATAATGAATATTTTGTGATATAATATAAATATCTATAAAATTCCGAATTACCTACTTTTAGCATTACCGTTTAAACCCTTTAAGAAGAACCCTATCTTTCATTAAGTAAATTAAAAATACAAAAAAAAAAAACTTTTTAACCCGAATTCGATTTACAAATTTATGTTTCAGAATTCATCCAGCAGTTTGAGCTATTGGCATACTAATAATAAAAAATATTAAAAACTGTAATCAACATAAAAAATTTTACTTTAAACTATATTAATCATATTTATCAAGTTAAGTATTTAACTTTTGGGGGAGGGGTTTCTTTACTTTTTTTATATTTTTCCATGGTTCTTTTGTTTGTATTTCTTTAATTTATATAGTTTACATACATGCAGTTGTATTAAAATTGCTCTCTTTCAAATGTAAAACTATATTATTCGTTAAACAAATCCTTTTTAAACATTTTTCATTTCGAATCCAAAATCCAAAAGTTTATCTCAGAATAATAATAGTCCAAAAAACAAAGAGTCGTATCTTATCTCATTACATCACTTTATTACACTATTTTGTAACAACCACCCATCCTTAGGAAATACTTTTCGAATCTTCGTCAGAAACGAAGACAAAAATTCTGCACATTAGTAGTCATAAATAATATTTAAGCAAGGAAAAACAAAAGCAAAAAATGAAATCTCACAAACTAACATAGGATTGCACGAAACATCCAAACCTGTTTAATTACCCTAGGAAAACTGGATGTGCCTACACCCAAGTAAAAATTCTTGATGGTGTCATCGAAACATTTTGAAGATTTATGTTGGTTTCAGTGCGATTCATGATGGTCAAACATCATTTGATGGTTACTATCATTCAAAAATTTCCAATATGAGTTAATGGTTTTTGAAATGCCAACGAACTTCAATGGAATGATGGAAAACGCTACTTTAATACTATGATGGTTAACCATCAAGAGAAGTTTGATTCTCATGGACCAACAATCCATGATGATCCATGATGGTTCCAACTATACATTTCCATGACGGTTTAATGATAATTCTTGTTAGTTCTTAGGAATATACCATCAAAAAAATTTGTTTTTCTTATGTTGGACCATCATGAATCAGTTCAAATATCTACATTAGGATGATGGTCGTTCATGATCATTCTAACATTTGATTTCTAAGAGACTATGATGGAAATTTCTGATGGGTTAACATGAAAAAACCATCAAAACCAGTTGCTATTTTTATGTTGGGCCATCGAAATCAATCCGAATTCCTACATTGGGGTGATGGTTACTTATGTTGGTTACCATCAAAAAAATAATGGTTCATGATAGAATTATTGATGGTTACCATCAAGATTATGTTGGTCCATCAATTGAAAACCATAAAATGTTTGACTTGTGCAGAAATAGACTTCCTTAATCGACTAAAGTCTACAATAAACTTTTCTAAAAATGTCCATTCAAGGTGGTCATTATAGATTTCCCCGTGTAAAAATTCGTTTCAAATAATATTTTGGATTGATTGTTTGCATTTCATTATTGTTTATTTTGCCTGTTTGATTATCATTCACGAACATTTTCATTGTATCCTTAAGATAAAAAAAAGCCATTCAATGCATACCTGTCGCATTTTAGATGCGGTGAAGGAAGGAGTTAAAAGAGATCGAACATCTTTCCATCTTTTATCTCTCAAAGAAATAATATGTTGACTAAATCCTTCAACTCTTTTGGTAGATCTAGTTCGGCTGCTGAACATGTCCTGAAAGAAAATTTCTTTCAACATTTCTATCATCTATACACTGCTTTTAAAACAAATAAACAAATAAAATTTGAAAAAAAAAATTGAGTTATTATTATAAAATATATATTATATAATAACAATTCAAAAACTTGTTAGATTTATTATTAGAATGCAAGTAATTGATAATAAATCTTTCGCAGTGATGACTGAAAAATATTTATTATAAATTACTTGTTATTATACCAAAATTTAAATACAGTCAAACCCCGATTTAACGAATTCATAGGGGTCGAAAATATTATTCACTGAATCAAGGATGATTCGTAATATCGGTGGCAAAAAAAAAAAAAAAAAAAAATGACTAACCTTATGGAATATCCGAACATCTCTTATAAGCAAATAAACAAAATAAATAGAAGTTTTACACTTTTTATTGAGAGTGAATGATTCGAATGTTTACGTGCTGATTAATTCCAAATTTGAAAGCATTTCGTGATTTGCCTTATTTCTTTGATTTCTTACTTTAAAAAGTTCTTTTTCGACGTCATGAAGAAAAGAAATGCAAAATGTAAGTTTTGTTCACTGTTTCCAAACCGTTCAAAGTATCATAAAATGTAGCAGTTTTCACTGGAGATTCAGTATCTTCTGTGTCGCTATTCATTCTTTCCTACTTCATTAACTTCATAAAATTCGGTAAATGGGGCTTCGTTAAACCGGGGTTTGACTGTTTGCCAAATATCCTATGGTCCTAGTTGATGTTTTGGTTATATGCCCTACCAGCAGTGGCAAAAAAGTGAGTCTTAAATAAAATTTTTATAAAAATAGAAACCATCTTGAAAAGGTCCTAAAAATAACAAGCATTTTTGATTTTTTCACAATCGCTAATTAATATTTATGGCAGTAAAAAGCTATTGAAATTTAATGGATTACTAATAAAGAGACTGAAAACCTGGTTGATTGCACTTTCCTCTCCTTCATTACTAACTTGAAGTGTAGAAAAAGTGAGTTCGGACAAGCCATCAAGTTTCAGATTTTGAAAAGAAAATTTTAAAAATATACATATGAAAATAAATTATGAGATGATAACTTAGGCAACGGTGAAGATCTCTTCTAATAATTTGTTTGCATTTTAATATTTTGAACTATTTTTTCAGCAACTTTATGACTTATGGTTTGCCTGTACTTACTTCTTCTTTCTTTTAAATTAGTGATGAAAAAGAGTTTTCTTCCGCGGCATGTCTTAAATCACTCCTTTTTATTTTTTCTTAAATATTAAGGCATATTTGACTAAAAACATATATTAAGGAACAACCTATGTTTCTTATATTTATGATTTTGATAAGCAACGAAGTTTTTATACAGAATAAAATAATTTTAAATATTACAGTATATATAATATACTCGTGATAGATATTTTAACCAATGTGATTAAATTTTATGATAGCAAAATATGGTTTATTTCCACTCAGCAAAAACCTTTCAATGTAAACCTAAAAGGATTTTTTATGAGGTTTATACGTGTCTAATCTTAAAACCTGTGGAAATCTGCTCTATTCTACGCTCTAATCCAAAGCCTTGGAAAATAAATTTCCATATAAAAACCTTAACTCGTGGTTGTCTTAGGGTTTTCAAGCGGGAAAAAAAATCATGGAATAAAGCTAGTCTTAAGGTGAAAACAATCTTAAATCTAGGTAATTAAGGTTACATGTTTTTCGGGATTTAACTCGATATCTTTTATATCGTGTAGTGCAAAATTAGCTAAATCGTACAATTTTTCAGATTTAAATTTTTATCAGTCACAAATGACTGAGAACTACAATTGAAATATTTTAATGATGCAGCGCAGTTCTTACATTATTATTATTATTTTTTTTTTTTGGTAATATTATTTGGGCAGTAAATACTTAAAATTATTTGTTTTCGGAAAGATTTACTCTCAATTAATTGCAGTCCTAAAACATACCGTTGTGACTGCACACGTGGTATGATTTTAATATATTTTAATCCTAACATTATATTTTAATCCTAACATTTGTTAGTGAGCAAAGAAGTAGATATAACATAAAAGCTACTTAATGTATTTAATAATATGTATACTTCCTTAATGCAGCCATATTTTTACTCAGGACTTACATTAGAAACATGTAAAACGGTTTAACTTAAAGAAAAGTGCTCTTCATGCTTCGGCATAACAATTCATAATGTTTCGTTAGAGATAGTTAAATTTAGGAAAGGTACAATTTAAGTAACTTTTTTCTATAATTATCTATAATAAAGGAAGAAAATGCGACTTAGAACAATGTTAGTCATAAATACAATAAAATATTTTTTAAAACATAAATATTCAATTAATAAAACTTAATTTACCTTTTTTTAATAATTTTTAATTTTTACACAAAATAACAATAAATTTTCGTTTCTAGCCTCTTTTTCAGATTGTAAGATATTTTTTATTGTGTACTTCTTCACATTTTCGTCATGAAAAAAAATCCACTAGACTCAAATAATATGTCATTTAAGCATTAAAACCGTTCACTGTTAGAATTTTCCTTCTAAAATTATGGTAAAATAACTGGCAGCAGTCTGTCCATCTGATTAACCATAAAGTTTACGGTAAAGAAATTTTTTTTATCTTAACAGTTTTGAAACTCTTTATAAAGTATGGTTATAAAACCATAAATACAAAACTATACTGTTTTTAAACCCTTTACAACTGGCATAATTTCTAAACCGTAAAAACTAAATTTAACAGGACATAGGAGCTAAGCTTTTCGTAAGGTAATTGGCATTGGACAGTGTAGGTCATTGGCAACTCTTCATGTATTGAAAAAAATGGAGGAAATATTGTGGTGTCAACGCTGTGACTCGAACCCCAGTTCTATCGGTCATGATACTGCCAGATTAGTCCTCTTGACTATAATACGCAGTTGAAAGGAATTAAGTGTCTTTATTAGGTGAGCTTAGTTGGTGTGATAAAATTCTGGTTGTTTAACCGTATTAGGTGAAAATAGTCAACAAACTGTTTTTCCTCGCAGTTAACAGTTTGATTACCATCTTATTTATGGTTATTTAACTGTTTTGTTTGAATATGGTAAAGTAACTATTTAAAAAATTGCTATTTGACCATTTTTTCCGAGAAATTTCTAACAGTGCTTAAAAGGTTGTTTGTATTAAATATTTAACCATTTTTTTAAACATTTCATTGTAACTCGAAATTTTCATCAACGAGCGTAAAGTCAATAATATTTTTACTTAGACAATCACTTTCTGAGACGTATAACTAGAAGAAAAATTTAAAATTACGTGATAAAATTGTACCAAATGTTGTCCAATTTATTGTATACTGGATATCAAGAAGTTAAAAAAGAATTTCAATGTTTCTTTTTTAATTAACATTCACTGACAAATAATTAGCGTAATTCACGCTATTAGGTTATGGGTACGGATCGCAAGGAACAAATTTCTTTTGAAATAATTTTTAAATTCGAAGGCTTTACTAAATTAAACTGATTTACTATTCATAGATTTAAAGAATTTTTTGAATACCTAAATGCGGCATCGCAATATTTCCTGATTTCAGTTAAAAACATTTGTGTTTAAGCGAATTTTTTTTTATAAAATACCCTCCCTGTCACTGTTAGGTTATGGGTTCTGCAATATCATTTAACGAAACGATTAGTAGAGAACACACATCTAACTGAGCCATAACTTTGAAAAGAATTACAGATGAGTTAATCAAATTTATATTTTAAAGTAAAATAAAACTTTTCACTAAAAGCATTTAACTTATACTGCTCAAAATTCCGTTGCATCAAAAAGTAATATTCATTTGCTGACTACATTAAATAGAGCTCAATTTTACCATATTTTGGTATTTTTACTAGCTCCAAATATCAGTAGAAGATAGCACCAAAAGTAGGTGTTTTGAAGGAAAAAAAAAACACATATTTTCATTCTTTCTTTTTTTCTCCTTTTACAAAAGTAGAGGAAGGATGTACTATTATTTGGTTTTTTTAAAGTGCTTAAATGCAGGCCAAGGTATAGCTGTTTACCGTAACAAAACTATTGCCGTAAGATATTATTTTATGACATATCTCTAACCATTTTATATCGCCAACCAAATTTAAAAAGACAACATAAAAGAAATGAATTTTATTTCACGCAAATAACCCATTTACTTAACTAAATAAGTAGAAACTTGAAACAACATGCATTAGTCGTCGCGATACACCGAGACCGAGTTCTAAAGAAAACATGGCGTCGTAAACTAATATCGTTTAGTTTAAAATCACCTTCAAAGATTTGTGTCTTTTGCCAAATTTTGGTGCAGTCAGTTGCACCGCGGAAATATTTCTCGATCATACTTCACAATTAATGGTGTAACTGAAATAAAATGAAATTTGTTTAACTAAATTTTGAGATAAGAAACTTAGCACCAAATACTGGTTGGAGACTTACAGAGTTTTTTTTTTTTTTTTTTTTACAGTGTATTTCAAAAGTAATGCAACTTACCGGCCTATTTATAAAACTGTTGAATTCTGAAACTTGGATCTTCTTCAAGAGATCGGCATCTGCAATCAGTATAACTGGCTTCGTCCCATAGAAGTATCTAAAAATATGTGAAATGTATTCTATAGGTACGATTAATTGTATTAGAAAATAAAAATAATGAAACTGTATTACATACACTGGTAAAAAAGTTTAGCCTTTTTTAACACTTAGAATAGGGCCAATTACACAAGCCTGCGAAATTGAACTTTTTGAAAAATACAAGAGAAGTTATTGTTGATTTATATGTTATTTGATGTGCTGATTTCGAAAATGACCTTCATTTTTCTCAATCACATCAGGATTTTTTATAAAATCGATATTAATGTTTTTACAAAAACCCTATTTGGAAAGGAATTCTCTCAAACAATTTTGCATGTACTATCCGGTAACTGTTCTCTTCATTCATTTTGATCTATGTAAAATTTAATCTTGAGAACCAAAATTGATTTTTGAGCTATCAGCTAATTTTTTATAGGTCAAAATGAATAAAAAATACTGTTACCAGACCGCACAAGTCACCTCTGGTCGAGAGAAAAACAATAAGTTCCTTGTGTTCAAACTTTTTACACCAGTTTCTAGAAGAAAATCACCAACATACCATTTAAATTTTTTTTTATTGCGATAACTTACGTAAAATTGACAATTGACCAAGAATAACAAATATTGCGTATGTGTATATGAAAGTTTGAAGCAAAAAACAAAACAAACAAAAAACAAAACAAGCAAAAAACAAAAGACAAAAGTTTCTATTTAAATACATACTCGTTTTCCTCTGAAACTTATTTTTGATGATTTTCTTTTATGCTTAATCTCAGGTTTATCCCGAGCTATCATCCAACAGTAGTCAGCGAGCATGTTCTTGTCCCATCTTCCTTGATATTTACGCTCCATATCTCTGATATCTTGATGGAACCTTTCCCCTTGTTCTTCGCTAACTGCTCCTAAATTTTCAGGGAAAAAGTCCACATGGGAGTGAAGGAAATGCATTTTTACACTCATGGAGCAACCCAATGTTTTAAATTTGTCCAGCATTTTCGTTACAATTTCCTTGTAATCAGGATCCTTGTAGTTACCCAGAAATGTACTGACGACATCTTTGAAAGCAACCCAAGCTTCTTTTTCCGTTTCTGTCATGTTAGTCTCAAATTCTTTATCCTTCATGAGTTTGCGGATATCTGGACCGACAAATATTCCTTCTTTCAACTTAGCTTGGGATAAACCTGGAAACTTTTTGCACAGATATTTGAAACAATTGCCATCTTTTGGAACAGCCTTGACAAACTGCTTCATTACTCCTAATTTTATATGTAGAGGAGGTAACAATACTTTTTTCAGATCAACTAAGCTGTTTCTAATAACGTTCTTTGTGCCTGGGTCAAGATTTTGTCTTTTCGGCCATTCTTTTTTGACCCAATGTTGAGTCTTGTCCCAGCTTTGAGGCTTCTTTTAGATGAATCTATAAACAGCCTCCACTCATCTTTATCGTAGATGACATTAAATTTGCTCATCAATCCAGGAATATCAGAACAATAGATCAAGTTCTCCTCTTCATCAAAGTACTTAATAAATTCCTTTTCACGATTCCTGTACCAATAAAAAGATGTTCCTTTGGCCAATAAGTTTTTTTCTTTCAGTCTGGAGCCTAACAATTCAGCTGCCTCTTTCGAAAGGCCAAGATCTCTAGTCAGATCATTAAGCTCAACCTGAGAGAAGGGCTGAAGAGAACTGACTGCAGAAGGCTTATATTCGATATCGGAGCCTTGAACTTCTGGATGTTCCGAATCTGAAGACTCTGAAGAGATGATTGGCAATTCAGTTGGAGGCAAAGGCACAGGCACATCAGGTCCATGAGGAACGGGGCGTATGGCCGATGGAATGTTATCAGGATAAGATATTAGTCTTTGATTTTTCCGGTTATACCCACGAACATTGCAGGAACAAAAATAACAATCAGCAAAGTGGTTTTGGGGCTCCCTCCACGTCATAGGAATTCCAAATCGTAAAGCAGTCTTCCTTCCTTGATGCCATAAGCGTAGATCATTGAGACACTGCACACAAATTTTATGAGGTGCCCAAGATTTGTCCTGATCTCCGAGTTTCGTGCCAAAATATGCGAGATAAAGTTGTCTTACATAGTTTGTAATGTTCCTCATGCGATTTTTAACAACATAATATTCGCCGCATATATAGCAAAAGTCATCTGGGAAATTTTCACAATGTCTCGAACTCGAAGCCATGTTTCACGAAACACACCGAAAAAAGCAGACTTTAAAATGACTCCCTATTACGCTTGCTAGTGTTTCTGAGAGGTCAGCGAACCTAGATAAGGATTCTCGCGACGATATTGGTAGAGGGAGATGGTGACAGAGAGAGGAACGGTGACAGGAAGTGGTAATAGATGGGTACTTTTGTAGATTTAACCAAAGTAGAATGCTGGTCAGTCAAGAAGGGAAGAAATTCAAAAACTTCATTTTTTTTATGGTAAATGTGCATAAAAATTCCAGTAAAATTGAATTTTTCTAAAAAACGTGATGTGATAGAAATTTTTCGTTATTATTTTCTGTTTCAGCACCAAAAAATACATTAAGTTCAGCTATCAGACCCTTTGTATTTTTTTCATCGCAGGCCTGTGTTATTTTACGATAAAAAGGTGGCAAATTTTTGTGTGTATTTAATTAATAAAGATAGTTCAAGAGTGTTCCATAACACTTTTTAGGTATAAAGTAGATGACAACATTTTGTGTAAAGAAGATATTTAAGTCTGGAAATCGCACATAGAGAACAAACACTCAAACACACATATAGATACATATACAGTCCTGGCCAAATTATTAGACGCATTATAAGATTCGATGTAAAATCTTTAATGTCAGATGATTCTATACAGCTTTATTGTTTTTACGCGACTGAAACCGGTTTGCAGTTGTTTACATTTGCGTATTAATAGGGTAACATTGTAATACAATAGGTTAAAAATAAGTTCAAAAAGGAATATATAAAAAATCTCAAGAATAAAAACCCGTTACATGTATGTCCAAATATAAAAGTATTGCATACGAACTCGAGCAAAACATGTCATTATTATAAAATACTAATATAATAAATATTCTATATTTATATAGCATATCGTCTAATTTATCCAATAGTAAAATTTATATTATATATCATCTAATTTAATCAATTGATACACGAGCTAAAACAAGTGTGTACCGGTTTCAGTCAGGTAAAAACAATAAAGCTGTATAGTATCACCTGATAATTAAGATTACATAGTATCTTATACTGCATCTAATAATCTGGCCAGGGACTGTATATATATATATATATATATATATATATATATACATATAAAGAGAGAGAGGGAGGGATGAGAAAGATGATAATTTCAAAACAAACTACATATACATTGCTTGATAAGGATTCTTCAAATTTTAATAATATTTTATTTTTCTCCCTCAAATATAAATTTCATAAAGACTAATGACAAATGTGTAGTTGGAATGGTAAATAAATTTGGATCCTATAAATTTGGAATTATATATTCTATAAATTTGGATAAAAAAAGTTACTTACCCAACAACTTTTCCATATTTTTTAAGCCAACCTGCATGAGATTGTATAGGATTCTAAAACAGAATATATTTATTCATAGTTACATTCTATTTCTTCTGTAAAAACATCTATATAAATACTATTTTAAGTCAAATTTGCAGAATTTTTTGCAATATTTATTTATCTAAAAAAGAAATAGACCAACTTTTCCAAAATTTGAATTAAAGCAACGTGTATCCAACAAATGTAATTAAATTCAATACAAAATCACCGAATTAAACGAAAATTAAAATCACTAAAAATTAATTTTATGAAGAAATTTTTAAGTTATCTTTGTTAATTTATTTCCATGAGCAAATTCAATTCGGAAAAATACTTAGCAACCAACAGTTAAAACTAAATCCTTTCTTATGTGTAAATTCTTTCAAATTTTTTAACTAATCAATAAACTCCTCCAATATTAATTTTACAATTAAATATTATTCAATAAGTATCATTTATCTTAATAAAAATCTTCGATTAAAATTTTGTATTTAAAATGCGACCTTTATTAATTTATAACTTTAGAAGTTTAATATGTTTTAACCTTGTATTTATCCAATATTTACGGTCAAATTCAGCGTAACGCAACAATCAGATCGGTAAGCTTTAGTATGAACAAACCTTAACATCCTATATTATGCTTTAATTAACTTTAAATGTGTTCATCTGGCAACTTAGTTATGAAAATATATTTTAAATTCATTTTTGCAATTTGATACGTACAGTCCATCTTTTTCTCTTTCATCTTGACATGTTCTTTTTTTGAGTTTATTTTATTTTAGTTTTGAATTTTTTTGTCGTTTTCACTTTATTAAATAATGTTAACCAATTAGTTTATTTTTTCTTTGAAGCTAATATTATTTTGTGATGATATATTCTGCTTAATACAATAACAACTGTGATATTAATACAATAACAGAAAGAAGTAAGTTTTGCGGATATAATCGCTTGGGTTGAAAGCCAGATTAAATCTTTACGCTCTTAACTTGTTTTTTCTTTCTTCTTATTTTTCAATTTTTTTTAAAAATAATGTTTTGTAATTTTTTATTCAATTTCTGTTTAAAAACCGTTTCAATATTTTTGTTTTCTCCATTATTCCTTTTTGTTTTCTATTGTTTCAATGAGGGAAATGATCCTAAAAAATGAACTATCTGTAAATTATTATGGCAGTTGATAAAAAAATAAACTGCCTATAAATTTTTATGGCTGTTGATAAAAAAAATTAACTACCTATAAATAATTATGGCAATGGGGTGCGGAGTAGACCTACCTCCTCGTGGTGCACCCTGGAAATGTTTCCTTAAACGGCTAAGGGGTCTACAGCTTTCGGCATGTTCTCTAGCCGATGCTATCGTCGAAAGTCAATGCGAAAGTCAGTACGAATTTCGGAGCTTAACTTGTGTGTCTTACAGTGGAATGCTGGTGGATTATCCCAAGCTAAGAGAGATGATTTAATTCACACTCTCTCGACTCAGAATATTGACATTTTTGTAATAATGGAGGCAAATATTACAGCCGAGTCGTTTAAATTTTATCCCTTTCCTTTTAATGTCTCCATCTTCTTCCTAAGTTTCGGAAAGTGGCAAGTGGAATCTATGTGGGTGTTAGGAGCAACCTCACTACTAACTTTGAAATACTTAAAGAAATGGGGGTAACTGAAGATAAAAGTGAAATGTTTGGAAGAATCGTCTCCACTTCAAAGTGTATACCCCCGCCAGCAAGCCTAACTTTTCCGCGTTAACCATTGACCATCACACTATAATTATTGGAGATTTAAATGCTCACTCCCCTCGTTGGGGCTGCACCGATGTTAACGCCGCTGGCAAGGAATTTGAGGACCTCCTGAACTCTAACTCACTCGAGTTAATCTACAATCCTTCTGACCCACCCACCTACATACACTACAATACCAACGGCAGCTCTCCTTTGTGTCTCCGCCGACTTGAGCGATTTTACCGCTAGAAAAGTGATTGAGGATCCAGGCAAGTTATTGCATCTATTTCTCTACCTGGACACAAGTCGAAGGGAAGTATATCCCAGAGGACATCTTGGAACTTTAAAAGGGCCAATTGGGATGTTTTCCGGGAATTGACAAGGGAGAAATTGCACCCAAATATTTTTAATTTTTGTTTGCACCTTAGTCGGATTATTTCTCAAGTAAACAAAGCTATTTTGGCCTGTGAAAAGCGCTCCATTCCTAGAGGAAAAGTAAATAGCTATAATGTTTTTCGTCAGAGGAATTGAAAGAGAATAGAGCAAAGCGAGATCGCCTAAGAAGGAAAGCTGAATTATCTAAAAAACCATCAGATGTCATCCTCTGGAGGAGACAAGTATCAGTTTATAGGAAGACTGTTTTGGTAGCCAAACGAAAGGTCTTTGATGGATTTATCAATAGTATAAATTATAAAGAAGATAGTTTGAAAACGTTTAAATTCTTGGCAACCTTGCAGAACAAAAGACCTGTTTCTAAAAAGGAGCCCGTTTCCTATGGTGGAAGACTTTTAACTTCTGATAGAGATGTGGCAAATGCATTTGGTCAAACTTACGCAGAAAACCAAAGAAAGGGATCTTTTGCACTTCTCAATTCAAAACATATTAAAAGGGCCTCTGTGGAAGTTGAAAAATCACTAAACAATTCAGACGATGTTCCGGACATTTTTACAGACAACTTCACTTCGAGTGAATTGAGGTTAGCTTTTGACCACCTCAAACTAAAGAAGTCTCCAGGTGAAGACCATATACATGCAGAATTCTTAAAGCACCTTAGTGGAATTGCCAGAGAAACTATTCTTCGCACATTTAACAGGATATGGGAGACTGGTCCTGTGCCTTCACAGTGGAAGAGAGCTGTGGTTATCCCCATTCTAAAGAGAGACAAAGATCCAACGCAGCTCAACAGCTATAGGCCAATATCTCTCACTAGCATCCTCGGGAAAACTATGGAGAGACTAATTATCAGCAGACTAAATTGGTTCTTAGATAATGAAAATATAATTGTTTAAGAACAGGCTGGATTTCGGAAAAACCGATCGACAACAGATCAGGTTACTCACCTCAGCCAAACTATTAAAGATGCTCTAGATAAAAGACATATCCTTACAGCAGTTTTTATTGATTTCAAGGGTGCCTATGACACGGTTTGGAGGGAGAAGCTCCACCAAAAACTGCTTGAAATCGGAGTGTGTGGGAGAATGCTCAAGTGGATAAGAGCTTTCACGGACCAACGCATCTGCAAAATCAGATTTGGAAATGATTTCTCAAAATTTTATAATTTATTAAAATTTTTAAAAATTTTAAAATTTTACAGGCCTCCGTCAGGGAGCAGCTAGCAGTTGTGTGCTGTTCAATATATTCATTAATGATATTGTTCCTGCTCTTAAGTCTATTAAAGATGTTCATTGTTTGCTCCTTGCCGATGACCTTGTCATCTGGACACAAGCATCTAAGAGAAATGCAAAAGCTACAATTGAAGTTAAACTTAACCAAGCCCTTGCCCTGCTTTCAAGTTGGAGCACTGAAAATAACATGACAGTGAATCTTCAGAAAACCAGCGTCCAGTCTTTCTCATTGACCCATCGGGGACTCTTTCCTGAACTAAAGTACAATAACACTAAGCTCTCCCATACAAATGAGCATCGTTACCTTGGAGTAACATTTGACAATAAGTTGAATTGGAAAGCTCACGTTGAATACATCACGGATCGTTTTCTTAAGAAAATACCCATTTTAAAGCGTCTAGCGGGTTCTCGCAGGGGATGTGCTAGATTAACGCTTAACATCACCTACAAGACTTTTATATTGCCTTTAATAACCTATTGCTGTGAACCACTTATAACAGCAAGCGATCAAATTATTCAGAAGCTGGAAGTTCTACCAAACCAATGTCTGCGACTCATCACTGGAGCTGTTAAAACGACACCTATCGATGCGTTGTTGCTTTTGACCGACACTGCACCAATAAAAGATACCATCGAAGGAAAGGCCCTAATTTTATATGAGAAATTGCTAAGAACCGCAAACAGTTCTTGGGTCATTAACAGTCCCAGCTCTAGAAATCTAAAGCCCCGAAATGGTTTTATCCAGTGTGTTCAAAAGTCCAGACAACCTTTAAATCTTCCAATTAATGTACAGGAAATAATTAAACCAGTAAACCCTCTAAGTATCCTGAATTTTGAAATAAACCTAGATCCCCAGGACAAGTTGTTCAAAAGTGACACTCCCCCAGATGTCTTGAGAGTATGTGCTTTGGAGACCATTGATTTGAGGTACCCAGAATCGGAGTGGCTACATGTCTTTACAGATGGTTCCTACTCTGATACTCAGTTGTCAGCCGGTGCAGGTGTACATTCAAAGTTGTTCAATTTTTATGCTTCTGCAGGGAACTACAGAACAGCATTTGACGGAAAGGTTGAGGCAATTCGGATTGCCCTAAAACAACTAGTGGCTCTTCATGATGTCTTTGACAGAGTGGTCCTGTTCTCTGATTCACAGGCTGCAATCCAGGCCATAAATTCAATCTCTCCCTCATCTTGTGAAATTCTCCATATCCAGGAATTCGTAGAAATTTTGACATCACGAAAGAAACGTGTTGTGCTCCAGTGGGTACCTGGGCACTATGGTATCCATGGAAACGAACAGGTGGACTTCTTCGCAAAGAGGGGCGCTGGGATTCTCCAGCTAAAACATACAGAGATCTCCTACCACAGTATAAAGCTACATCTAAAACAAGTTTTTAAAAGAACTCTTGCTTCCAGATTACAAGAAAGAATAAAAGCCAAGCGGTGGAAAGATGACCTCCTAAATATCACTCATGATCCCTGCCGTGAAGTTGTGGCACAGTTTCGACTCCTAACGGGCCACGACTGTCTGGCTGAACATTTACATCGCATTGGTATTCTAAATTCACCTGACTGTCCGCTCTGCATTTTGACAGAGCCCATGAATAGGACCCACCTCCGCCGCTGTGCTGCATTGCATTCCGGCTCTGAATCGTCGCTTTAATGGCAAGCCAGAGAACTTTTAGGGCAATGACTTCGGTCATTCTTTTTAGTTTATGTACTTTATTCACCTGTTTTGTTTTTGCATTTGTTTTCTGTGTTATTTCTTGTTTATGCCCTGCCATTGGAAGTAAAAAAACAAAAAAAATAATTATGGCACTTGATAAAAAAAAAAAACTAACTATAAATCATTATGGTAATTGATAAAAAAATAAACTACCTATAAATCATTATGGCAATTCATAAAAAATTTAAAACTTACTCTGCAAATAATTTCCACAATGTTTCCGAACAATAAATTTGGTTCTGGTCCAGGAATGTTCAGATCTTTGAAGAAAGAAAACCATTTCTTTCGATATCTGTAAAAAACTCAACATAAATGTATTTAAAATCTATTTGAACTTTTCTAAATCTTTGAAGACTAATAAAATGAAACTTTTGTGTTAAAAAATGTGTCTTATATAGTGTCTAAAGTTCTAAATTATATTAGTCAATACATATTCGAAATCAATAAAAATTGTCCTTTATATTTTAATAAAAGTTTTTTTTTTAATTTTGGACTTTCATGTTTTCAAATATCGAAATATTTAATCAAATATTTACATTGTTTAATATAAAATTTTCTACACTGTTTTGCAATTTTTTTTAAAAATAAAAAGCTTAAAAAATACAGCCCTTAAAACAAGAATGTTTATTTTATAAAAAAAAAAATATATAAATTTATGTTTAAAACGTATATGAATATATAAAATATGAATATATGTCTTAAAATCTTAAAAAAATATAATATATATAATATATAGTCATAATATAATATATAGTCATAACAAGGAATCAAATGTTATTTATTTAACAAAAAATTCCCATCTTCATTTAAAATATAAACCTGAAGCACTGATATAGTGTTTAAAAATGTTAACAAAGAAACGCATCTCAATAATACATATATAACAATCACATAGTCGCTTTGGTGAATGTCCGAAATATTTGTTATATCCGATTTGAAATTAATTTATTCGTTGATATTATTATATTTATTCGATATTTTAATATCTGCTGAGGATAAAGAGAAACATCAGTGTTCCGAGTACCGGTTAAATGCATACTGGGCACTTGACAAAAAAACAAACATTGATGTAGGGTATAGAGGGCAGAGGAACTCAACTATAATATATATTTCGGACATTTACCAAAGTGACAATGTGATTATCAACATTCAGTCAACAACCACCAGTTCCAGTCATTCACACACACACACACACGCATATATATATAAATATATATATATATATATGATCGGAGGAGCTCTAAACTCGCAACCATCGAACGAGATAGGGAAAGGAAAATGACGTCATTTTGACGTCACTCCAAGGGAAAACCTGTAACCTCGCGCTTGCGAACAGATTTTGCTAACGGGTTGCGATCTTCATTTTTCCTCCCATCTATATATATATATATATATATATATATATATATATATATATATTCACTATTAATGTTTCGCGATATCGTAATTCAACAAAATTTCAGAAAAATACGAATTTCTGACCATTCTCTTTAATAAAATTAATTAAAAAAAAGTTTTAAGTATGTTTTAGAGTTTACGATGATTTCCTTATTCATGAGAGATATTAGACATCTCAAAAAAAAATAATAAAGTTTGAAACATTGAAAAAATGCAAAAATGTAAAATTGATAAACATTATATATTTAAGAATGATCATTTACAGAAATAATGTCTTTTTTTGTTTAGAATAGTATGAAACAAATGATAGAGCATATGTTAAATTTTTTATTTATTTAAAATACATGCAAAAGGAATTATGATTTTGTACTTGTTTCTATTTGTTTTAAGCTTGATTACTTGAACTACTTGATTGGATGGTGAGCGAGGGTTTTTTAATATCCTTTCCATCTATTTTTAGAAAAAATAATATTGGTTTAAATATATACAAGTGCATTCTAAGTTCCTATTGAAGTGAATGTTTTTTGTGGGAAAAAAAATGGAGATCCGTAAATGTTGCTTGTTTTGGAGAAAGATTTCATGTACATACAAAGTGCTCTTTGATTTAATATGCTTTTTCATTTTCAAAAACAACTATAACCTTATTTTGTGTTTTAAATATATTTCTAAAAAATTCGAAAGTACTGTTTAATTTCTTTCTGATATATTAGAAAAATTAAACGAATTTGTAATTTTTTTTAGTTTACTTTTTTAAACGTTTAGAGAAGGTTGTTTATGAATCAGAATTGCTCTAAAAGTTTAAAAACGTATAACTATAGTATTTAAAAAAGAACTAAAAATATTTGTTAGAAAAAATATTGGCTTAAATTTATTTTAAAACCACATTCCTTAATGATGCATTTAATAGAAAGTAAGTTATAAATAAAACTTAACGCGAAAGCTATATAAAGCATGTTGAAATTGTGAATTATCGGTTATGATTAGTAGATAGGACAGATTTGGAATATTGCATATTTGAATTACAAATATGAAAATTCCTTTAAAAACTATAATTAATGCAAATATTGTAAATCTTCATTAAGGTTTGTTGAAAAATTTGATTTGATCAACGATTAAAAATCTTTTTAAGAGAATTCGTATACTTCAAAATAATAATGCAACTCTAATGGAAAGTATTGTCTGGATTTGAAAAAATAATATATTTTGCCCATTTTCTATATCAAATTATTATTTTTGTTTTATTTTTCTATGTAATTATATCGTATTTTGGGATCAATAATTAAAATAAAAAGAGTTATGAGAATTATTTTTCGTTTTGGGTTGATTTAAGTTGGGTTTGGAATAAACTAATATTTTCGGTTCAGATATTTTATATAATATTGATACTTTTGAATTTTGATCGAGAACAAGTAGCAGCAAGTTTTATATTTGACCGTGAACTGCCAACCCAATTGCTTGGGTTTACGACTACTAATCTTCAACTCCGTAGCATGAAATTCTGAACCCACTCCAGAAGACAAGGAAACTCCTAGATCAAGTAATGGGAGAAATTTGCCTTCGTGGAGGACTTTTTAAAGGAACCTCCCCGCATTTGCGTTACATGGAGAGGAAAACCACGTAAACCTCTCAGGGTTAGCCTCATGCAAGTGGATTCTAACTCATTATTCGCCTATCACTGAGGATATTTTACGTCAGCACTGTGGTCGAAGCAAGTGGAATTCGTATCGCTGGGATTCGAACCCGGTTCACCTCATTGGAAGGCGAACGCTCTTCTCTTTACCTTCTTCTTTTAAGGTCCTTCATATTTAACATCTGTTAAAAAATACTTAACAAGTATTATAATGAAAAGACTCACAATAGAAAATTAACACGATTTCTTAGTACCATAAAGAATTTCATGAAATATGTAGATAAAAATTCCAAAATACAAATTGAGGTAAATTTCTCCTGATTCATGATTCAATTTATTCGTCAGATCCCTTAACTATGAGAAAGAAAATAGAGAAATTATAACAACTCTATTATGAAATCTTATATTTTTGCATTTTTTTTGTAATTACAAATTTTTATAACATATGTGTGAAAACTTCTAACGTGATGTATGAAAAACTTTCAGATACAGAAAATGCAAAGGAATCAATTATTAAGAACTGTGAAGGAGAAAATAAAACATTTTTTATAATTACAAGGTTTTATTACGTATTTTAAACTTTGTGAAAACTTCTATCAACATGTATCAAAAACTTTCAGATTCGGAAAATGCAAAGGAGTCATTTATTAAAAATTGTGAAGGAGAAAATAAAGCATTTTTTATAATTACAAGGTTTTATTACGTATTTTAAACTTTGTGAAAACTTCTATCATGATGTATCAAAAACTTTCAGATTCAGAAAATGCAAGGGAGTCAATTATTAAAAATTGTGAAGGAGAAAATAAAGCACTTTTTATAATTACAATGTTTGATTACGCATTTTAAACTTTGTGAAAACTTCTATCATGGTGTATCAAAAACTTTCGGATTCAGAAAATGCAAAGGAATCAATTATTAAGAATTGTGAAGGAGAAAATAAAACATTTTTTATAATTACAAGGTTTTATTACGTATTTTAAACTTTGTGAAAACTTCTATCATGATGTATTAAAAACTTTCGGATTCAGAAAATGCAAAGGATTCAATTATTAAGAATTGTGAAGGGGAAAATAAAACATTTTTTATAATACAAGTTTTTATTACATATTTGTGAAAACTTCTAATATGACGTAACAAAAACTTTCAGATTCAGAAAATGCAAAGGAATTACTTATTAAAAATTTTGAAAATAACGCATTAAAGTTGTTTGATGGAATACTTACAATAACCAAAGAGCACAGATAACGGCTATCAAGGCAACATACATGATTGCAGATAAATAGAAAGTGAGAATAAAATCCTTCAAACTTCATGTTATAAATATATTTATCATTAGATTACATGAAGCATATTTTCCTCTTATCTTCTTCGCCTTTGTTTAATTATCATGTGACCCGAAAACACATTTTGTAATATATTATTCGCGCCAACCGAACTGTGTAGGGGAACTGTCCTTATATCAGAAAGGTCCTGGGTTCGGCAAGACATGGATGTTCTTTTCTTCTCTGTACTATCTGTCCTCACTGCGAGAGCGACGTTGGCCCACCTAATATGGTGCCCCTGAATGAGAGGCCAACAAATCGCCCTGTATATGCCTGAATTGACGGATGTTAACACAGGTGGGCATTGGAAAAAAAAATATATATATATATATACTATCGCAAACATGCTAATTAATCCACACACGTGGTAGCTTAATTGATGAAATTAAACAGAAGAACGGTTCTTTTTTGATAAGCAAACTTTAATAGATTCTGTTTATTAACAGTTCGAAATATGGGGGGGGGGGTAAATGTTTATTCGGGGAAGTGTTCCAAATACTCTTACTGCAAATTTACTTTCTGCGTTTCACAATAGTTAAGCACAAGAATCAAACAAACTTTTGCACATTTAGTCAAACATAAAACGCAATATGTTTCACAATTTATTCAACTCTAAATCTGCTGAAAATAAAAGGGTTTAAAGTTACCCTCCATTCAACCACAGGGATTAATTTAGTTTAGTTTTAACTCACTTTTGCAAATACTTTACACTTTAAAATGCTTGATTTAATGCGTATTTTTCGAGATATTTGATGATATCCATATTTTTTGAACCCCCTGTAGGAAAATTAAACATTTTTTGGAGTTTTGTTGAAAATAATAAAAATATGAATTTGACTGAAAACATAATAAAATTAGAAAATCCCATTAAAAACGAAGCGATATATATATATATATATATATATATATATATATAATGATTCGAATCCCGCTCAGGGCATGGATGTTTCTTTCTCTCTCTGTGTTGTTCTCTTTTGTGTGATGTGTGAATGTCTCCCACCCTATAAACGGGTAAGTGTGGCGTGGGTAATATTGCTTGCCGCCGTGACTTAGGTTCACAGGTGTCCACTAGGTAACGATAAATGAGCAACATTTCCGCCATCTTCCGAGGTGAAGAACGAAAGTTCAGTGCCTGCCATGAAAAAAAAAAGTTTTTATACATATATAAATAGTTCACTCATATGCTGTTGTCGTGGAAGATTTTTTTCACTTTAAAATATTTTAGTGTGATACTACTTCAGACCAAGATGGTAAGTGTTTCATTACAGCAATATTCTTATACGCTACTTTACCCTAACACTTGGTGGTAAGTAGCCATTTTTGTTATTCACTAATACTAAAATTAGAGTAAGATAAGATACTACAAAAATCTGTAAAGTTATTTTTGAAATACAAGTAAGAAACATTAATTTTGAGAATGAATACATTCACTAATTCTTAAAATAAAATTAGTTTCTGAATCAAACATAAGCGCAGAAAGAATATGAAAAACAATATAATTACACTTATTTCACAACTAATAAACATAGCGTCGCTTCTCTTGATGTATATCAACCTAGAAGACTCACCAGTGCATTCTAAATGGAGAAAGAAATTCTGGTAAAATTACCATACTATAAGGTAAAGACATTTCTGGTAAAGAAAACCGTAATTCTAAGTAATAAAACCAAAATCTAAGGTTAGATAAGAAACCGTTTTTTTTTTAAATAAATATCAGGCATATCCGGCTGGTTTCGATAGTTAAAATATTTTTATTTTTCCCTAAATTTTAGAAAAATATTTTTTGAAACACATTTTTTTTTTCTTTTGCAAGCTTTTTTTTCTCTCCTTGTTTTGGGGGAACAGAAACTTCTCTCTAATTTTAAGAAAAATACATTGATTTGCGAATAGGAATTCTTTTTATAAAAGGAGTAAACTAAAGTACTGATCATTATTTTGTGCTCTATTATGTTCACACTAATTATTTATACATAATTGTTCACCTTTGCATCGAAGATTATTTAAAAAATCAGTTCATAGGCCTCTTATACCAGTACCAACAGTGAACTACATATTTTATGAATGCATACTAATGAGTAATATAAACATATGTATAATTAGCGTGACTTTAAAATTGACCTTAAAGAGGAAAGAAATTTTGAGCAACTTTCTAAGTCATTAAATGTTTTCTCCAAAACTAGACAAATATGAAACTCGCTGGAAAAAACCATAAGTTCAGCAGAAATTAAATCAATTCATAGGCCTATAATTGCGGAAATTTGCTGAAAAAGAACCTTAAGTGCAGCAGAAATAAAATCAATTCAAAGGCCTATAGTTACTGAAATTTGCTGGAACCTTAAGTACAGCAGGAATAAAATCAATTCATACGCCTATAGTTACTAAATCAAACTTTTTTATAATACGGTCCTAAAGTTTCAGGATAGAACCCGAGTAACTGAATACAGAAATAGTTATGGGAAACCTGTAAATTGTTTCAAAAAATGTCATTTATGGCCAAAATGATTAGATAAGGTATTGCTCTTAAAAACTACATTTTCTTTGTGGCTAACTACAACTACTTTATTACAATTGCAGTTAACAAATACTTTTTTTAAATCTAGCAACTACAAACTAGTTTCGAAATGTAGTCACTACTACGCAACTTATAGAAGACAAACGTAACTGGAGAACTTAATTTTCAGGGGGCGCACAATCTGGTTCTGCAGGTTATTGTCTATATATATATACCCAAGACTGTGTTAAATAGCGCTAAAATGAGGAAATTCGAAGTCAATATTCTTTATTATAACAAAAGCCTATATCTCCTTTTAATATTGACCCATAATATTTATATTAGACTAGGTATTATATTACCTTTTACTAATGTACGCTACCAGGGGAAACAATTATAGGCTTAATAGGGGGCCCACAAAGTGGTCCTAAAGGTTACTGTGTATATATACATATAAAGATAGTGTTAAATAGCGCTAAAATGAGGAAATTCGAAGTCGATATTCTTTATTATAATCTCCTTTTAATATTGACCCATAATATTTATATTGGACTACGTGTTATATTACCGTGTACTTATGTAACCTAACAGGGAAGAAAATATACGCTTAATAGGGGGTCTACAATGTGGTCCTATTGGTTACTATATATATAGTAAGCAATATATGGTAATATATATATATATATATATATATATATATACATATATATATATATACATAAGTTCAAAATGAAGATAAAACAAAGGTAAATTACAGACAAATGAAAAAAAGGGGGGGAAATAATAATAATAGCAAACAAATAATAATAATAACAACAAAAAAAAGGATAAAGTTTTTTTAAAAAACCGGAAAATAAAAGATATAATCTTTTAATCAGCCCACACGATTATATCCGAAAAAGAGTGCTTTCTAATATTGTATCAATATAGCCAAAGCAAAATATATCAATACAATAGTGTGAGGAGCACTAAAAATTTTTTTTACAAAAATTACGACAAATAAAATTAAACACGATAAGTAAAAATAACACGTAAAAACAGAAAATAAAATATAAAGGAAGAGCAGAATAAAACAAAATCTATAAAGCGAGCAGTGAAATATAATGAACTTACATGAACGGGAAATTTTTCAAGAATGATTTAAAATGTTTACGTAACAAGATTACCAGATTGCAAAACATTGAAAACAAAAGCGCAAATTGAGTATAACTAGAGGAGTTTAAAGTGCGTTCTTGCTGCATTACTGAAGTGCGTTTGATTTGTTAGTTACCAAGGATGGGCCAGAAAACGGATGTGCGTGAGGTAATATTATACTGGATAATTTAAAGAAGTTGACTATAAATAATTTTAGAAAATGAATATTTATTTAAGAAAAAAATATAAAATGGAAAAGAGAAAGAAACATGAATTGCCAGTTTTGCACATAATTTTAGCCACGGATTTGCCCGAAATGGATTTGCACATGGAAAAATTATATAAATTGACAAAGAAATCTTTTTAGTAAATAATTTTAGCCGCGGATTTGCCCGAAATGGATTTGCACATGGAAAAATTGTATAATTTAACAAAGAAATTTATTAGTAAATAATTATACCCACGGATTTTCCCGAAATGGATTTGCACATGGAAAAATTACATAAATTAACAAAGAAAAAATAAAAAAAGAAAAACAACTTATTTTAGTAAATAATTTTAGCCACGGATTTGCCCAAAATGGGTTTGCACATGGAAAAATTTTATAAATTAATAAAAAAATTTTTTAGTAAATAATTTTAGCCACGGATTTGCCCGAAATGGATTTGCGCATGGAAAAATATTATAAATTAACAAAGGAATTTTTTAGTAAAGGAATTTTTTAGTAAATAATTTTGACCAAGGATTTGCCCGAAATGGATTTGCACAAGGAAAAATTATACAAATTAAGGAAGAAATTATTAGTAAAAAATTTTTTTGGCCACGGATTTACCCGAAATGGATTTGCACATGGGAAAATTGTATAGATTAACAAAGAAAATTTTGAGTAAATATATTTACAAAATATGCGATTAACTCAATGATTTTATATAGAATTTAAAAACTTTAGTTGGGTATCTATTGTTTTAATCAAATTTTGAAAGAGTTTATCGATTTGTTTTTTGGATAAATAAATATTACTACATATTCTTTTAATTCTATTAATTTCATTAAAAGTAGTATTTAAATAGATGCTCCTAGAAATATTAGAATTCCAAGTAATTAGTGTATTTATATTAAAATTAAAATCATTTCTTTTATCGTATAAATCAACAAAGCGGATATTTTCTTCTTTTATAATACCAAAATCCAAAAAATTGAAATGAATATTATAATCATTATTACGAAGCAAGATTAATTCCTCGGGGTAAATATCATTTAATAAAATAGTATAGTCTTGAAAATTAAAGATAATTAAGTCATCAATATATCTAAAAACAAAATTAATACTAAGAGTGTAATTTTTTTCATAATAATGCAAAAATAAGTTAGCTAAGTGAGATGAATAATTAGAACCTTGTGGTATTCCATCAATTGCAGCTTATGCGCAATAAATGATACTTATTGTTTTTCTTAATTGTTTTCTGTTTTTTTTGTATTTATTTTTTTTGCTGTATATATATACATACATACATACATATATATATATATATATATATATATATATATATATATATACAGGGTGGTCCCGAATTCATGGTACAAACTTTAATGGTAGGTACAGGACATTGTAACAATGATTTATTGTATAAACAGGGGAAATAAAAGGAAAGAGAAATGGAGTGATCGGTTGGTATCATTGCCGGTAGAGGGCAGTAGATGTCTAGCCGCCGTTGAAAATGATGCATCGCAGTAGGGAAAAGCGCCATTCACAATTGTTCTGCCGTAGACGATGGGTGACTTTACGTATGCAGAAAAAGCAGACATGCATTACATGTACCGCCGTGCAAATGGTAACGGCAGAGCTGCGTTACGAATGTATCGCTCGGAGTATCCTGATCGACGAATGCCGGATCATAGAATTTTTCAACGGTTACATCGTCAACTTTATGAAACAGGTGCGTTCGACGTCAACAGACATGACGCTGGTCGATTAAGAGCTGTACGCACTCCAATGCTGGAAGAAAGGATCTTGAACATTGTGGCTGATAGACCCGAGTCAAGCACAAGAACTGTTGCGCGTGACGTAGGTGTGAGTCATCAGACTGTATGCAGAGTGTTAAACGAAAATCGCTTACACCCCTTCCATTTTCAGAAAGTACAAGCATTGAATCCGGCAGATTATCCTCTCCGCGTGAACTTCTGCCTGTGGGATTTCGGATTTCGTAGGTGATGTGCTATTTACAGATGAAGCGACATTTTCACGCGAGGGTGTCTTTAATGCGCACAATTCCCATGTGTGGGCAACCGATAATCCACATGCAACGCGTCCACATGCGTTTCAACAACGTTTCTGTATTAATGTGTGGGCTGGTATTGTGAATGAATTTTTGATTGGCCCATACTTACTACCCACGCGACTCAGTGGCGGAAGCTATCTTATTTTTCTGAAAGAAGTGTAACCACAACTGCTGCACGATGTTCCGCCATTCGTAACCGCATGTGGTTTCAGCACGATGGGGCGCCAGCACACTTCAGCATTGATGTACGGAATTACCTGAATGCCACGTTTGGTGCTCGATGGAATGGGCGTGGTGGACCAATCCCTTGGCCACCCAGATCTCCCGATTTATCGAGCCTCGATTACTTTTTATGGGGACATCTAAAGCATCTTGTTTATGAGACTCCAGTTGACTCAGATGAGGGTCTCGTCGCTCGCATATCTGTAGCTGCTGCAGGTGTGCGTGAAATACCAGGCATCTTTGAACGTGTACGCCAATCGCTCCACCGACGCTGTCAAGCATGTATCGCTTCAGGTGGACGCAATTTTGAACACTTACTGTAAACATGACACTTGTCAACAACGCTTTCAATAAAATCTTGGTATTTCCTTTCGGCCGTTATTTCTCCTGTTTACGCCTCACCGCGTCACTTGCGACTATACATTCCTATACAATAAATTATTGTTACAATGTCCTGTACCTACCATTAAGGTTTGTACCATGAATTCGAGACCACCCTGTAAATATATTTTTATATAAATATATATATAAGAGGGTGTGAAATAGCGCTAAAATGAGGAAATTCGAAGTCAATATTCTATACTACAACAAAAGTCTATATCTCCGCTTAATATTGACACAATATATTTATATTGAATTTGATATTATATTACCGTTAACTTACGTTACCCTACCAGGGGAGAAAATTAAAACGAGGCCCACAATGTGGTCCTATTTGTAACTATGTATATAAATGTATTTAAGTCTGTGTTAAATTGCGCTAAAATGAGGAAATTCGAAGTCAGTATTCTTTATTTTAACAAAAGCCTATATCTCCGCTTAATATTGACCCATAATTTTTATATTAGACCCTTTTATATTACCGTGTACTAATGTACCCTACTAGGGGAAACAATTATGCGCTTAATAGGGGGCGCACAATCTCGTTCTGTTGGTTACTGTCTATATATATACCTTAGACTGTGTTAAATAGTGTTAAAATGAGAAAATTCGAAATCATTCTATAGTATAACAAAGGCCTATATCTCCTTTTATTATTGACCTATAATATTTATATTGGACTACGTGTTATATTACTGTGTACTTACTACCAGTGAAGAAAATTAGAGGCTTAATAGGGGGCCCAAAATGTGGTCCTATTGGTTACTATATATATATAGTAACAAATATATGGTAATATATATGTTATATATGTATATATAGATAAATAGTAACCAATATATATATATATAATAGGGTGTTAAATAGCGTTAAAATGAGAAAATTCGAAGTCAATATTCTTTATTTTATTGAAAGGCTATATCTCCGCTTAATATTGACACATAATTTTTATATTGGACCTGATATTATATTACCGTGCACTAATGTACCCTACCAGGGGAAACAATTATAGGCTTAATAGGGTGCCCACAATGTGGTCCTTTAGGTTACTGTGTATATATGTATACCTAAGACGGTGCTTACCAGCACTAAAATGAGAAAATTTTAAGTCATTCTGTATTGTAACAAAGACCTATATATCCCCTTAATATTGACCCATAATATTTATATTGTACCTGGAAATATATTATCGTGTACTTATGTACCCTACCAGGGGAGAAAATTATAATTTAATAGAGAGCCTACAATGTGGTCCTATTGGTTACAATGTATATACGTACCTAAGACAGTGTTAAATAGCGTTAAAATGAAAAAACGTCAGTCAGTATTCTTTATTAAAACAAAAGCCTATATCTCCCCTTAATACTGACCCATAATATTCATATTGGACTAGGTATTACATTATCGTATGCTAATGTACTCTACCAGGGGAAATAATTATAGGCTTAAAAGCGGTCCACAATATGGTCCTATAAGTTACTGTGTATATATACCTATAAAAATTGTGTTAAATAGCGCTAAAATGAGGAAATTCGAAGTCAGTATTCTTTATTATAACAAAAGCTATATCTCCGCTTAATATAGACTCAAAATGTTTATATTGGACCTGATATTTTAATACCGTGTACTAATGTACCCTACTAAGGGAAACAATTATAGGCTTGATAGGTGGCCCACAATGTGGTTCTGTAGGTTACTGAGTATATATACTCCTAAGACTGTGTTAAAATGAGAAAATTCGAAGTCATTTATATTATAACAAAGGCCTGTATCCCCTTTTAGTATTGGCCCATAATATTTATATTGCAAAAGGTATTATATTATCGTATACTGATGTACCCTACCAGGGAAAACAATTATAGGCTTTATAGGGGGCCCACATTATGGACCTAAAGTATACTATATTAGGAGTGTGTTTAATAACGCTAAAATGAGGAAATTCGAATTCAGAATTCTTGATTATTACAAAATCCTATTTCTCCGCTTAATATTGACCCATAATATTTATTTGGGACCTTGCATTATATTACCGAATACTAATGTATCCTACCAGGGGAAACAATTAAAGGCTTAATAGGGGACCCTCAATGTGGTCCTATAGGTTACTGTATATATATATATATATATAAACTGCTGTTTGTAGAAAATGCAACACCATGAAGGAATCATCAGAATCAAATGAAATTCGCAGCAAATGTCAATTATAGGATATTATGCAAATTAATAAAGTTTCAGAGCCATCGCGCGTGCGTGGCGCGCGCAGCGCCCTCTGAATTGATGCTGAAAGCGTATAAATAAAGTGCTGTAGCGGGACGTTGAAAATAGTCTATGATTATTTGTTAGTGGCAAACGTTTAGTGAGACCTGAGTATGCCTCCACGACGGAAGAATAAGAAATTCAAGCAACTTACGGAGTTTGAACGAGGGAGGATAATCGGCCTTCGAGAAGGAGGATTTTCCTATCGCGCAATAGCAGCTCGTATGCAGCGGAACAGTTCCACAGTGATGCGAGTTTGGAAGCAGTGGACCGACGAGCACCGAACAACTCGAAAAACAGGCACTGGACGACAGAAGGTGACGTCAGAGCGCGATGATCGACACCTGCTCCGCATGGCGGTGAATGATCGCACAGCTTCCTCCAGGCAGCTGGCAGCACATTGGTCTACTGCTACAGGTGTACAATTGTCGGCTTCGTCAATTCGTCGTCGTCTGCTGCGCCGTGGATTGCGTGCAAGGGTGCCATTATACAGGATTCCCCTCACGGCGGATCATCGACGGCTGCGTCGGCAGTGGGCTCTTGAGCACAGAGACTGGCGAGCTGATTGGCACCAAGTTGTCTTTTCAGATGAATCACGCTTCAATTTGTGGACCCATGATGGCCGTGTTCGTGTTAGACGTTATGCCGGTCAACGCTGCCTTCCTGAGTGTATTATTGAACGACATAGTGGTCGAACACCCGGAGTTATGGTCTGGGGTGCAATTTCGTATCATGGACGATCCAATTTGATACGAATTGAGGGTAATCTCAATAGCAACAGATACGTCCGTGAAGTGCTACAGCCCGAAGTCGTTCCTTTCCTTCAAGGCATCCCTGGAGCTATCTTTCAGCAGGATAATGCACGCCCACATGTTGCGCGGACTGTTAGAGACTTCTGTTCAGCACAACGCATGCAACTTCTTCCTTGGCCTGCTTATTCGCCGGATATGTCGCCTATTGAGCACGTGTGGGATATGGTTGGTCGGCGTCTCACTCGTGATCCGCGTCCTGCAGTTTCCAAAGACGAACTTTGGTTGCGCATACAAGCGATATGGAATTCTCTTCCTCAAGCAGATATTCAACATCTGTTTGACTCCATGCCACGTCGTATAGCAGCACTTATTGCAGCGCGTGGTGGCTGCACCAAATACTGATTTCGGACGCTTAATTTGTTTCTTTTGTTTTGAAAATTTCATCATTTATTTGTATCAGTACAAGTCGTTTCTGCATTAAATTTCATTTGATTCTGATGATTCTTTCATGGTGTTGCATTTTCTACAAACAGCAGTTTATATATATATATATATACCAAAGACTGTGTAAAATAGCGTTAAAATGAGGAAATTCGAAGTCAATATTCTATAATATAACATTAGCCTATATATCCCCTTAATATTAACCCATAATATTTGTATTGAACCTGGTATTATATTACCGTGAACTTATGAACCCTACCAGGGGAGAGAATTATAGGCTTAATAGAAGGCCCACAATGTGGTTTTGTAGGTTACTGAGTATATATACACCTAATACTCTGTTAAATTGCGTTAAAATGAGAAAATTCGAAGTCAATCTATAATATAACAAAGGCCTATATCTCCTTTTAATATTGACCCATAATATTTATATTGAACCTGGTGTTATATTACCGTGTACTTATGTACCGTACTTAAGGAAACAATTATAGGCATCATAGAAGGCCCACAATGTGGTTTTGTAGGTTACTGAGTATATATACACCTAATACTCTGTTAAATTGCGTTAAAATGAGAAAATGCGAAGTCAATCTATAATATAACAAAGGCCTATATCTCCTTTTAATATTGACCCATAATATTTATATTGGACCTGGTGTTATATTACCGTGTACTTATGTACCGTACTTAAGGAAACAATTATAGGCTTCATAGAAGGCCCACAATGTGGTTTTGTAGGTTACTGAGTATATATACACCTTATACTCTGTTAAATTGCGTTAAAATGAGAAAATTCGAAGTCAATCTATAATATAACAAAGGCCTATATCTCCTTTTAATATTGACCCATAATATTTATATTGGACCTGGTGTTATATTACCGTGTACTTATGTACCGTACTTAAGAAAACAATTATTGGCTTCATAGAAGGCCCACAATGTAGTTTTGTAGGTTACTGAGTATATATACACCTAATACTCTGTTAAATTGCGTTAAAATGAGAAAATTCGAAGTCAATCTATAATATAACAAAGGCCTATATCTCCTTTTAATATTGACCCATAATATTTATATTGGACCTGGTGTTATATTACCGTGTACTTATGTACCGTACTTAAGGAAACAATTATAGGCTTCATAGAAGGCCCACAATGTGGTTTTGTAGGTTACTGAGTATATATACACATTATACTCTGTTAAATTGCGTTAAAATGAGAAAATTCGAAGTCAATCTATAATATAACAAAGGCCTATATCTCCTTTTAATATTGACCCATAATATTTATATTGGACTACGTGTTATATTACTGTGTACTTACTTCCAGTGAAGAAAATTAGAGGCTTAATAGGGGGCCCAAAATGTGGTCCTATTGGTTACTATATATATATAGTAACAAATATATGGTAATATATATGTTATATATGTATATATAGATAAATAGTAACCAATATATATATATATATAATAGGGTGTTAAATAGCGTTAAAATGAGAAAATTCGAAGTCAATATTCTTTATTTTATTGAAAGGCTATATCTCCGCTTAATATTGACACATAATTTTTATATTGGACCTGATATTATATTACCGTGCACTAATGTACCCTACCAGGGGAAACAATTATAGGCTTAATAGGGTGCCCACAATGTGGTCCTTTAGGTTACTGTGTATATATGTATACCTAAGACGGTGCTTACCAGCACTAAAATGAGAAAATTTTAAGTCATTCTGTATTGTAACAAAGACCTATATATCCCCTTAATATTGACCCATAATATTTATATTGTACCTGGAAATATATTATCGTGTACTTATGTACCCTACCAGGGGAGAAAATTATAATTTAATAGAGGGCCTACAATGTGGTCCTATTGGTTACAATGTATATACGTACCTAAGACAGTGTTAAATAGCGTTAAAATGAAAAAACGTCAGTCAGTATTCTTTATTAAAACAAAAGCCTATATCTCCCCTTAATACTGACCCATAATATTCATATTGGACTAGGTATTATATTATCGTATACTAATGTACTCTACCAGGGGAAATAATTATAGGCTTAAAAGCGGTCCACAATGTGGTCCTATAAGTTACTGTGTATATATACCTATAAAAATTGTGTTAAATAGCGCTAAAATGAGGAAATTCGAAGTCAGTATTCTTTATTATAACAAAAGCTATATCTCCGCTTAATATAGACTCAAAATGTTTATATTGAACCTCATATTTTAATACCGTGTACTAATGTACCCTACTAAGGGAAACAATTATAGGCTTGATAGGTGGCCCACAATGTGGTTCTGTAGGTTACTGAGTATATATACTCCTAAGACTGTGTTAAAATGAGAAAATTCGAAGCCATTTATATTATAACAAAGGCCTGTATCCCCTTTTAGTATTGGCCCATAATATTTATATTGCAAAAGGTATTATATTATCGTATACTGATGTACCCTACCAGGGAAAACAATTTTAGGCTTTATAGGGGGCCCACAATATGGACCTAAAGTATACTATATTAGGAGTGTGTTTAATAACGCTAAAATGAGGAAATTCGAATTCAGAATTCTTGATTATTACAAAATCCTATTTCTCCGCTTAATATTGACCCATAATATTTATTTGGGACCTTGCATTATATTACCGAATACTAATGTATCCTACCCGGGGAAACAATTAAAGGCTTAATAGGGGACCCTCAATGTGGTCCTATAGGTTACTGTATATATATATATATATATATATATATATATACCAAAGACTGTGTAAAATAGCGTTAAAATGAGGAAATTCGAAGTCAATATTCTATAATATAACATTAGCCTATATATCCCCTTAATATTGACCCATAATATTTGTATTGAACCTGGTATTATATTACCGTGAACTTATGAACCCTACCAGGGGAGAGAATTATAGGCTTAATAGAAGGCCCACAATGTGGTTTTGTAGGTTACTGAGTATATATACACCTAATACTCTGTTAAATTGCGTTAAAATGAGAAAATTCGAAGTCAATCTATAATATAACAAAGGCCTATATCTCCTTTTAATATTGACCCATAATATTTATATTGAACCTGGTGTTATATTACCGTGTACTTATGTACCGTACTTAAGGAAACAATTATAGGCTTCATAGAAGGCCTACAATGTGGTTTTGTAGGTTACTGAGTATATATACACCTAATACTGTGTTAAATTGCGTTAAAATGAGAAAATGCGAAGTCAATCTATAATATAACAAAGGCCTATATCTCCTTTTAATATTGACCCATAATATTTATATTGGACCTGGTGTTATATTACCGTGTACTTATGTACCGTACTTAAGAAAACAATTATTGGCTTCATAGAAGGCCCACAATGTAGTTTTGTAGGTTACTGAGTATATATACACCTAATACTCTGTTAAATTGCGTTAAAATGAGAAAATTCGAAGTCAATCTATAATATAACAAAGGCCTATATCTCCTTTTAATATTGACCCATAATATTTATATTGGACCTGGTGTTATATTACCGTGTACTTATGTACCGTACTTAAGGAAACAATTATAGGCTTCATAGAAGGCCCACAATGTGGTTTTGTAGGTTACTGAGTATATATACACATTATACTCTGTTAAATTGCGTTAAAATGAGAAAATTCGAAGTCAATCTATAATATAACAAAGGCCTATATCTCCTTTTAATATTGACCCATAATATTTATATTGGACTACGTGTTATATTACTGTGTACTTACTTCCAGTGAAGAAAATTAGAGGCTTAATAGGGGGCCCAAAATGTGGTCCTATTGGTTACTATATATATATAGTAACAAATATATGGTAATATATATGTTATATATGTATATATAGATAAATAGTAACCAATATATATATATATATAATAGGGTGTTAAATAGCGTTAAAATGAGAAAATTCGAAGTCAATATTCTTTATTTTATTGAAAGGCTATATCTCCGCTTAATATTGACACATAATTTTTATATTGGACCTGATATTATATTACCGTGCACTAATGTACCCTACCAGGGGAAACAATTATAGGCTTAATAGGGTGCCCACAATGTGGTCCTTTAGGTTACTGTGTATATATGTATACCTAAGACGGTGCTTACCAGCACTAAAATGAGAAAATTTTAAGTCATTCTGTATTGTAACAAAGACCTATATATCCCCTTAATATTGACCCAAAATATTTATATTGTACCTGGAAATATATTATCGTGTACTTATGTACCCTACCAGGGGAGAAAATTATAATTTAATAGAGGGCCTACAATGTGGTCCTATTGGTTACAATGTATATACGTACCTAAGACAGTGTTAAATAGCGTTAAAATGAAAAAACGTCAGTCAGTATTCTTTATTAAAACAAAAGCCTATATCTCCCCTTAATACTGACCCATAATATTCATATTGGACTAGGTATTATATTATCGTATACTAATGTACTCTACCAGGGGAAATAATTATAGGCTTAAAAGCGGTCCACAATGTGGTTCTATAAGTTACTGTGTATATATACCTATAAAAATTGTGTTAAATAGCGCTAAAATGAGGAAATTCGAAGTCAGTATTCTTTATTATAACAAAAGCTATATCTCCGCTTAATATAGACTCAAAATGTTTATATTGAACCTCATATTTTAATACCGTGTACTAATGTACCCTACTAAGGGAAACAATTATAGGCTTGATAGGTGGCCCACAATGTGGTTCTGTAGGTTACTGAGTATATATACTCCTAAGACTGTGTTAAAATGAGAAAATTCGAAGCCATTTATATTATAACAAAGGCCTGTATCCCCTTTTAGTATTGGCCCATAATATTTATATTGCAAAAGGTATTATATTATCGTATACTGATGTACCCTACCAGGGAAAACAATTTTAGGCTTTATAGGGGGCCCACAATATGGACCTAAAGTATACTATATTAGGAGTGTGTTTAATAACGCTAAAATGAGGAAATTCGAATTCAGAATTCTTGATTATTACAAAATCCTATTTCTCCGCTTAATATTGACCCATAATATTTATTTGGGACCTTGCATTATATTACCGAATACTAATGTATCCTACCCGGGGAAACAATTAAAGGCTTAATAGGGGACCCTCAATGTGGTCCTATAGGTTACTGTATATATATATATATATATATATATACCAAAGACTGTGTAAAATAGCGTTAAAATGAGGAAATTCGAAGTCAATATTCTATAATATAACATTAGCCTATATATCCCCTTAATATTGACCCATAATATTTGTATTGAACCTGGTATTATATTACCGTGAACTTATGAACCCTACCAGGGGAGAGAATTATAGGCTTAATAGAAGGCCCACAATGTGGTTTTGTAGGTTACTGAGTATATATACACCTAATACTCTGTTAAATTGCGTTAAAATGAGAAAATTCGAAGTCAATCTATAATATAACAAAGGCCTATATCTCCTTTTAATATTGACCCATAATATTTATATTGAACCTGGTGTTATATTACCGTGTACTTATGTACCGTACTTAAGGAAACAATTATAGGCTTCATAGAAGGCCTACAATGTGGTTTTGTAGGTTACTGAGTATATATACACCTAATACTGTGTTAAATTGCGTTAAAATGAGAAAATGCGAAGTCAATCTATAATATAACAAAGGCCTATATCTCCTTTTAATATTGACCCATAATATTTATATTGGACCTGGTGTTATATTACCGTGTACTTATGTACCGTACTTAAGGAAACAATTATAGGCTTCATAGAAGGCCCACAATGTGGTTTTGTAGGTTACTGAGTATATATACACCTTATACTCTGTTAAATTGCGTTAAAATGAGAAAATTCGAAGTCAATCTATAATATAACAAAGGCCTATATCTCCTTTTAATATTGACCCATAATATTTATATTGGACCTGGTGTTATATTACCGTGTACTTATGTACCGTACTTAAGGAAACAATTATTGGCTTCATAGAAGGCCCACAATGTGGTTTTGTAGGTTACTGAGTATATATACACCTAATACTCTGTTAAATTGCGTTAAAATGAGAAAATGCGAAGTCAATCTATAATATAACAAAGGCCTATATCTCCTTTTAATATTGACCCATAATATTTATATTGGACCTGGTGTTATATTACCGTGTATTTATGTACCGTACTTAAGGAAACAATTATAGGCTTCATAGAAGGCCCACAATGTGGTTTTGTAGGTTACTGAGTATATATACACCTTATACTCTGTTAAATTGCGTTAAAATGAGAAAATTCGAAGTCAATCTATAATATAACAAAGGCCTATATCTCCTTTTAATATTGACCCATAATATTTATATTGGACCTGGTGTTATATTACCGTGTACTTATGTACCGTACTTAAGGAAACAATTATTGGCTTCATAGAAGGCCCACAATGTGGTTTTGTAGGTTACTGAGTATATATACACCTAATACTCTGTTAAATTGCGTTAAAATGAGAAAATGCGAAGTCAATCTATAATATAACAAAGGCCTATATCTCCTTTTAATATTGACCCATAATATTTATATTGGACCTGGTGTTATATTACCGTGTATTTATGTACCGTACTTAAGGAAACAATTATAGGCTTCATAGAAGGCCCACAATGTGGTTTTGTAGGTTACTGAGTATATATACACCTTATACTCTGTTAAATTGCGTTAAAATGAGAAAATTCGAAGTTAATCTATAATATAACAAATGCCTATATCTCCTTTTAATATTGACCCATAATATTTATATTGGACCTGGTGTTATATTACCGTGTACTTATGTACCGTACCTAAGGAAACAATTATTGGCTTCATAGAAGGCCCACAATGTGGTTTTGTAGGTTACTGAGTATATATACACCTAATACTCTGTTAAATTGCGTTAAAATGAGAAAATGCGAAGTCAATCTATAATATAACAAAGGCCTATATCTCCTTTTAATATTGACCCATAATATTTATATTGGACCTGGTGTTATATTACCGTGTACTTATGTACCGTACTTAAGGAAACAATTATAGGCTTCATAGAAGGCCCACAATGTGGTTTTGTAGGTTACTGAGTATATATACACCTTATACTCTGTTAAATTGCGTTAAAATGAGAAAATTCGAAGTCAATCTATAATATAACAAAGGCCTATATCTCCTTTTAATATTGACCCATAATATTTATATTGGACCTGGTGTTATATTACCGTGTACATATGTACCGTACTTAAGGAAACAATTATTGGCTTCATAGAAGGCCCACAATGTGGTTTTGTAGGTTACTGAGTATATATACACCTAATACTCTGTTAAATTGCGTTAAAATGAGAAAATTCGAAGTCAATCGATAATATAACAAAGGCCTATATCTCCTTCTAATATTGACCCATAATATTTATATTGGACCTGGTGTTATATTACCGTGTACTTACGTACCGTACTTAAGGAAACATCTATAGGCTTCATAGAAGGCCCAGTCTTTCCTCAATATTTACAAAAGGCCTTATATCAGACCTTAATATTAACATTTAATATTTTAATTGGGCCAGGTATTATATTACCAAGTACTTGTTAACCTACCAGAATAAATAATTATAGACTTCATAGGGGGTATACAATGTGGCACTGTAGTTCTCTATGTATGTATATCTAAAACAGGGCATTTTTCAATATTAAAAAAATGCCTCACATCAGACCTTCATATTATCCCATAATATTTTTTTGGGACCAGGTATTATATTACCTTGTAATAGTGTACCCTACCAGAGGAAATAATTATGGACCCCGTAGGGAGTACACAATGTGACCCCGCAATTAATTATGTATGCATATATAAAATAGTGATGCGAGAAGTCTTATTTTGAGGAAATTCGTCTTCTAAAAGGCGTTTAAACGGGGAAATTCGAAGTCATTTTTCAAGATTAATAAATTTTCTATGTATGCATATCTAAAATATTGTTGCGAGAACTCTTATTTTGAGGAAATTCGCCTTCTAAAAAGCGTTAAATTGGCGAAATTCAAAGTATTTTCTCAATATTTACAAAAGGCCTGATATCAGACTTAAATTTTAACCCATAGTATTTTAATTGGACCAGGTATTATATTACCTCGTAATAGTGTACCCTTCCAGAGGAAATAATTATAGACCACATAGGGGTACACTGTGTTACCCCGCATTTTACTATGTATGTATATCTAAAATAGTGTTGCAGAAGCTTCTTTTAGAGCACATTCACCTTCTAAAAAGCGTTAATACGGGGAAATTCAAAGTCTTTTCTCAATATTAACAAAAGGCCTTATATCAGACCTTAATATTAACCCTTAATATTTTAATTGAACCAGGTATTATATTACCTTATAATAGTGTACCCTACCAGAGGAAATAATTTTAGACTTCATAGGGGGTATACAATGTTGCATTGTAGTTCTCTATGTATGCGTACCTAAAATAGTGTTGCGATAACTCTTATTTGTAGGAAATTCGCCTTCTGAAAAGCGTTAAAACGGCGAAATTCGAAGTATTTTCTCAATATTAACAAAAGGCCTGATATCAGACCTTAGTATTAACCCATAATATTTTAATTGGACCAGGTATTGTATTACCAAGTACTAGTGTACCCTACCAAAGTAAATAAAATTATAGACATCATAGGGGTATACAATGTGGCACTGTAGTTCTCTATGCATGTATATCTAAAACAGTGCATTTTTCAATATAAAAAAAATGCCTCATATCGGACCTTAATATTAACCCATAATATTTTAACTGGACAAGGTGTTATATTACCTTGTAATAGTGTACCCTACCAGAGGAAGTAATTATAGACCTCATCGGGGGAACACAGTGTGACCCCGCATTTTACTATGTATATCCAAATAGTGTGGCGAGAAGCTTTATTTTGAGGAAATTCGCCTTCTAAATAGCGTTAAAACGGAGAAAGTCGAAGTCTTTTCTCAATATTAACAAAAGGCCTTATATCAGATCTTCATATTAATACTTAATATTTTAATTGGACCAGGTACTATATTACCAGGTACTAGTGTAACCTACCAAAGGAAATAATTATGGACCAAATAGCGGGAACACAATGTGACCCCGCATTTTACTATGTATTTATATCTAAAACAGTGCATTTTTCAATATTAAAAAAATGCCTCATATCCGACCTTAATATTTACCCATAATATTTTAATTGGACCAGGTATTTTATTACCTTGTAATAGTGTACCCTACCAGAGGAAGTAATTATGGACCCCATAGGGGGTATACAATGTGACCCAGCAATTTATTATGTATGTATATCTAAAATAGTGATGCGAGAGGTCTTATTTTCAGGAAATTCATCTTCTAAAAGGTGTTAAAACGGGGAAATTCGAAGTCATTTTTTAAGATTAATAAATTTTCTATGTATGTATATCTAAAATAGTGTTGCGAGAAGCTTTATTTTGAGGAAATTCGCTTTCTAAAAAGCGTTAATACGGCGAAATTCAAAGTATTTTCTCAATATTAACAAAAGGCTTCATATCAGACCTTAGTATTAACCCTTAATATTTTAATTGAACCAGGTATTATATTACCAGGTACTTGCGTACCCAACCAGAGTAAATAATTATATACCTCATAGGGGGTACACAATGTGGCACCGTAGTTTACTATGTATGTATATCAAAAACAGTGCATTTTTCAATATTAAAAAAATGCCTCATATCAGATCTTCATATTAACCCATAATATTTTAATTGTACCAGGTATTATGTTACCTTGTAATAGAGTACGCTACCAGAGGAAATAATTATAGACCTCATAGGGGTACACTATGTGACCCCGAAGATTATTATGTATGTATATCTAAAATAGTGTTGCGAGAACTCTTATTTTGAGGAAATTCGCCTTCTTAAAAGCGTTAAAACGGCGAATTTCAAAGTCTTTTCTCAATATTAACAAAAGGCCTGATATCAGACCTTAATATAAACCCATAATATTTTAATTGGAACAGGTATTATATTACCTTGTGTCAGTATACCCTACCAGAGGAAATAATTATAGACCTCATACCCTGGGAAACATTTACAGGCTTCATAGGGGGCCCACATTATGGACCAAAAGGATACGTTATACATATATAAAAGAGTGTTTAATAGCGCTAAAATGAGGAAATTCGAAGTCAGTATTCTTTATTATAACAAAAGCCTATTTCTCCGCTTAATATTAATCCATAATATTTATATTGGATTTGGCATTATATTACAGTGGGGGAGACAATTATAGGCTTAATACTTAATAGGGGGCCCACAATATGGTCCTAAAAGTTACTGTGTATATACATATATTAGATTGTGTTTAATAGCGCTAAAATGAGGAAATTCACAGATAAGCCTATATCACCGCCGATTCAAAAATCCTATATCATCGCCTAATATTGACCCACATTTTTTATATTGGACCTTGTATTATATTACCGTATACTAATGTACCCTACCAGGGGAAATAATTATAGGCTTAAAAGGGGACCCACAATGTTTTCCTATAGGTTACTGTATATATATATATATATATATATATATATATATATATATATATACCTAAGAATGTGTGAAATAGCGTTAAAATGAGGAAATTCGAAGTCAATATTCTATAATATAACATTAGCCTATATATCCCCTTAATATTGACCCATAATATTTATATTGAACCTGGTATTATATTACCGTGAACTTATGTACCCTACCAGGGGAAACAATTATAGGCTTTATAGGGGCCCAAAAAATGGTCCTAAAGGATACTGTGTATATACGTATATAAGAGTGAGTTTAATAGCACAAAAAAGTAGGAAATTTGAAGTTAGTATTCTTTTTTTAAACGAAAGCCTATATCTCCGCTTAATATTGACCCATAATTTTTATAATCGACCTGGAAATATATTACCGTGTACTAATGTACCCTACCAGGGGAAACAATTATAGGCTTAGTAAGGGGCCCACATTTGGGCTCTGTAGGTTACTGACTATATATATAACTAAGTCTGTGTTAAGTAGCGTTAAAATGAGAAAATTCGAAGTCAATATTCTTTATTTTAATGAAAGCCTATATCTCCGTTTAATATTGACACATAATTTTTATATTGGACCTGGTATTATATTACCGTGAACTAATGAACCCTAACAGGGGGAACAATTATAGGCTTAATAGGGTGCCCAAAATGTGTCTTATAGGTTACTGTGTATATATTTATACCGAAGACTGTGCTTAATAGCACTAAAATTAGAAAATTCGATGTCATTCTATATTATAAGTAAGGCCTATATCTCATTTCAATATTGACATATAATACTTATATTAGACTAGTTATAATATTACCGTGTACTAATGTACTCTACCAGGAGAAAATATTATAGGTTTATAGGGGGCCCACAATATGGTCCTAAAGGATACTGTGTATATACGTATTTAAGACTGTGTTTAATAGCACTAAAATGATTAAATTCGAAGTCAATATTCTTCATGATAACAAAGAACTGTATCTCCTTTTAATATTGATGCATAATATTTATATTGGACTAGGTATTACATTACCGTGTACACATGTACCCTACCAGAGGAAACAATTAAAGGCTTAATAGGGGGACCACAATGTGGTCCTATAGGTTAATGTGTACATATGTATACATAAGACTGTGCTTAATAGCGCTAAAATGAGAAAAATCGAAGTCATTCTATATTGTAACAAAGGTCTAAATATCCCCTTAATATTGACCCATAATATTTTTATTGAACCTGGAATATATTACCGTGCATTTAAGTACCCTCCCTGGGGAGAAAATTATGGGTTTAATAGGAGGCCCACAATGTGGTCCTTATGGTTACTACGTATACACATATATAAGAGTGAGTTTAATGGCGCTAAAATGAGGAAATTCGAAGTCAGTATTCTTTATTTTAACGAAAGCCTATATATCCTTTTAATATTGATCCATAATATTTCTATTCACATTGTGGGCCCCCTATTAAGCCCATAATTGTTTCCCCTGGTAGGGTACATTAGTACACTGTAATATAATACTTAGTCCAATATAAATATTATGGGTCAATATTAAAAGGAAATACAGGCATTTGTTAATAAAGAATATTGACTTCGAATTTCCTGATTTTAGCGCTATTTAACACAATCTTTATGTGTATATATATACAATAACGAAACCTATTGGACCACATTGTGGGCTCCCTATTAAGCCTATAAATGTTTCCCCTGGTAGGGAACATTAGTATACGGAAATATAATACCAGGTCCAATATAAAAATTATGGGTCAATATTAAGTTGTGATATAGGCTTTTTATTTATAAAGAATTCTGACTTCGAATTTTCTCATTTCAGCGTTATTAGACACCATATATATATATATATATATATATATATATATATATATATATATATATATGATATATATATATGATATATATATATATATATATATATATATATATATATATATATATATATATATATATATGATATATATATATGATATATATATATATATATATATATATATATATATATATATATATATATATATATATATATATATATATATATATATATATATATGATATATATATATATATATATATATATATATATATATATATATATATATATATATATATATATATATAAGATATATAAGATATATATAAGATATATAAGATCTACAAAGCAGTAGATCCCAGGTTCGATACGGGAGGCGGACGCTAATTCCAAGTTTCTCTTATTTAATTCTATGAACATTCCTGACGCTTCTTGTACATTCAATTTACGTCATTTCCTCTTTCGTTGTTCCTAGGAAGTTTCTAGAACATTCTTTCTTAGTATATAAGCGATCCCTTCATTGAAAACTGGCAGTTCTTAGTGCAGACTGGTTCTCGTCGTTTGTACATTTTTCACTTTAATAAATTCATTATCAAAACCTCATCCTGTTATCCGTATTAAATCACTTTAACGTGACAAATTTGGTGGAGGCGCCGGGTACGAGTTAACCTCTTAATCAATATCATGGAGCAAAACACTGACCGGCTTATAAGAAGCCGTCGAGTCCAAGGACTTCCACCTGAATTTGGACTATGCGAAAAACCTAAAGAAGCCGTTTCTGAAACCACTGTGTCAAAGACAGCCATGGCCACTGTGCCAGAGACACACATGACAACTGGGGACCAACAGGATGTGAAACCTGCCTTTTGGATGACGCCAACAGTTGCTGCTGAAGCCAGGAAACCAACAATCTTCCGGGGTGCTCCCGGACTTGACCCGACAAAATGGCTGATGGAATACCAGAGAGTGTCATCGTACAATCATTGGGATGACACTATGCAATTAGCTAATGCGTACTTCTTTCTGGATGGCACTGCAAGACAATGGTACGAAAACAATGAGGACTCACTGACGTCTTGGGCTCTATTCGAAAATGGTTTGAAAGTGACCTTTGGAGACACCCAATCTTACCTCAGACGAGCCAAAGACCACCTCGCGCACAAAAATCCGGTGAAAGCATCCAGTCGTTCATTCAAGACGTTCTCGGGCTTTGCATTCAGGTTGACCCGACCATGTACGAAGGGGATAAGGTTTCCCACCTCATGAAGGGAGTCGCAGAAGATGTGTTCCAGGCCCTTCTTACGAGAGAAATCCTAACAACATCCGATTTTATAAAGTGGTGCCTGTATATGGAAGAAATGAGTCAAAAGAGAGTGGGACGATAAAAGTTTTCCAGATTACCCAATGTTGTCCCTATGGCCGCCGTGAACGAAGCACCTAACTTGGCGGTGTTAATTCGTCAGATTGTCAGAGACGAAATTCAACATGTAAACGTGCAGCCATTCGAAGTCCATCCGCATGAACTGCAAACTACTGAGGCTTCTATTCGGAATGAGATGGACCGATTCATAGCAGCCCTTACAACCAACCGACCTCCCTTCGTCACAACAGGACGCCCGGTTGCAACACCTCCTACACGTTTGACGACATACGCCGCAAGGCCAAAAAATAATGTTCCCTGGAGTGAACCCCAACGAAAGACTGACCTGTGGCGTACAACGAATAACCGTCTGGTGTGCTTTCATTGCGGACGACCCGGGCATGTCGTTCGCTATTGCCGGGAACGCCGAACCATATTTAACGACTATCGAGCCAACAACCCGAGAAAATACCCACCAGCTGACTATAAAGACGATACTACCTACGACGCATCTCCCAGACGAATATCATCTAGTCCTGCCAGAGGACGGTCACCGATACGTCGTATGAGATCTCTATCACCGATGCTGCACCGCCGTTCCAGCCAGTCGCCAAGCCGAGAGGAAAACTAAGCCTTGCGCCCTCAGTGGGAGGTGAGGCTGCAATTTTTCGAAATCCTCCATTGGCCTCTAAATTACAGGGAAACCACATTGACATTCTCATCGAGGACGAGCCAGTAAGAGCACTTGTGGACTCTGGAGCATCCTTTTCCGTTATCTCAGAAGCATACAGACAAAAACGACGAAAAGTCATGTTCCGAGCCTCAAAGGACACTATACTTAAGATCGCCGACGGCAATTTTGTGCGAACACTGGGTACTTGTGTATTGCAACTGACCATAGATGATCGAACACAGCCCTACCAGTTTACCTTGATGCCGAAGTGCAGCCATAACGTTATTCTTGGCTTTGACTTTTTGAAAGCATCACAAGCCGTAATTGATTGTGGCCGAGCTGAACTTACCTTTGACGAACTTTTACAAGATCAACCAACGAAGCCTTGTACCTTTTACCTTCATGCCGTGTCTGACTTTGTCATCCCTGGCCGTTCCTTCAAACGCATTACAGTAAAAGCCCCAGAAAAACAAGAATACAATGATTTAACAGTCGAAGGAAATAAAATTCTGTGCCTTAATCAAGGAACTGCTATCCCCTCCACTATAGCCTCATTTATCAATCGCGAAACTTCAATATGGGTGGCTAATGGACATGCACAAGCACGTCACATCCCGAAAGGCATGTGTATTGGTTACGCTGAGCCTGCCAACTCCGATTGCTTGAACACGTTGACGGAAGTACCTTCATACGCTGATGTTGAAGACTCAAAGCGCACTGGCCTAGTCAACTACTCTCAAATGATGGTCGCAACCCTGAGCAGCACTGAGCAGCGGAAGCTAAATAATAATTAAACATTGATAAAATTATCTGTCTTTAACATAAACAGTGGGGATTAAATTTTGCTGTTATCTAGAAGATATTTGTAGCATAGAAAATGGTTGATAAAATAATTGTGATTAACGCTGTTGAAAGTCTTTTGAATTTAGTTTCCGGTATAAGATCGTCATTCAGAAGCGGATGCAATTGTCGTACGCAAACACTCGGTGCATATGGCAAAGTTCCAAAATCCTGAACCTCCGTCGCATGGAAGAACATGTGTCTGTGCAGCTGACTGAGTCTCACGAGATAATATCTTCTGAGATTGAGATTCGAAAGGGGTTCAGGTAGCCCAAAGTGTTGCAATAAGGCTTTGTGTCCCGAATCTTAGAATTAAGTCGCTGAGCACGTTACTTTTGAGACTAAATTTTAAGACTTATATCCTACAACTCTAGTGATGCTCTATACATTAATAAGCAATTTTATTTTTCTTTCATTTTATTGTTATGATCTTCTGTTTTCCCAATTTTTTTTATAGTTTAATGTGAGCTTTTTTGTTATCCACAATGCTCACATCTATATTAGGTAAAGCAGTTAAAGATAAAGTATCTGGAGATTGTATTACTATAAATTCACTCCTGCTATTTTATCAATTGTATGAAAGACAAAAGTGACTGAAAATTTACTAAAATTTTAAGATTATTTATTACCATTTTATTATCCTTATGCGAGCAAAATTTGCTGAAAATTGTTGTAAACATAAATATTTCTTTTAGAATGTTCATCCTATTCTAAACAAGGTATTCCTATTTAAGGTAATAAAATGCAATTTATTTTTTTCTATTAATTCACTTACTTTTCAGTTCATTACTTTGGATTGACCATAGTTGGGACATTTGACCAAAGAATTTGTTGAGCATTTGAATTTAGTTGAGAAAAGTGAGTGAAAGAATCTGTCTGAGAGGATGGGGAAGTTTTGTTTGTGCAAGAAATAATTATTTTCATTTTAAAATTTAGAATATGGAAATTTTTTTATTTTTTCTTCAATTAAATGTGTAAACTTTTTTTTATAATGTCTAACTTTTATTTTAAAACTATTTTTATTGCATAATCTAGAGTAATTTTTGTGGATCTAAAAATATAAAAGTCGTTGCTAAAATATACAAGATCCTGAAAAGCACTTTGTTTACAATAATTAAAAAAAAAACTGAAGTAATTAATGCTAAGGTGTTTCAATTTATTTGTCGCCATTGTACTTGTGAATCAAATTTTCGATATCGGAAATAAGTAATGATTTGAGTTTTTGCGCAACATTAAGGGTTGTTATTTGGAAAAATTTCAATATTCAAAAAATTGCAAATCACAGTCACATAGTAGACCGAGCCAAAGCTGCAGCTTTACTAAGCCTCATTCCATTTGTAATAATTTATAATGTTTCTTAATATTCTAAATGATTTTTAAAATAAGATTTAAAGAAAAAATTTGTGCGTCTCTTGTAGCATTAGAAACAAAAAGAAAATTCTGTTAAATAAATTATAAGCTGAGTCAAACGCTTCTTTTGGAAATAAATATTTTTAATGTGTCCTATTTTTTCTTGCCACTACCACTGCTTTTAGTTTTTTTTATTTATTTTGTCTTTTAAAATTTTCTTGAAAAAGTCTAATGTAGTGACAATTTCGTCACCAAATAATTAGTTGAATATTTTGTATTTAGTTGAATGATCGCTTTGCTTTTTTGTTAAAGTCTTCGTTTAGGACAACCTTATTATTTTATTACTAATAATTTTTGGAGCATTGAAGTCATTTTTACAGCTTAGTGTTAGACTTAAGAATTTGTATTTATTATTTCTAAGACTTCATAATTTGTTAAAAATTTAAAAATCTTTCCAAAATCAACGAATTTAGTAAGAATTGCATCTCACATAATGGACGTAATTATACAACGAAAACCTCTCAGGAGAGACCACTCTCTGTTCCTCAGTAAAATGGTCTTTAATGGAGGTTGGTCTTTAATGGAGGTTGGTCTTTAATGGAGGTTGGTCTTTAATGGAGGTTGGTCTTTAATGGAGGTTGGTCTTTAATGGAGGTTGGTCGTTCTTGGAGGTTACCTCCATCGACTCAAAACTATTTTAATTATAGTCAGTGTCATTTTCTTGGTATTAATATGTACCTTGTGTGGACGTCTTGAAAACTAGATTTATGAATAAAATTTTACGTTATTAAAAATTATCCCTTCTAATATTATTATGTGTGAAAAGAAATTTACCAATAATGTATGGTATAATTATTTTAATTAAATAAAAAATTACGTTTTTAAGTTAGCATTTTTTTTTTAAAAAATCAGCTGTAAAAGATGAGAAGAGGTTTGTTTGTTTGAGATGCTGAGTTTTTTCTAAATTTCTTTTGTATACTAAAAATAACTAAAAGTAATCCAACAAAAATAATTGATTTATCAAAAATAAATCATTCATCTCTGATTAGTAAATTGTCGTCTTTAGTGCAATTTGACTGCAACATGAGGTTGTAGATATCTGAGAGATCGTCAGAAATAACTCTTTAAATAAGAGCCACACAAATATTTAGAATACATTTTAAACTACTTATTTGTTTTGATATTTTATTGGGTTTCATAATTTGATCTTTCCCTCATCTGGTGCAGAGATTTTGCCCAGTTGCTGAGAGAGGTTTTTATGGTCTCTCCTAAAGTCCATGGAAAAAATTCCTTGCCTCCCTAAAGTGGTCGCAAATAGAGATCGCTGCATAGAGGTGATCTTTCTTGGAGGTTTCACTGTATATTGTATTTTAATGCATGGTAACAGTTTTATTAAACAAATGTAAAATTGTAGTTCATAAATGTTTAATCTTTAACTTTCTTCCAAGCAATAGCAATAATTATACCTATTATTTTCCTATATTCAACAACTTTTAAAAAATGGGTTAAAGATTATATTTTGTCTCTTAAATTTCTATCTTATTTGAAATAAGAAAATTGACTTTAAATTTTTATATTACAATTTTTTTTTTAAAACAAATTCCAATAAACTGTTTAAGTACAATTAATCTCTTCATTATTTAGTTTATTTGTATTGTAGTTTTAAATTGCTTACAAGTGTAAAATATTTAAAGGTTTACACAGTTGTAAAAGCTTAAATATTTACTACTTAAATATTATACAACAAAGCAAATATTTGGTTGAGCCAAAATTAGATGTCTTATTTTTTTCTCCCATTAATGATTGAAATATTTTATTTTTATCTATCGAAAAAAAAATTTCTATATTGCTAATATTTATTGAAAAACAGTTAATGTATAATATATTTCATAGTAATTTTATTTATTTATTTTTTGAATTAGAGAGAAATCATATTTTTACTACTTCTAATTGTTTAGATTACTGATTACTTTATTGCCCTAAAACAATTTTCCCTTTTAAATTTAACACCAGAAAGACATAAGAGGCCAAATTGACCCCTTTCTTATTTTGTTTGTTTGCTCTATAATGGACAATTACAGTCATTTTTTTAAAAATATTATTCTTCTTGCATTCAGAATTCCTCGAAACTCCCAAAACACATTTTATTGCTTCACTTGTACCATTTGTAAAGTTTTTTTTAAGCAAAAAATGCTTTCTTTCCGTAAACATAATTTTATGATGCCACGCTTGTCCGTTTGCTGTTCATTTACAATTGTGTGCTGTGAATGCCAATACATTCTAGCTTTTATTTGAGTTTTTGTGATTAAATCCTACTATTTCACATGGTCAATAACTAACTGTATTATAAATTTTGCCCTAATGTAGCTGAATGAAAATGTGGGTTTGATATAATGTATTTTTATAATTTTTAAAATTCAATAGTACCCACTGAAACATTGTTAATAGTTGACAAAATTTTCTAGTTCTGAATATTTACGATTTTTTAGTTCAGTAAAAAGGTGTTTGAATGGGTTATGTATTTCAGGTACTACTTATTAAAATGATGTGTTATAAATTCAAAATTTTTATATCATTTCTTTCATTTTGCACACTCTCTCAAAACCATAAATTTAGTTCACAAAATTTGTACTAATAATTTAAAAAGAAAGTTCATACGATGTAAGTGATATCAAAACTAAAATAGCTTTAGCAGATGGAGGCAGCAAGTTTCCATTCAGCACATGTGACCTCCACATAATGAATCAGGAATCGTTTTTGATTGCATTACTCACTTTTGGCCTTTGGCCTTTGATTGGCCTTTTTTTAGTTTCAATGTTTAAGAACTAAATAAACATTTGGCAAAAGAATAAGAATAAGTTAGGATTGAAAAAAAAAGACATGCTGTAATTGTACATTCAAAAATAACTTACTGAAAGTGCTGAGTATTTCTGACCTTCGATAAATTGTTCCAATTTAAGTGCTTATTTAACTATTCATGCCTTATCAATATAGAAACATGTTAAAAATACAGTTTAATAAAATATTTTCGTTAACTAAACAGAATGAAATACCACTGAATTTCAATGGTCAAGCCTATAATATATTTTTATTAAATAATTATATTTAGATTTTGAATGTCTAATCACTAACCCCCTCAGTCTTTTTAAGGTATACAGCAATGTTCAGTTTTTCTAGTGTTAAAAATGAGGCAATATTTTTCTCCCAGGACTATATTTATCTCATATGTTTTCATCATTATCACAGGACTGTCAACTTTCTACACTTTTTTTTTCCGAAAATTTATTCTAGTGCTACCTAAGTTTATGTTTTCAAGTATTATTTTTTAAATTTATTTTAGCCAATTTTCCACGCCAATACACATAAATTAGCTCATATGCAATGCGCCTTTGCTCTAGCTCTTTCGTTTTAAGGCTGATGTAGGCAAAATTGACAAAAATTTTTAAGGCTTTGGTTTTTAAATGTCCACCACTCTATAAAATATTTTTGAAAATGTGTGTAAGCTGGCAGACCTGATATTATTTTCAGCTTAAAAATAAGCTAAAAGCTTGTGTCATTTGTTTATCTAATGTGTTTTAAATTTATTTTTTTATTTTGCAGTTGTAATTCAAGAATTTATGGGAAAGAAGCTCATCAGTATAGCATGTTGAAATTCAACACTTATGTATGTCAAATACTTTTGTAGATTACATGTGTAAAAAAAAATGGAAAATAATATTATTGAAAGTATAAATGTATTTAAATAAATGTTTTCAATTTACATATTTGTCTTTATTTATCAAAATTCTATATTTTGAAATCTATTATCTATTTTTTGTAAATTGTACTTATACACCATGAGAATATATATATATATATTTTTTTTTTTTTTTTTTTTTTTTTTTTTTTTTTGCTTTTTAATCTTAATGTTAAATTAAAAATAAATTATTCTATCTTGTTTTAAATTTAGGAAAAAACTTTCTGTAAGGTAGGGTCCGCCAAACTATTAGAGTCTCAAGCTTTAATTTTGCTTAGGTCGAGACTGTTACGACCTTCTAATATTAAATTGAGGGGAATCAACTTGTAATGACGAATTATTATAAAAGAATATAATAATGAAACTTCTACATAATCATAGTCGATATTGACATAGTATTCCATACAAATATATATATATAATATATATATATATATATATATATATATATATATATATATATATTATTTTCAATTGTAAGTAGGACTAACATAAATATGTTCCAATTATGCTTATTAAAAAATACATGGATTGTGGCGAAAAGTTATGGTTGTAACCAGCCAATTTTGTTCACCATAATAAAAACAGCAATATATATTGGTTTTTATGTACCAACAAACAAACTAAAATATGGGTAATGGATAGTCTTAACGGTATAATCAAGAATTAGTATGATTGTTGTTGGAATTCGTTAATTTGCGTTTTGTTAAACCATCAAGCAAAGTTAGTTTTTTCTACATAGGTTGTTCCAAATTCTAACGTGAAGTGATGGTCTATCTTGATGTCACCATCAAAGAATAAAATGGTTTTATGTGGCATTAAGTGGAAAACCTTTGTGGCATTAAGTGGAAAACCAAGCTGTTCCAATTCCTAAAATGGGGTGATGGTCAGTCTTGATGGTGGCAGCGGAAATTAGGCTGGTTTTTGATGGAATGTAGGTTGGAAACCAACAAAATATATTGGTTCCTGATTAATTTTTGCGTTGGACCATCAAAAAATACCATCAAACCATGTTGGTTTTTGATGGATTTTTTGTTGGACCATTGAAAAACACCATCAAACTATGCTTGTTTTGTCTATGTTGGCCCACATAAATTAGTTCCGATTCCCAACTTGTGGTGATGGTCAGACTTAATGGTACTATCAGGAATTAAGATGGTTTTTGATGGAATATAAGTCGAGACCAACAACATATGTTGGTTCTTGATTACTTTTTTTGTTGGGCTATCAAAAACTACCATCAAACCATGTTGGTTTTGTTCATATTGGTCCAACATAAAGTTGTTCCAATTCCTAATATGAGGTGATGGTCAGTCTTGTTGGCACCATCATTACATATGATGGTTTTTGATGGAACTTCATGATGGTTACCATCATATTCATGTTGTTCCATCAAAGAAAAACATATATACACAGCAAACAAAAAAAACACATTGTGGTCCCCCTATTAAGCCTTAATTGTTTCCCCTGGTAGGGTACATTAGTACACGGTAATATAATACCTAGACCAATATAAATATTATGGGTCAATATTAAAAGGAGATATAGGACTTTGTTATGATAAAAAATATTGACTTCGAATTTCCTCATTTTGGCGCTATTTAGCACAATCTTTATATGTATAACAGTAACGTAACCTATTGGACCACATTGTGGGCCCACTATTAAACCTATAATTGTTTCCCCTGGAAGGGTACATAAGTACACGGTAATATAATACCTAGTCCAATATTAATATTATGGGTCAATATTAAAAGGAGATATAGGCCTTTATTATAATAAAGAATATTGACTTCGAATTTCCTGATTTTATCGCTATTTAACACAATCTTTATACGTATATATACACAGTAACCAATAGGATCACATTGTGGGCTCCCTATGAAGCCTATAATTGTTTCCCCTGGTAGGGTAAATTAGTATACGGTAATATAATACCAGATCCATTATAAAAACTACTGGTCAATAGTAAGCGGTGATATAGGCCTTTTTATAATAAAGAATTCTGACTTCGAATTTTCTCATTTTAGCGCTATTAAACACACTATATATGTATATACACAGTAACCTACAGAACCACATTGTGGGCCCCCTATCAAGCCTATAATTGTTTCCCCTAGTAGGTATTAGTACACGGTAATATAATACCAGGTCCAATATAAATATTATAGGTCGATATTAAGCGGAAATATAGGCTTTAGTTATAATAAAGAATACTGACTTCGAATTTCCTCATTTTAGCGCTATTAGGCACAGTCTTAGGTATATATACAAGTATATTTATATCTTTGCGAACAAAGAACACGGGGTGAGCTCATGTGATCAGAAAGTTGCGTCCCCAATCGTGTTTGCCGAGAGAAACGTGTTGAATCGATTTTTCTTGTCTTGAATCGGATTGATCAATTAAAAAAAATACTAATAATTTTTTCAATCATTCCTATCAATGAAAATGTAGGTCAATTTTTTTAATCCTTATTTCTTTTTGTAATATTGCCTTTGAAACTCAAGTCACTTTCTACCTTTGAGTAAGGGAGGAAGGCAACTTCCACCCCAACCAACCAACCCCGAAACCAACATGGAAGTTCATTCTCCAAGAGATGATTGCGGTCTAATCTTCTCCGTATGTGGTCTTGTTCCCTCCCAGTCAAATATGTTTACTCTGTTCAACTCTTCTTGAAAATCTTCTTCTCTCTGTCTTTTTGAAGAATTGATATGGGGAGCTTTTTAAAAACCGATAGCTTATAAGCTTGTAATTTATTATGAAAATTATATTTGCTGATAATTCTTTCATTCTATATACATTTTATTTATTTAGTAGCAATAATTTTCTTGTTCTTATTCATTTTGAGAGAGGAATTAATTTTTTAAATACATTATTTCCCTCTTTTTTTAAAACTTTTTTCCTTGTTTCTTAAAGATGTTTCAGAATTAAAAAATTTAGCTTCTGAATAAAGTGAGATTAATTAAAATCGAGACAATGACGTAAAGATCTTCCAATATACTATAGATGCTATGTTTTAGCATCATAAAACTGCAGTTTTCCTTTTTTTTTTTTTTTTTTTAAATATATATATCGTACACTCATTTGTAGGTTTAAAAAAACATTTACATTAAAAAAATTTAAACGGTTGCAATTTTTCCATTCCATAAATAGTTTTAATTACTCCAATAGCTGGGATAGTTTGTTTTTCCACGGTAAGGAAAAAAATAGCTAGTACTGTTTGTCTAAGATAGGTACTCTGCGGCAGTCTTGTGCTATGGAAACAAGAAGAGGGCATTTTAGGGAGGGTGGCTTCGATGAAGATCCCCGCATCCCTTCTTGAAATAATCAAACTCGTTACCATAGTCACCGCCACAGCTCCAGACAAATGTCTGGCAGAGTACCTATCATAGACAAACAGTACACATCATCCAAACATGAATAAGTACTCAGCCCTGTTTTTGGGACATTAATGTATATACACAAGAACACTAAAGTATTATGAAATTTTTATTTAAATCAGTAAATGAAAAAAAATATGAAAATATACGCATATATTGTAAAATTCTTTTAAAAAAAAAAGGAAGTAAAAGAACATTAGTGGACATAATTAATATTCACGAAAGAAAAATACAAACGGTATCAAAATATAATGAATCGCTGCTTAGGAACGCAACACTTAAAATATTGAAACCAGTTGTATTGCCTGAAGAAATGGAAAGAATGAGAAATGTGATTATTATAAACACCACGAAATTTATACTCGATAAATTAAAAAATAAAAATAAGTTGTAATACTTAGAGTTAAGCTTCTCTTTGTTACTTCAGACAGTCAAACTGGTTTTCATGTTTTCAGACCTGATTCCATAGTTGATTCACTAGATTTTGAAACTATTAGTCTTTTTTTATTGCTCTAACATTAATCTGTAATTCCTAATTAATACACTTTTTAAAACTTTATTTCGCAATATTCTAAAAATATATATTAAGAGTCGTAATTATGCAATATCTTATCTATTTAATAGCGAGAAATTTTTCGAATTCATATTAAAAGTGTGTAATGTAATTTTTATTCACAATTCTTCACTAGAACAATGTATGTAATCATTGTGTTATTTTAATTTCTCTTCCCTGACCCTCCTTTGCTATTCATGGAGAAGAGTTTTCTGAGTTGAAATTTCTGCACTGCAAACTTTAATTAATGTAGTTATAGTTAATTAAAATATAAGAAAACTAACCAGCATTAGCTTTACATGGAGAGGAAAAACACGAAAACCTCCCAGGGTTAGCCAGCATACCATCTATATGAATATATCTCCAAGATAACCATAATTTTCTGTATTTTTGTATTTGATAAAATTTTGTTAAGTAAATTTGTCTCAATCTGTTGTTATGTTGTAAGTTTTAATGAAAATCAATAAATGCCTTTTCTTTCAAAAATTTCGGTATCGTACTTTTTTATAAATTAATTTCGATTATTTTGATCTTTCTATTAATTACAGTGAGCAGCTTCACAAATCTATATATTAAAATCTAAAATAACATAGAATTTTTTTATTTTGTTGTTTTTAATGATCCATCGAAATCGATCTATTAAGAAAATAAATTTAAACTGTCACTTCAGCTTACTAGTCGAAAATTTTATAATTTATTTTTATGACAGAAATGATGGTAATTTTTTATGAACCTTCAAAACTGAAATGAAAGAGTTACATCAATTTTCTTATAATTTTACTTCTTTGTTCAATAAATTATAAAGCTTATCAAAGATAGTTTTTAAGGAACTTCTTAGAAATAAGTCATACTTTTGTAAGTTATTTATTTGTCCTTTTATTTACGACATTTACAAATAAAATGCGTTTATTACCCACTTTTACCATTATTCTTTGTTAATATTATTATGGTTATAATAATTTTAAGTTGAAGGCTTAAAATTAAAAATGAAGTTCCTTTATTATATAAAGTAATCACAAGATATTACTTGATAAAAATTATTTGATAAAATATAAATACCGTATAAACAACTAAAAGCTGATAAATAAAATATATTCGCTTTTTAATAAGTGATATTTTCCTTTATTCCTTTAAAATAAACTTCATATAAAACTGCGCTCTCAAAATATGCAGTTGAATAAATTTATACTAAATAACTGCTTTAGATCAATAAGGAATTTTTTTTTGTATTATTCTTAAATAACATCTTTGGCGATAAGTTTTTAAAGTAACTATAAGTAGAAATAATGTAAGTAAAAATGATAAATATGAGTTTGTGGGTGAAGTTTTAAATGTATCCGAGCTAAATTATTAGAATAAGTTAAGTGATATAATCGGAAACTAGATCTGTCTTAATATGATTTGAAATTTTGTGATCATTAAATCGAATAATTTTTAATTTTGATGTTTCAATTTGTTTGTGAAAAATAACAATATCCCCGGTGTATATTTTTTAAGATCGAATCATAATTCCAGTTCGGAGTTATTTATACAATAATAAATGCAGTCAGCAAAAGTAATAATTAAAATGAAGGGAGTTTCTAGTGAAGGTTAATTTAGTTCATTCAGATTGTGAAATACATATATTTAAGTCAAAATCAAATTTACATAGTAAGCAACCATATTTGCTTAAACAATGGATTAAATGTCAACATAGTTTCTAAAGTGGTAGAATTTAATTAGTTTCAAAACGGTGTAACAATCTTTAAAAAGAATTAATTAAAATTAAGAAAAAAATTGTGGAAAATATTTGTATTTGAATTGCAATTGAAAGAAAAAGATTAAATAAGTAATAAAAAAATAAAATCTTGAACTCAAGGTTTTACTTTAAAACATAAAAAGTTTTACAAATTAGCAAATCATTTTTTAAAAAAATTAACAAACTTTATTTGATTTATAGAGAAAATATAAATTTATTTTTAATGTAGTTACTTTATATGAATTACTTTCATATTCATAGTAAAATTTTATAAATTTAAATACTCTGGTTATTATTAGTTCTCTAAATAATCAAATCAAAATAATAAACAATTCAAGATATAATTAGAAAAAGTGCATGTTAAATAAAATGATAAAACCATTTTGAAAATAAAGCCGTTTTAGAGTTAAAAAAAAATTTTTTTTAAAGTTTTTCTTAGAACGATAAAAAGCATAATATAAGATGTTGAGTGAGTTTCTTCTGATATTTTTTGAAAGCTAGTTGACCCCCGCAGGTTGCAATCCTACTTTTCTGCGACGGTGGTTAGTCGATTAGTTTCGGGTTACTTAACACCCCAGAAAATACACGTACCCACACCAAAAATGTAGGGGGGACAATGGAACGGGTTTTGGAAGTGCTTTATATTTCGGGCCGAACTCTTACTGAAGGTTAGAAGGGAAATAAAAAGGCCTTCTCAGAGTATCCTTTGGCCAAGATTTATATTGAACCTGATGGAAATATATTACCGTGTACTTATGCACCCTACCAGGGGAAACAATTACAGGCTTAATAGGGGGCCCACAATGTGAACAAAATGGTTTTGAACAAAAAATTGGCTTGGTCAAATATGAGGAGTTATTAAGAAGTTTTATTTCATGTTTACATGAAATTTTATTCTAAGGCACTTTTTACGAATTTGTTCTTCAAACTCTATGCTTTTCTTGACAATGATTTAAGAAATGATTGGAAATTATCAAATATTTGTGATTTAAGTGATCAATGATTTCCTCCAAGAAATAAAGTACAGTGCGAAATACAAAAAATAGACCACCGTTAATAACTTTTGATCTAATTATCAAATCTTCACGTTATAGGACTTAATCCGAATGGTTTGAGGGGGTGACTTCAAATATGCTAATTATTTAATGCAGACGAAGTTACGAAGTTTTAAGTTACGAAATCAGACACAAAAACGTACTTTATAGTTCCTGTAAAATCGAACAAAATAGAGTCAGATATATAAAATTTGATTTCTCAGGAACAACTCGACCGATTTCTCACCGATTTTTTCGAGCATCAGATGTAGATCTTTTTAACGCTCACCCACTCGGTGACAGAGATATTCTCATTTTGTACGTTGACCTGCCCGCGAAGGATTTGTACCAAATCCCCATCAGGTTCGAAAATTTTTGAATTTGTACTTTGTTTCTTTATTTAACTAACGTTAAAAGTAGTCGCCAAGAATCACTGCAAACTATTGTTTTTTTATATCGCACTCCTCACTACACTACTTCTTTTAAAAAGTAGCGCGCTACACTACAAACTACGGAAAAATGTAGCCACCGCAGTAGTTTCGCTACTTGTGATGCGCTACTTCCGACCACTGATATGAGGTTAACAACTTGGCTCTGAAGTGAGCTGCAATCTACTGAAGGATAGGAAACAGAGGGTGGGGTACTTATAATTTTTCTACGATAAGAACTCCCCCCCCCTCCGGCACAAAGTCTGAAGCAGCTATAGAAACAAGAATAGCGCATTTCAGAAAGCGTAGTTTCTCTTCACTCTAGAACTAACACGGTAGAAAAAGATTCTCTTCCCTACTCGAGCCTGTCCTAAGCAATGACCCCACACCCGTACTTGAAATAGTTATACAACAGTCAGCAGTCCAGACGAATGGCTAGGGGAGTTCTTACTTTACACAAATTGTACGCCTAGCTTTCTAAAAAAAGTGACATATTGTTTTGATGTATTTTTTTACTCTCAATAGAGTCAAAACTTACCCGAGTCGATACAGCTAACAGATTGAAAGTTATAAAAGTTACCTGTTGGAAACAAAACTGCTTTTTCTACTCACCGATGTCCTCAGCTTCAGATACACACTGTTAGAAATTTCTCGAAAAAATGTTTAAATAACAATTTATTGAATGGTTGTTTTACCATATTTAATCAAAACAGTCAAATAACCATAAATAAAACGGTAATCAAACGGTTAAGTTTGAGAAAAATGTTTAATGACTTTTTTCACCTAGTACGATTAAACAACCAGAATTTTATCACAACAACTAGAAATACTTAATGAAGCTACTTAGTTCCCTGCAACTGCGTACATATTATAGCCGAGCGGGCTTATCTGTCAGTCTCATGACCAGCAGAACTGGAGTTCGAGTCCTAGTGTTGACGCCATAATATTTCCTCCATTCCCTTCAAAACATGAAGAATTCCCACTGTTCGGCATTCTCCAATACCCATTACTTTACGAAAAGCCGAGCTCCTATGTCTAGTTAATATATTTTTTTTTTCACGTTTATGAAAAATGCAAGTTGCCAATGGTTAAAAAAACGTATAGTTTTATATTCACCGTTTTATAACCATACTTTTTGTAAATGGTTTCAAAATCATAAAGGAAAAAAATGTTCTTTACCGTAAGCTTTACGATTAATCGGATGGACAGATAACTGCCAGTTATTTTACCATAATTTTAGAATAAAAATTTTAACAGTGCAGCACTTATATCGCAAATTTTTTGTATGGTATATAGAATAAACTTCTAAACGTGAAACTTATCAACAATGGACAGCAAGGTGGAGACTATTTTAATTGTGAAAAAAGGCTTCGGTTAGGGTGGAAAACGTATGGGGGTACAACACAGTAAAAGCATGTAAAAAAGGGGGATTTTTAATGAATTTTGAAATGATTGTGATAAACTTCACTTTTTCATTTTTGTACATATTTTAAACTTCCCTTTACTATGTTTCAAATGCAAAAATTTTGAAAATTAGCGCTTATATAATACAATGTTTAAAACTCCTTTTTTTAAATTATCCATAACTTGCTGTGCACATAAGTTGAAAGAAATCGTACAAATTTGATCACGTTTTGATTTTTTAAAATTACACGAATTATAAGAATTAAAACCTGTTTGATTGTCGATTGAAATTTTAAAGTGCTTCTAATTATAGCATATTTTTTTAAGTTTTTCATTATAATTTTGCACAACTATTTGTTTTAGAAATCGGAATGTATTCATAATTTTGATAAGAAACATATATTAAGTTATAGAGAACACATTTTCTTAATATAATTTAAACTCGTTGAAATGTTTGTTAAATTTTAAAAATTGTCATTATACAAAGCCTGATGGAAACAGTTGATAGATTAAACTGTTTTCTGAGATAAAATGTAACAGTTCAACTATACCATATAAAAGAATTTAAGAACAAATTTTTTTTAAAGTAATCGCTAGACTGCTGCAAATTTTTATGCAGAAGAGTTTGGAAGATTTTGACATTGTGAAAGAGAAAAACCAAAAAAAAAAAAAAGCAACAAAATGGAAATGACAATAGAACTATGACAGACAAGCATATTGTTTAAAAAGCTGATTATTTTGTTTATCTACAATTTATCTCATAGAGCTGTGTTTATATTCATTTTCTATCATGATAAACGGCTTATAAAGAAACAACTTTTAATAAAAATCGACACATTTTGTTTATCCACAGTTTATCCCATAGAGTTGTGTTTATATTAATTTTCTTTCATGATGAACCGATTATAAAGACACGATTTTTAAAAGAATCGATGCATTTTGTTTATCTACAGTTTATCCCATAGAGCTATGTTTATATTCATTTTCTATCATGATAAACGGCTTATAAAGAAACGATTTTTAATAAAAAGGCTACAATTGATTCGTTTGAGCCGTGCGTTAAGAGAAAAACGGCCGGAATACGTTATTATTAAGGCCCGGATTTTGATGACATTTGCATTTTCGGACAATTTTTGTCCTTTAGAGCATTTTTTTACATTTATATGGCATTTTTCTTTAAATTTTGGGGCATATTTTGCATTTCAAAGCATTTTTTAAACTTTTTGTTATTTTTTTCCAATTTTTATTACTTTTTATCATTTTTCATTATTACACTAGCTTCCAAACAATGAAGAAAATCTCTAGGATATTAACAGGTGAAGCAACATCTTTTCAAATTGAAGAAGAATTGTCAGTAAGTGAGACCGTCTTTTTCAAGCATGCACCAATAACATCAGTAGACGTTTAAAGAAGCTTCTTCAGGTATAAAAATTAACATTCAGACAAGAAACGCTCGTTTACATTTCAAAATATTAAAAAAAAATTAATAATCCAATGTAATTCTGATATTTAGTAATATTATGAGATGGAAGTTGTTATATTCATTAAAGTTTCTATACAAAATGAAAATGTTTTGGAGTCAATATATTTTCCTTTTTTTTTTTGTTATTTTAGGATATAAAACATATTTTTCAAACTTTAATGAACGTAGAACAAGTATTACATTGCTTTATATTTTTTGAAATGACTCATAATAATTTTAAAGAGTAAAAAATTGTTTTAGTTCAATATTTTTACTTTATTTAAGTCATGTCATAAGGCATTTTTAGCGCAATTTTCGCATTTTAAGGACATTTTTTGCATTTTTAAGGGCATTTTTTGCACTTTTAAAGGGCATTTTTTGCACTTTTTAAGGGCATTAATTGAGATTTTTTAGGTCATCAAAATCCGGGCTCTAGTTATTATTCTTCTGCATAATAATGGTCGACCTAATGCCTCAAAAGTCGTAAAAAATTATTTGGAAACGCTCAAGTGGGATATTTCACCGCACCCGATGTATTCGCTGGACATTGCTCCTTCTGATTGCTGGTTGTTCTGACAGATGCAACACGATTTGTCAGGTTATCCGTTCAATTCTGTCGCAGAAATCGAAGATTGGCTCCTAACTTGGATCGCCTCAGAAGACGAGAAATTTTTTCGAGATGGAATTCGAAAATTGCCTGAGAGGTGGGATATATATATATATATATATATATATATATATATATATATATATATATATATATATATATATATATATATATATATATATATATATATATACAGTGAAACCTGCCAAGTTGACCACCCTTGTAAGTTGGGCACCTGCATAAGTTGACCTCAATTATCAAGAACGGAATTTTTCCTATATAATATGAAGAAGCAAAACATTTGTAACTTGACCACCTGTCTATCTTGTATGTTGACCACTGAAATAAATCAATTTTGTCTAGGAATATTATGAAATTCTATTCTAAAACCCTCATAAGTTGACCAGAAAAAAAAATTCAGAAAATGTTTTGTCATTTTGCAATGTATGTTAAAATTTCACTTGTTTGGTGAAATAGTGTAAAAAGCTAATCTAAACCCTTTTGTGAGTTGACCACCTGGGGAAACTTTAAGGGGGGGGGGGGCAGCTTTTGACCATTTCTTTCATTCATTCATTGAAAACAGATGTGTTAGTTGAAAAGTTGCTCTTCCAGTTGCTATAGTGAGCAGATAGTAACTGTAGTAATAACAGAATAAATTTTAAATTGTTCAAATAATTTTGTTTTGTTAAAGTTTTCAAATTACATGTCTTCGTGTTTTGATATTTTAAGAAATTATTTTTATTAAACACTTCACATGCATAACTAACGAAATAATTTTTTTAAAAAAGTTAGTTAAATATCAGAATTATGTATATGTAACAAATTGAAGTTTATTCAGGTTTAAACACATTTCTTAAGATATTCATTTGGTTATTTGCTAAATAAAATTTTTAAATCAAGTCAAAAAAAAAAATTAAATATATAGCAATATGATATAGGAAATGAAAAAGTAAACAATGACCCGCCCCCTCTATAAGTTGACCACTTGTCTGAATTGACCACTAAAACAATGCACCACAAGTGGTCAACTTACACAAGTTTTACTGTATATATATATATATATATATATATATATAAATTATAACATAGTTGTTATAATTATAGCATAGCAACACTGATATATAGATAGGATAATTTAATTATAAAATTATTTACATTTTTTTATTTTATAACCGTCGTTGATCAGCCTACCCAATTCTTCAGGTTTACAGCTACTAATGTTCAACTCCATAGCCTTGTAAATTTGAACCTAATCTAGAAGACAAGGGAACTCCAGGATAAAGTATTGGGAGTTATTTCACCTTCGTGGAGCACTTTTTAATGGAACTAATCTGCATTTACATTACATGGAGAGGAAAAAAATGAAAACCTCCCACGGTTAGCCTGACGGCAAGGGGACTTTTACCCATAATCCGTCTACCACTGAGAATATTTTACTTCGGCACTGTGGTCGGTGCAAGCCGGATGCAGAATTCGTATCGAACAGCCATCGCTGGGATTCGAACCCGGTTCGCCTCATTGGTAGGCGAAGTAAACTTTGAAGACTTTAAACTACCCTTCTTTGTTTGTGGTCCGTGCAAGCCGGATGCGGAATTCGTATTGACAAGCCATCGCTGGGATTCGAACCTGGACACCTCATTGGAAGGTGAAGTAAACTTTGAAGACCTTAAACTACACTTTGACATAAAGGAAAAAGTAAGCAGGTAAGAAATGCCGATTGATAAGTTACAGAGCAACACTGATTTAAGTTTATTTTATTCAATCTTACCGTGATGATTAGTCAGATCCTTTAAATGCACCATTAAATTAAACCTCTTTGGAAGACACTATCCCCTGAGCCATTATGGCTCTGTAGAAACTTTTTCTTTAAACTAGTTATTCTCTGATACAATTGAAACTAAATATTAATATACAGAACTAGCTTTGGAACAAACATAACAATTGACACAAAAGTAACACACCAATTGTTTGGTATGGCTCAAATCAAAACAGAAACTAGTTTTTCAAGATGAGACAATAGAATAATCCTCCCAGTACAAATTTCATCTATTAAATACAAGTTCAAGCAAATTAAATTACACGTGATCACATTTTGAAATGAGAAGAATTTTTTTGATATACGTATATCGAGTTATTTGCCTAAATAATATAAAAAACAACTTCTTAACTGTAGTCTTTTTAAAACTCATTTCCTTTCTGCACTTTTTACAAATATTTCACACTTTTTTGTCAGTAATTTTCAATGATTTAAATAAACTTATTATAATTAAAGAAACAATTATTAACACTTTACAAAATCTTAGGAAGCAAATGTATCCATTTCTATTATGCATATTTACTGTAACTGAAACTAAAGCTCACTTTTATTATGCAAAAAAAGATTCGAAAGACATTGTCTTGCGCAATAGCCTGCGCATCTTAATCTGCGCATCTTAAAGCTTTTGTCGTTGTCATATAGTATGATGGGAACAAAGTCATATGATCAGATAATATAACCCATGATAAGTTTTCTGTTGATTCATTTTTACGCAAAATTCTAGAAAGGCATTTTGAAGAAAGCTCATCTTCTATCAAATATATGTATAGTTTTTTTAAATGACTGTGCTTGAGAATTTAAATAAAAGTGCCAACTAAACAGTTCTATTTAAATCCCATTTCAAAAAATAAAATTAAGTAGGAAATTTGACCCATGCATCGAGCGCCTACCTCTTGTCTGCAACTCAAGGCGTTTATTTCAAAAAGCTTATCCGTGCTGGCATTTGAAACAAATGATTAATAACAACCACAGTACTATCGATCTATGCCTCTTGATGTACGCATATATAAGGAGAGGCACTATGCAGTTTGCATTGCATTATGTCTATACATCCTAAAAACATGAAGGCCTTCATTCGGACAGTTTTCAACTTTACTTTGGGAAGAATTCTTACTAAAAAAATGAAGTGAAAAAGAACATTCGCAATTGATACGAAAAAACGTTTGTCGAAACGCGATGGATCAGAGGTTAGAGCGTTCGCCTTTCAATGAGATAAACCGGGTTCGAATTCCAGCAGTGGCTGGTCGATACGAATTCAGCATCCGGATTGCACCGAACACAGTGCTGACGTGAGATATCCTCGGTGGTAGACGGATCATGGGTTTAAGTCCTTTTGCTGTCAAGCTAACCGTGGGAGGTTCTCGTGGTCTTCCTATCCATGTAACGTAAATGCGGGTTTGTTCCACGAAGGCAAATTTCTCTCAATACTTGATCAAGGAGCTCTCTTGTCTTTTGGATTGGGTTCAAAATTACAAGGTTGCGGAGTTGATAATTAGAAACCCAAATTTGGGTCGGCTGTTGAACGACGGTTATAAAATGAAATAAAATAAAGCATTTGTCAATAATAATTGAGAAGAGGAGACTTAAAATTTGCAAAATGCAAAGAGCGTAAAATTTCCTGAAGTTGAGAAATTTTTTCATTATCTACAATTTGTGGTATTCCGTCCATTTGTCTATAAGAATGTAGGCTTCCATAACTATATTTAGTCTTTAGAATATTTGAAAATACAAGGTTATTTTCAGTTTTGTTATTTAAAACCTTAATTTTAAGTCGATTTTCTATTTTAATTTTCTCCAACTTTGCCTACATTTTTGACAATTTTATTTTTCTTATTTATTCTTATATACAAAACTCTATTTTGTTTTTATTTGTTTAATACTTTGTTTAACTTTGATTTAACGTTCTTTCGTTATTTAATTTTTACATTTTTTAATTATATTTTTGTTTTTATTTTCTGTATCATTATTATTATTGCAAACTTTATTGAAATCTCATATTTATTATTGCAATCTTTATTGCAATATCTTATATTTATTATTGCGTATTTCATTGCAATCTTATGTTTATTATTGCAATACTTATTTGCTTATATTTATTTTAACATTCTTTCGTTATTTTATTCTTTCATTCTTTATTTATATTTATGATTTTATTTTCTGTATCATTATTATTATTTCAATCTTTATTGCAATCTTATATTTATTATTGCAATCCCTTTCATAATAAGAAGTCACTTGTCTATGTCCCTTCCATAAGCAGAAAAGTATCACTTTTCTCTGATTCTGTTTAAGGTGCAAATTTGTTGCAAATTACTTTTTGTTTGTTTTACTTTTAACAAATTTTTTCTTTCTTTTTGGACTTACAGTCCCTGGCCAAATTATTACACGCACTATAAGATTTTATGTCAGGTGGTACTATACAGCATACATGTTTTTACCGGCTGAAACCGGTTTACACTTGCTTATGTTCGTGTATCAAATGGTTAACAATGTAATGCAATACGTTAAAAATAAATGTAAATGGGAAGTATATAAAAAATCTCCTCTATTATTACGTTTCTCCCCTGTCATTTATGTTTAAATATAAGAGTATTGCATATAAACTCGTGCAAATCATGCAATTATTAAAACACTACTGTGCGTCTAATAATTTGGTCTTATTATTATAATATACTATAATACCTGATATAATAAATATTCTATAATTATATAATATATCTTATAATTTATCCAATCGTCGAGATTTTATTCTAAATCGTCTAATTCAATCAATTGATACACAAAAGCAAACAAGTGCAAACCGCTTTCAGTAGCGCAAAAAAATGAAGCTGTATTGCATCACCTAATAATTCAGATTATACACAGAATCTTATAGTGCGTCTAATAATTTGGCCAGGCACTGTATAATTTTTCAAAATTTTCTTTTGAAATTATATTTAAGTTACGTCCTATATTGACATTTACAAAGAATGAATATGTTGTCTGGATACTGATGTCAATTTTGTGGTTGGTCACTTTTTTCTCGATCTTGGAGCTGAGATTTATTCTCAGCATTAAAGACATGTTTTTACAAATTTGGATAAGGATTGGTGATCTTCCTTATGTGTCATATTTTTTACAGGGACTAGGAGATTACTCCAGAGAAGCCTGAGCAAAATTATTTGTTTGGTGTACAAGTAAAATAATTATTGGAATTATTGAAAAAAGGATTATTGCATTTAGTAAAAAATTAAAATTTAAGCCAAATAGGGTTACACTTCCATGTTTATTTCCTATTGTTAAATTTCATAAATGTCTGGTCAAATTTAGGTTTATTGCGTGTGGTACTAATTGTTACAATTCTGATATTCGTAAAGAGTTTTTTAATTTTCTTAAATTATTTTACTTAAAATTAAAAAAGATATAGAAAGTATATATTGTTATAGAAAGTAACGTTGATGTTTTGGATTATATCAATAATAATGTAATTTCTAGTATTAATACTTTTGATTTTGAAAATTTGTACATCAGTATTCCACATGCACAGATTATTGAAATTTGTAGTGGCATTTTTGATAAATATTTATTTAATGAGAAAATTGATAAATCTTATGGGTTGGATTTATAAAGGTTTAATCTTTTTGAGAATGAACTTTTTAATGGTCTGGATTTTTATCAGCAAATTATTGGAATTCTACAAGGTAATTCCTTTTCTGATGCTTCTGCTAATATTTTTTAACATTTTTTTGAAGCTAAATTTCTTGAGTTTAATGATTTTAATGCTTTTAGATATATTGATGATTTGATTTTGTTTAATTGTGATAATTATGATTTTATTTTTATTATTTATCCTAAGGATTTGGTTTTGAAAAAAACTAATGAGAATTGCTTAAATGTTGAATATTTAGATTTTAAAATTGATATTGTTGATAAAATAATTAAAATTGGTGTTTTTGATAAACGAAAGGCTTTTAAATTTAAAGTAATTTTTTTTCTGTAACTATAATACAAATTTGTGCAATAAAATTTTCAAAAATTTAGTTTTTTCTCAATTCTTTTGAGTTAAAAAAATTTGCAATAACGTTGAATGTTTTCAGGAGGATGCGAATAATTTTGTGAGAAATTTGAGAAATAATGATTATTGTTATGTTAAATTTTTGATTAGGAAAATGATTGAGGATTATTAGTTTATTATTTCTTTTAACAGGGCGAAATTAAAGTCTTGACTGAGCAGCCCCAGTTAAGCATTATATTAATCTGTTACGCAATCTTTACCTTTCCTATCCTATTTTTCTTCCTACTGCACATTTTAATAGAGGGCGTTGCTTTCTTTTATTTCAAATGTTTCTTTTACACTGAGTTAGTTTAATGAAATTGCTGTTTGAAAGTGCTGTTTGAAATACTGTGAGTTTTTTTCATTTTTGTATATTCTCAAGATTTTGTTTGAAATTTCTCTTCTGATTTGATTTTATGTATTTGTTGGACTTATGCAAAACCTCGACGGTACTGAGAGGACAAATTTTGACATTTGCCTCTCAATAGAAAAGGTTTTGTTCTATAGTACCCCTGAAGACCATATTTTATTTCCATTGTTTTCTTTATTGCTTCAATTGTTTTTATTAACTTTGCCATTTTTTTATAAAATCTGAGCATATTTTGGTTAAAGTTTTGACCATGTCGGAAATTTTTTTTATATTTTGTTACGGAAAACAATTATAATTTTGATTAACTAAGTTGCTAATAAATGGCCGCCTTGATATGCAACTTTGATATTGAGGATGAAAATAGATTTTTTGAAAATTTTCTGTTTATTTTCATTTTGAAGTGAAAAAGAAGGGTTGTATCAAAATTCCAAAAATTATTAATGAAATAATATGTTCTATATTTAGACACTCTTCAAACAATACAATAGATTGAATCAAATTGCAAAAAGAAAAAAAATTATAATTATGAATGTTTAAAAGTCCATAATAAGCACATAATTCAATCAAAATTATCTTATTAAAGCAGAAATAAATTATATCAAAGCTAAAATGTTTCATACTAATTTTAAAGATATAATAATAAATAATTTAGTACTTTTTTAAAATCAAGCAAAAACGATATTGCTCATGGGCTGCAATAGCGGCACAACTCAAAAAATCAAATTTTGAGAAAAAGGGGGTTTAAAGTTTTCATTGCTAAGCAAAATGCATAAGAAATGCTTTAGTTTGCTTAAACGAAGATTACCTTCAAATTGAATTATGAATTGTGCTAGTATTGCTGCTGAGAGAATGTGTATTTTCATATTTACACCTGTTCTTAATCCAAAACGTGTATTTTTTTAGTTGTGCCACTATTGCATCCCATGAGCGATATTATTTCAATTAGAGGACTTTTCCGAATTGATTATCAATTCCGATTAACTAAGAATATGTACACAAATTGTTCACAACATCAAAACTGATTGGGTGGGGAAAAAAGGAAAACTGAGTGTAAAAAAAAATATTTGTTTCATACATTAAACACTGGTTACATTCGAAAAAACTGTAATGAAGCTTTTCACATGTCTTTCACCAAATGTAGTTCCGTTCATTGAACTGAAAAAAAAAGAGGGAAATACACTTTTTTTGAAGACTTCTCTTTTAAACTTACGGTATTTTCACGCTTGAAAAAGTCTGGCCAAAACACATTTTGGTAAAACGTTTTTAGCCATTTAAAGTAAATTCCAAATAAATGGATTTAATTATAAAAGTTTTTCCAAAAATTATTTGATTGTTGAAAATATGAAAAAAAAATTTTGAATTAGCCTCTTTATAATATTTAAAATAATAAAAAATGTAGAAGATATAATGTAAAGTTTTTCTAGTTAAAAACAGTTCCAATTTTTTAATAAAATCCTGAAGATGCTTTAATCTTAAGGTCTATATTTGAACAATACTAAATTTATTTGCACTATCATTTAGCTAAAAAAAATAATTATTATTGATATTAAAAATTTCGGCTAGAGAAATTAAAAAACTAAAATTTTTTCTCTCAAGAGCAGCCAGCTCTATCCATAGAGTCTTGTTGGGAGAGTTGTTTATAGGCAATGTCAACCATCATCTACGAAAATGTACCCCAACATAGAATCGAGTTAACAATGTCTTATGTACTAGTGAATTGGAATTATATTTTTGTAGTGGTAGATACATTACAAGTCTATGTATAAAACTGAACAACATTGTCTTAAATGTGTATGCTAATAATATTAAGTTAATGATTATGTTTTGTTAACATTTTAATGCGCTATAGAAGCATTTTTTTTTATTATTTTATTAAACAAAATATTACATGATTTGCTTCAGCACATTCGTTAAAAAATTAAATCACGCTAACTGAAGTACAAAAAAAAAATGGCATGTCTAAAAATTATACAAATAAAGAGTCTTCAATGAATCAAACTTCAAACAAATTTTTCTCTCAGATGAAAAACAATGACAGCTAAAAGCAAAGTAGAAGATGAAATGATGAAACTTGCAGCATTGCAGGATATGCCTAAAAATAAAAGAAATTTTAATCAACATTGAACAAGTTATACCAAAGGTTTGTTCGGTTAGAATTTTTCAATTACAACAATTTCATTTGTTTTAGTTCCATTTCCTATATTCTATTTTAATAATTTTCATCTACAATCCCTGGCCAAATTATTATACGCACAATAAGATTCTATGTAAAACTTAATTATCTGGTGATACTATACAGCTTTATTGTTTTTACTCTGCTGAAACCAGTTTGCACTTGTTTACGTTCGTGTATCAATTGGTTAACATTATAATGCAATACGTTAAAAATAAATGCAAATAGGAAGTATATAAGAAATCTTCTGAATAAAAACCCGTTACGTGTATGTTAAAATATAAAAGTATTGCGTATAAACTCGTGCAAAACATGTAATTCTTAAAATACTACAGTGCGTCTAATAATTTGATCTAATTAATAATATTTTATTATATATTATTATATTATTATATATTATTATATTATTATATATTATTATATTATTATATATTATTATATTATTATATTTTGTTATATTATTATATATTATTATATTATTATATACTATTATATAATTAATAATATATATTACAATATAATAATATAATACCTGATATAATAAATTTTCTATATTTACCTAACATATCCTCTAATTTATCCAATCGTCAAATTTATATTATATATCGCTTAATTTAACAAATTGGTACGCGAACGTAAACAAGTGCAAACCAGTTTCAGTCGCGTAAAAACTATAAAGCTGTATAGTATCACCTGCCAGTTAAGACTTTCGATCGAATCTTATAGTGCGTCTAATGATTTGGCCAGGGACTGTAAATAAAAAAACGAAGCCAAATTCATCATATTTTTAAAAACATTCATATTTTTAAACAAAAATATGTAAAGTTTCAGCAAGATATTATAAATTTTTTTCTTAATTTAAAATTTTGCTTCTATTTTAAGTGTCAAATCGTAGCTTCTTAGTTTCGACTATCTACACGCTTCATTATAAGCATCTTTAACTGTAATTAACTCTTTAAGTACCTTTCCAATTACAAGATGCGTATGAAATACTTATGAATTAAATAACTTATTAATGTTAACAAAAATCTAGATGTGGGTAAAAAAAAAACTGTATTAATAAATAAAATTATGCTTACCTTCATGGCTAAATTCAAAAGCTATGTCTTTCGGTGTTCTGCAATATATGCCTAAAAAATCAATTCTTTAAATGCATACATAAAATACTAAGCAATTTGAAGAGTAACGTTTTTCATTTGAAAACAGGTATTGAAAAAATAATTATATTGTTAGTGTTTAGACAAAAAGTGTTTGGTGACCTTTATATAATTTATGTTCTTTATGTCATATCCGCGACAAAGCTAACCATTAAGCAATAAAAAGGTTTTATCGGAAAACATCTCACAAGACGATGTCCATATTGTATGTTTTTATTTCAAGCTAATAGCAGGCAACACTGAGATGCCGTGCGTGAGTAGAACACATCTGGCAAGCCTTAGAAGGAAATAGAACAACATTTCCCAAACCCGATATGTTTCAACAGAAAAAAACATTTATGAAATATTTTTGAAAGCATGAATTTATGTAAATAGTTTTTAAAACATAAGTGAAAAAATAATTATTTTAATAACTCATTAAAGAAACGCAATCTAATTCAATCTTGACTCATTTTCAATCAAAACAGTTATTCAACTAAATATGTTTCTAACTAAAATAACATTTATGACATATTTTTGAAATCATAAATATATGTAAGTGAAAAAATTCTTACTTTGACAGAGGCTGCTTCCTGCTTTAACTCCTTCAATTGAAAAGTAGAATGGTTCACAATTATGTTCATTACTCTCTGGTTGAAAAGAAAGACATTATATAATATAAGTTTGAAGTATTCTTTTGTAACGTGAATGGGATTAGTTTGTGCCCTACAAATGGGATTCTCACACTTTATTCTTTCTAAATTGAGTTTAATGTTAAAATCAAAGGATTTATTGCATCGGGTAGTCGGTCAGACATAGAGTCAAGGCATCTGTGACGTCATTCACGGAAGTGTTAAGGTAATCAGATTTGTATTAAGAGGAAACAATAATAAGAAGTTCAAATATATCGCCTAATTAGTTATATATCGCCTAATTTAACCAACTGATACACGAACGTAAACAAGGCAAATTTCTCCTAATACTAGATCCAGGAGTTATCTTGTCTTCTGGATTGGGTTCCAAATTACAAGGCAACAGAGTTGAACATTAGTAGTAGTAAACCCATAAAATTGGCTCGGCTGTTCAACGACGGTTATAAAAAAAATAAACGACGCAGAGCCGTGATGGCTCAGGGGATAGAGCGCTCGCCTTCCAATGAGGTGAACCGGGTTCGAATCCCAGCGATGGCTGGTTGATACGAATCAGCATCTGGACCTCAGTGCTAACGTGATATATCCTCATTGGTTGACAGATCATATGTTAGAGTCTCTTTACCGTTAGGCTTATCGCGGGAAGTTTTCGTGGTCTTCCTCTCCATATAACGTATATATGGGTTAGTTCCATCAAAAAGTCCTCCACACAGGCAAATTTCTAACAATACTTGATCCATGAGTTCCTTTGTCTTGTTGATTGAGTTTAAAATTACAAGACTATGGAGTTGAACATTATTAGTCGTAAACTCAAGAATTGGGTCGGCTGTTCATCGATGGTAATATTATAAAAAAAATTTAAAAAAACGACGCATATAAGATAAAAATGAGGCAAAACAGTTAAGCGAAGTATTTTGACCCTTAAGAATGTAAAGCATTAGAAAAGTATTTATAATTTTCAAAAATGAATTTCGAATTTTTTTTCTACTTCAACTGCTATGAAATGTTAATCAAAACAAAATGTTTATTTAAAATGTCTCATGGAAAATGAAAGTGAAAATGTATACTTATTTGAAGTCGCAAAAAAGTTCAGAAGGGAGGAAAAAAACAATCGAAATCTGGCTAATGAAAGTGAGTATAATATCGACATTTATTTAATTTCATGTTGAAATATGAAAGTTTTTCTAATAGTTCATCTCATCTGTCTCAATCAAACAGGTGCTTTATTCAACTGCGTCGCTCAATTGAAATTTGTCAGATTTTTATTTTCATTTGCAAAAACAGTTGTGAACAATAATATGTAAACTTTTTCACCCTCGATAAGGACTTATAATGGACGAAATTATATATGGAATACACTATAAATACAAGTATGAGAAATGCAAATAAAATTCACCCAAATATTAAAACATTTTCTATGGTTTTTATGGCTCTTTAATGCAGATTCAAAGAAGTAAATATCGAATGCGCAGATATGACATGCTGTAAAAATTTTAATAATTTTTAAAACGTTTATATAACACACAATTTTGTGAAGTATATTAAGCTAATTGTAAAATAAATAAATGCTATCATTAAAAATAAATAAGCTTTTAGGTACAATCAAATTTCTTATTATTTTTTTTTCTTTTCAAACTAAAAATGAATTGTTTATTTTACTTGAATTATAAAAATTTCAGCTCTTTATTGACATCTGAAATTTAATTTTGAAGATAGTTCTATATTTGGTCTGAATTCATAAATATTTGCACAGAACAAATACAGTTTGTTTTATTTCACTTTTTTGCAAAAGTTTGAATGTTTTGCTAATTTATATTTTTTAATATTTTTATAACCGTCGTTAAACAGGAGACCCAATTTTGGGACAACTAATGTTCATCTTTGAAGTTTTGAACCCAATCCAGAGGATCTCCTGGATCAAGTATTGGGAGACCTTCGTGGAGGACTTTTTGATGGCAGCATTTGCGTCATATGGAGAATCTCGAACGAGTAGCCTGACGACAACCCATCATCCGTTTACCACTGAGGATATTTCACGTCAGCACTGTGGTCAGATTTAATTTTGAAGATAGTTCTATATTTGGTCTGAATTCATAAATATTTGCACAGAACAAATACAGTTTGTTTTATTTCACTTTTTTGCAAAAGTTTGAATGTTTTGCTAATTTATATTTTTTAATATTTTTATAACCGTCGTTAAACAGGAGACCCAATTTTGGGACAACTAATGTTCATCTTTGAAGTTTTGAACCCAATCCAGAGGATCTCCTGGATCAAGTATTGGGAGACCTTCGTGGAGGACTTTTTGATGGCAGCATTTGCGTCATATGGAGAATCTCGAACGAGTAGCCTGACGACAACCCATCATCCGTTTACCACTGAGGATATTTCACGTCAGCACTGTGGTCAGATTTAATTTTGAAGATAGTTCTATATTTGGTCTGAATTCATAAATATTTGCACAGAACAAATACAGTTTGTTTTATTTCACTTTTTTGCAAAAGTTTGAATGTTTTGCTAATTTATATTTTTTAATATTTTTATAACCGTCGTTAAACAGGAGACCCAATTTTGGGACAACTAATGTTCATCTTTGAAGTTTTGAACCCAATCCAGAGGATCTCCTGGATCAAGTATTGGGAGACCTTCGTGGAGGACTTTTTGATGGCAGCATTTGCGTCATATGGAGAATCTCGAACGAGTAGCCTGACGACAACCCATCATCCGTTTACCACTGAGGATATTTCACGTCAGCACTGTGGTCAGATTTAATTTTGAAGATAGTTCTATATTTGGTCTGAATTCATAAATATTTGCACAGAACAAATACAGTTTGTTTTATTTCACTTTTTTGCAAAAGTTTGAATGTTTTGCTAATTTATATTTTTTAATATTTTTATAACCGTCGTTAAACAGGAGACCCAATTTTGGGACAACTAATGTTCATCTTTGAAGTTTTGAACCCAATCCAGAGGATCTCCTGGATCAAGTATTGGGAGACCTTCGTGGAGGACTTTTTGATGGCAGCATTTGCGTCATATGGAGAATCTCGAACGAGTAGCCTGACGACAACCCATCATCCGTTTACCACTGAGGATATTTCACGTCAGCACTGTGCAAGTCAGTGCAATTCGTATCGACCAGCCATCGTTAGAATTTCAAGGATTTAGGACTATTAGAATACTATTCAAGAATTTTTAGAACATATTTGGTTCTGAACTTGTTATGTCGAAATTTTTTAGCGTCCCTTCAACTTTCAGATATCGAGATTATACTGTATCTGAATTTGAGAACGAAATATACAGAGCATTTACTAATTTATTGTTAATTTTAAAAAAAGAAATTACTTACTATAACAAGGGTTTGAAGTCCAGAATTCAACTTCCTCACCTAAAAACAGCATACATAAATTCACATTTTGTGAAGATATGTTCCATGAAAGTTATGTATGTGTAAAAAATTTACATATATATATATATATATATAAACACAAAGAAGAATAAAATAATAAAATAACAAAGAAAAACTTTAAATGGGAAAACGTAAAAGTCTTCATCAGAACACATCCTTTACTATAATGCGATATTTCTGAATAAAGAGTAATTATCTTAAAATAAAAATTACTTTTTATAATGTGCCTCTTAACATAAACCTAAATATATATATATATATATATATATATATATATATATATATATATATATATATATATATATATATATATATATATATATATATATATATATATATAGCACAATAAATAAATACAAAAAGGATAAAAGGAGAAAAGAAAGGAAAAATGAAGAAAATTAATAAGTTTTAGTTTTTTATTTACTGCTCATAAGCTGCAAATGTATAGAACTCATAAAATAAGTTCAGAATATAGAGAAAACATGGAAAAATTACAGAATAATGAAAGGAGAAGAAGAAAATTATTAAAATAAAATAAAATAATATAATAAAATAAAATTTCAATAAAAAACTGGAAAAAAAAGGTATAATCTCATCATCAGCTCACAAGCTTAGATCCACAAAAAGGACTGCTTTCGAATATTGCATCAAAAAGCGCAAAGCAAAATATATCAAGACAATAGTGTGAAGAGCACTCAAAAACATTTTTTGAAGCAAAATAGAACACATTAAATATTAAATATCACGTAAATAGCAGTAAATAAAATGTAAAGAAAAAACAGAACAAAACATAAAACGAAATCTATAAAGCGAGTAGCGAATTCAAATGAATTTACAAGAGCGGGAAAATTTTCAAGAATTATTTAAAATATTTTCGTAATTAGATTGTCAGATTACAAAATATGAAAACAGAAACGCGAATTAAGGTAAAAGCGTAAATAGAGGTTTATTTTTATAACGCGTTCTTACTACAGTACTGAAGTGTGTTTGATTTGCTAGATATCAAGAATAGGCCCGAAAATGGATAATGGTAACTTAACGTTATACTGGATAATTTAAAGAAGTTCATAATTAATAAGGTTGATATTTAATTATAAAATTTTACTGATTTTAGAAGCATTTATTCAAGAAGAAAAAAATATATAAAAGAGAAACATGAATTGCCCGTTTTGCACAGATTTTTAGCCACGGATTTGCCCGAAATGGCTTTGTATATGGTAAAAATTATATAAATTAGCAAAGAAATTTTAGTAAATTTATTTAGAATAACATACCGTCATGTGGGGCTACTTTGTGCAGAATTTCGCAGTTTTTGAACTTTGACATGTCAAAAAACTATGTTAATTCAAACTTTAGTAAAATTTATCGATATTATATTCCTAACTGGACTCAGACGAGTCAATTTGATCAATATTGGCATTATTTGTGTGTAATATTTACAAATAATAAGTCAAAACATACCTTGCACAAAGTAGCCCCCAAGTGAGGCTACTTTGTGCAGCGATAGGAATTCAGTTCAATAATCATGTTTTTAGAAAAAAATATTGATATAAAATGTTTCAAAAAGTTAACTGTTGACATTTTTAATAACAAAAGCATCAAGATATGTAAAGATATTAGTTTGAAAATGATTTTCAGCGTTAAAAAACCATTTTTTATAAAGAATTTGTTTCTTAAAAAAGAATGTTAATTTCAAAACATTTGAATTTAAACAAAAGGAAACCATATGCATTTTTGAACACTGAAATGGATGGAATTTCAAAAATAATAATTATTACATATTCATTAACATTTATAATATTGATAAATTCAAAAGTTGCAAAGGTACACCCCATTCGGCTGGAAGTGCACATTAATTAGACAGAACTTGCTCTTCAGTTTCTGTCAAAATCACCTGATGTCCTATAAAAAATATTTTTATGTGTTAAATCGTTTGATTAATTCATTAGAAAAATCTTTGTAGAAGAAAAATAATAGTTTACCAGCACGTTTTACGTGTTTCTTGTGAATTTTATTAGAGATAGTGTTTCTGTGGATTTTGTACTTCCGAGAAGCTTCTGCAATCGACATACCACTAGCAACTGCTTGCAAACATTGTTGTAGCTTTTCTTAAGTGTAATCACGGTAGTTTCTAGTTCCAGGTATTTTTTTATAACGTCTGACTATTTTTCTGTCGAAAAAAAAAAGTTTTTTCATTTTCCGTTTATTTGTTATTAATTTACAAATTTGTTTTTAACGCAACATGATATAATTGTCCATTAATATATTAATAAAACATTTTGCACTTACGACAATTGTTTTATCAACGTCTTTGCATTTCACAGCTAAAGTTTCCACACACACTTTTCGACGTCCTACGTTCTTGGAAAGTTGTTGACATTGGATAAACAAAACACACTCTGAGATTGTTTTAAAATTCGAAACAAAATGTTTGTATTAATAGAGGAGACTTCTATCTTCAAATTCCACACATTTTTAACGTGAAAAAAACATAATACTGAATAGCAGCACTTGAAAAGTGCCAAATTCGAATTTGCACAAAGTAGCCCCACATAACGGTACAATTAACTCAATGATTTTATATAGAATTTAATTACTTTAGTTGGGTATCCATTGTTTTTTATCAAATTTTGAAAGAGTTAGTCTTTTTTGGATAAATAAACATTACTAGATATTCTTTTAATTCTATTCATTTGATGAAAATTTTTTATCTAAATAGATGTTTCTTGAGCACAATCTAGAGATGATGGGGCACTTCATACAGATTTTTTAGTGACATAAAATCAAAATGGATGTTTTTTGACTTGTATCACTCCACTTCTTGCCGGGGTGCGATATATATATATATATATATATATATATATATATATTAAGCATGAAATAAATACAGTACTTAACTACACAGAGAAAAGGTAAAAACTTCCAAAATATGGGAACCCTATTTTCTGACTCAGTGTGAACACCGAAAGGCTCATAATTTTTACCGAAGCATTAATGATTTTGGTAAAACTACCGATAAAATATGGTTTTATAATGTATAATAAAGTTTAAGTAATGTGGCAAAATTTGGAAATTTTATCATGATACGTTATACCTGGCAACAATTTATTCGGTTTAATTTACTTTTCAGTTTTTTTTCTGTTACCGTATGAACCAAATGAATGGTTTAAATGCCATATATTTTAGTTTTTATTAACAAAATTTTTTTTCGACCAGAAATCTTATAACCATACCAGAATCTCTGTGTAAAAATTACCTGCATCTCGGCATTCTTTGTACTGGGAACCATCTTCAAGAATTCTGAAGTAATTTCTGGAGAAACAAACTTTAATATGAGCCCCATCCAATGCTTTAAACTAAAACAAAATTATTATTGTTTATATGCAGTCCTTAATATTTATTTTCAAAAAACAAAGGTAAAGAATATATACTTTTTTACCTTTAAATAAGCTGTATACATATTGGGGTATAAACAATTATACACATTATGGGCCTTTATTGTAAATATATTTCAGGAAGAAACGACTTTATCGAAATTTTAATTATTGCTGAGGATGTAAAAAACCTGTTTGATAGTACAGTACTGTTTCTTCCGGAAACCAAAAAGATCTTGTTTTGTAAACCCATTTTCTTTAACAGAGATTGGTCAGAACGGTTTCATTTTTGTCTCGCATAAATATTACTTTACGACTGCCGATGTGTACACTTAATTTTTTGACAAGAATTCTAAAAATATATATTAAGGGCAATCAATATGCTACACTTGATACATACAGAATTGTCACGATCCAAGCATTGATCGAACACAATTGGGAAAATACTGAACATTATTCGACATTTTATTTTATAACCTTCGTTGAACAGCAAACCAATTTCGGGTTTACGACTACTAATGTTCAACTTCGTAGCCTTGTCATTTTGAACCCAATCCAGAATACATGGAGCTCCTGGATCAAGTTTTGGGAGAAATTTGTCTTCGTGGTAGACTTTTTCGTGGAACTAACCCAAATTTACGTTACATGGAATGGAAAACCACGAAAACCTCCCTTGGTTAGCCTAACGGCAAGGAAACTCTAACCCATGATCCGTCTACTACTGAGGATATTTCACGTCAGCACTGTGGGCGGTGCAAGACGGATTCAAATCGACCAGCCATAGCCAGGATTCGAACCATGTTCACCTGTTTGGGAGGCGAACGATCTATCACTCTGAGCCACCACGGCTCTTATTCTACATTTTCAAGATAACCTCTCTAACGTATACACCATGGTTATAGGAACACTATATATAAAAGGATTGGGTCAATATAGTGACTTTTTTCTTAGGTTACTTTTTTACATGAAACTGTTTCTTAGTTTCGTTTCTATATGGGTATTTTAAAAGGTTTTGGAATTTCCATTAGATAATCTTATCTTATTACTGCATGGAAATCATACTTAAAATCTGCGCTTAAAAAATATTTCTTAAATCATTTGAAAATGTAGTTTATCATTTTATTACCCGAAGTTTCTAGATTTAAATACAACATTTTAAATTATCTACCTAAGTTATTTAATTTGAAGTAATTATCTAATAAATGCCCAACTATATAACTGAGAATCCATTGTTTACATACAAATACAATTTCCTTTTTTTTATTAATAATTATAATCATGTTTAAAATTTGAACCATTAAAAGAAAGTTTAGTTCAGTATCTTACCTTCATCTTAATGTTGAAGCTCTTCAAAAAGTACTTTGGATACATTGACCAGTATTGCTTTTTATTTAACGGAATAAACACAGTCTGTTTATTATCTGCTTCAGTTCCAGGACTACTACGGTAGCATTGTTTAAATTGAAATTCGGCTGGAGCTAAAAATATTAATAAATTAGTTTAAATTACAAATGCATATTAAATAGAAGTTACAAAACACGTGTTGTATACAAGGTGTTCTGTGATTCCTTGTCAACAATAAAGACAAAAGTTGGTGGTTCAAAATAAATATTTAAACAAAGAAAAAACTAAAACAAATTATAACAAATAACTATCTAGTAAGGCGGGGGAAGGTAAAATATGTTTTATTGTTGGTTGAAACATGTTGGTGCTTCTTTCAACCCCCTCCTGTTTCTTTCTGCAGATTTTGATACTTTGTACAACTGCCCTCATTGTAATTTTGTTTTTAAATATCAATTTGTGACTCCCTATGTGTTTAATTCTTTTCATTGTTGAGAAGAGTTCTAAATATATGGGCAGTTTTGAAACACCCTGTATAATTTCAGAATTTTTTTACAAAAGTGACAATTCACTCGTGGTTGCAAATCACTATTTAAAATTACCAGTAAATAAGAATTATTTTCGAAATCAATCAGAATAAAAATTAAAACTTTGGAAAAATCAATTTTCTCTTTCAAATTAAAATAAAAGGCGCTATTTGACAAAAAGGATGACAAAAGAAAAGAATTAAATTAAGAGAACTAGTGCACACTTTTTTAGTATACAGATATCAAAGGAATTGACATTGATAAATAAATAAAAAGGAAATGACGTTGTGAAATATACCTTAAATTTTCAGAAGATTACAATTTTTGAGAATAATATGCTAACTGATGCAAAAGTTATTCATGGCATATTTCACGTTGTGAAACTATTGCACGTTCACATTTTGAAATATACCTGAGATTTTCTGATAATTAAAATCTAACACTATATCTTTATAATTTCTTACGTCCAGAAAGGACGGACTCTCCGAATTGTTAAGACACCGCTCGACTACACTTTGCATCAATATACAAATAACGAGAGATTAGATCATGATAACAAGACAGAAATGTAAGATAGAAACGCAATGCAGATAGGTAACATGCTTACAAAACTGACATAGGCTGTTTTACGTTCTATTAAATAACGCTTTTTTGAGAATAATATTCTAACTGATGCAAAAGTTATTCATGGCATATTTCCCGATGGGAAACTATTTCACGTTCATGGCATATTTCACGTTGTGAAATATACCTGAAATTTCCAGATAATTGAAATCTAACACTATATCTTTATCTTACATCCAGAAAGGACGGACTCTCTGAATTGTTAGGACACCGCTTCACTACATTTTGCATCAATATTCAAATACAGAGTGATTAGATCATGATAACAAGACAGAAATGTATGGTAGAAAAAGCATTGCAGATAAGTTACATGCTTACAAAACTGACAGAGGCTGTTTTTCGTAACATTGAATAACGCTTTTTTGAGAATATGCAAACTGATGCAACAGTTATTCATGGCACCCTCCATGCTGATTGCGAAAATTGCACAGTAAAATATAATTTATTATGTGTTGTTAAGGTAATTAACAAGAAACAATCTATTGTAACTTTATTTTCTTATTTTTATTTCTGACCATCTAAAAACTGCACAAAAAAGTTTTTCTGAGGGATGGATTTAAGGTATTTATAGTCACGTTAGTTCTTGAAACTGAGCAGTATTACAAATTTAATGTTGTCAGATCTGTCCCCATAACATATATTAAATTAAAATAAATAATAATATAATATTAAAGTTTTTACTCTAAATAATACCTTTACAAATCCTAGGTTTTAGCTTAGAAGCTAAAGCAGTAGCACTTCCTGTATCAGTAAAAATGTCAGTGTCATCATTCTCAGTAAAGACTTTAAGATGTTCTTTCTTGGGACCAATGGCTAAAATTGTTACCTCTGAAAAACACATTTCTCGCATTATAAAACAGTCTCATCAAACTTTTGAACACCGAAAACATTAACTTACCTCTAAAATTTTTTTTAACCTCCCAAAATGCATTTTTTAATCTATCATCATTGACGGGACTTCCAAAATTAAAAAGCAAAACAACCTGTCAAAACAACATTCACTTAATTTTATTTCATATAAATAACATTCACGTCCATTTATAGCCTATTTAATATTGTATAATATTGGGTTCGACTGACATTCTCACAATAAAATAAAATGACAATTTAAAATTCGAAATCTCCAAACTGGGTTATATATTTGAGGTATTAGGAAATGAAGGAAGTTAGATACTAAGTTATTTAGTTAGTTAGTGAATGATTAAGTGATATCGTTAGTGATTTAATTAGTTAGATTTAGTGATTTAACGATAAATTACGTTTAACGTTTAGAGGTTGTCGATTACTGATTCAATTGTTTAGTTTGTGTTTTAGTTAGTTAGGGTTTCAGTGATTAAATGTTATCTTCCTTTAGTAGTTCATTGATTGAAATAGTTAATTTAATCATGAAAATAATTAGAGATTAAGTGATGTTGTTAACTGTGTCAATATGTCTCTTTTGTTTTAGCGAGTTCTGAATTCAGTTAGGTACCCATTTAGAAATTAATTTTAGGGATTTATCACTTACCTTGCAATTTAGTGAATAAATTAATTCTTATTTTTACTGAAACAAGAATTAATTGAAAGAATTGAAAGAATTGAGTTAATTGAGTGAAAGAGAAACGCTAGTCGATTTACATTAAAAGCAAAGCATTACTGACCAACTAAAAACATGCGTAATTCATAAGTAATTTTTTTTAAAGGAATGACTGGCAAACTCTTCGATGAGGCATTTTAAAATGATTAAAGCTTATCTTACATGGTTAAAATGCACTTTTAGAGGAGTCTTTTACACGGACAATTATTTTAATATTTTTGCATCGCTCTGCTTCCTATGAAAATGACTTAAAAAAATTGCTAACGCTTATCTTAAATGGTTAAAATGCACCTTTGGAGTAGTCTTTCACACCAAGCTTTTTTATACTCAATTATTTTAAAATATTTACATCGATCTGCTTCCGATGAAAATTACTTAAAAAAAATTGCTAAAGCTTATCTTAAATGGTTAAAATGCACCTTTGGAGGAGTCTTTTTCACGGACAATTATTTTAATATTTTTGCATCGCTCTGCTTCCTATGAAAATTACTTAAAAAAATTGCTAAAGCTTATCTTAAATGGTTAAAATGCACCTTTGGAGAAGTCTTTTACACCAAGCTTTTTTATACTCAATTATTTTAAAATATTTACATCGATCTGCTTCCTATGAAAATTACTTAAAAAAAATTGCTAAAGCTTATCTTAAATGGTTAAAATGCACCTTTGGAGGAGTCTTTTACACGGACAATTATTTTAATATTTTTGCATCGCTCTGCTTCCTATGAAAATTACTTTAAAAAATTGCTAAAGCTTATCTTAAATGGTTAAAATGCACCTTTGGAGGAGTCTTTTACACGGACAATTATTTTAATATTTTTGCATCGCTCTGCTTCCTATGAAAATTACTTAAAAAAATTGCTAAAGCTTATCTTAAATGGTTAAAATGCACCTTTGGAGAAGTCTTTTACCCCAAGCTTTCTTATACTCAATTATTTTAATATTTTTACATCGATCTGCTTCCTATGAAAATTACTTTAAAAAAATTGCTAAAGCTTATATTAAATGATTAAAATGCACCTTTGGAGAAGTCTTTTACACCAAGCTTTTTTATACTCAATTATTTTAATATTTTTACATCGATCTGCTTCCTATGAAAATTACTTAAAAAAAATTGCTAAAGCTTATCTTAAATGGTTAAAATGCACCTTTGGAGGAGTCTTTTACACGGACAATTATTTTAATATTTTTGCATCGCTCTGCTTCCTATGAAAATTACTTAAAAAAATTGCTAAAGCTTATCTTAAATGGTTAAAATGCACCTTTGGAGAAGTCTTATACACCAAGCTTTTTTATACTCAATTATTTTAATATTTTTACATCGATCTGCTTCCTATGAAAATTACTTTAAAAAAATTGCTAAAGCTTATCTTAAATGGTTAAAATGCACCTTTGGAGAAGTCTTTTACACCAAGCTTTTTTATACTCAATTATTTTAATATTTTTATATCGATCTGCTTCCTTTGAAAATTACTTAAAAAAATTGCTAAAGCTTATCTTAAATAGTTAAAATGCACCTTTGGAGGAGTCTTTTACACGGACAATTATTTTAATATTTTTGCATCGCTCTGCTTCCTATGAAAATTACTTAAAAAAATTGCTAAAGCTTATCTTAAATGGTTAAAATGCACCTTTGGAGAAGTCTTTTACACCAAGCTTTTTATACTCAATTATTTTAATATTTTTACATCGATCTGCTTCCTATGAAAATTACTTAAAAAAATTGCTAAAGCTTATCTTAAATGGTTAAAATGCACCTTTGGAGGAGTCTTTTACACGGACAATTATTTTAATATTTTTGCATCGCTCTGCTTCCTATGAAAATTACTTAAAAAAATTGCTAAAGCTTATCTTAAATGGTTAAAATGCACTTTTGGAGAAGTCTTTTACACCAAGCTTTTTTATACTCAATTATTTTAATATTTTTACATCGATCTGCTTCCTATGAAAATTACTTAAAAAAATTGCTAAAGCTTATCTTAAATGGTTAAAATGCACCTTTAGAGGAGTCTTTTACACCAAGCTTTTTTACACTCAATTATTTTAATATTTTTGCATCGGTCTGCTTCCTATGAAAATTACTTAAAAAAATTGCTAAAGCTTATCTTAAATGGTTAAAATGCACCCTCGGAGGAGTCTTTTACACCAAGCTTTCTTATACTCAATTATTTTAATATTTTTACATCGATCTGCTTCCTATGAAAATTACTTAAAAAAAATTGCTAAAGCTTATCTTAAATGGTTAAAATGCACCTTTGGAGAAGTCTTTTACACCAAGCTTTTTTATACTCAATTATTTTAATATTTTTACATCGATCTGCTTTCTATGAAAATTACTTAAAAAAAATTGCTAAAGCTTATCTTAAATGGTTAAAATGCACCTTTGGAGGAGTCTTTTACACCATGCTTTTTTACACTTAATTATTTTAATATTTTTGCATCGATCCGCTTCCTATGAAAATTACTTAAAAAAATTGCTAAAGCTTATCTTAAATGGTTAAAATGCACCTTTGGAGGAGTCTTTTACACCAGGCTTTTTTACGCACAATTATTTTAATATTTTTGCATCGATCTGCTTCCTATGGAAATCACTTCAAGACATTTGCGTTTAATACATGCCGTGCACTATTCATTTTTTTTTCTGTACAGAGTATTCCGTATTGATCTCCCTTGATGTTTATTTTTGGAACTCTTGTCGCTGTTATAATATCTTTCTGGTATAATTAAGTGAGTACTTTTGCTGGAGTTGCTACTTTAATTCCATCTTGGTTTTCATCTTCTTCCATTTCTTTTAGGCTCAATGTTTGGTTAAGATAGTTAAGAACTTCAACTTCTCCTTGTCTCGAACCTCCAACTAAAGCAAAAATAACAAAAGAAATTTTTAATGGAATTAGATTTCAGCTATCTTTGATGCAACAATTGGTATTACATATTTCTTATCTTTTAAAATTTCTTTAATTTCTAAAACTTATTTTTTTTAATCATTCTTAATCGAATTGTAATGAAATTATTTAATTTTTATTAAAATTCATAAAAAGGTAATATAAAATATTTTATTCTTTTCTTATCGATCAATGTAACGGCTAACTTTTTATTTAATTACTAATGTCAGACTCATTAATTCACTGACGCGACTAATTGAAAACAAAAATATATTTTATAACTCTTTAGTCTTAGTTTCTTACCACAAATATGTTTATGTTACATGTTTATACTATTTCTCATAGTCTTGTTGGCGATTTGCGATCGCCAAAGTATTTTTAAATCTAATATAGATTATGGGGGGTTGGCTTTATTTCTGGCGATGTATCACTTTTGATTAATCGCCAACCTTAGATCTCTTCCCATGCTCCTAACTGTCCGTTGGGAACACTTCATTCACTTTTAATTTATAATTTTTGGCCACTGGGGGTGCCCTTTTTGGGCCTCCTAGTCCCAGCAGTTGAATATCAATCTAAAGAAAAACTCTTGATATGAAGACTGATTTTTCTTGATCCTATTAAGGGTTTTTCTTTATATTTCGAATTATGGCCATTTTTAATACTTAATAAATTAATTTTTCTTAAACGATTTTATTCATTTTCTCTGAGATAAGTATCAATATGTTGCATACAAATTAAGATGCATATGTAAAGGTCAAAAGTCAATGATGATGCCTGAACTATCACTAATTAATTTAAAATGATCCCCGCCATTACACTATCATAACTCGGATTTATTGTAAAATCCTAAGTTGAATTTTTTTTCTTTGTCATGACAAAAAGCATATTTTTCATTTATTTATTTATTTTTTTGGTGAACAAACTGACGGAAATTAAAAATCGGTAAATAAGAAACTGTTATCAATCGTAACTAATTGTTTAAGTCAAATACTTCTTTTCTTAAGATGATTGTGTTATTTTTTCATTAATAGAAGCCCTTTTCCTAAAACGCAACAAAGTAGGCGATTAGTATACAGCATTCGGTATAATTTCATCTTCATTTTTTTTTTTTTCTTTTTTCATTTTGTCTGATTTTACATAGATTGTTTATTAAAAAATATAATTAGTTTCAGTCTCGTTGGTCGGAATTTTAACTCCCGTGAAAATTTAAAAGATAAAAAATTTGATTCAAGTAAACTTTTGAGCAATTTTAAGGCAGATAAACATAATATTATTTGTTTATTTAAAAATATAATTAGTTTTAGTCTCGTTGGTCGGAATTTTAACTACAGTGAAAATTTATAAGATAAGAAATTTGATTCAAGTGAACTTTTGAGCAATTTTAAGGCATATAAATATCATATTTGTGCCTAGTGAATTTTGTTCCATCACCAAATTATAAAAATATCCAAATATCCAAGATAAATATCAACTGTATAAATATCCTTAAGCATGTTACGTTATTCTACGTTAAATAGCTAAAACAGAATATTGTTATTTTTTTATGAAATAATTAAAAATTATGTGAAAAATTTATTAAGATTAGTAATTTATATTTATAATATTTTATTATATTTATGAGTTTACTTTCTTCTAAGCTACATATTTCTAAGTAAAAAATCAAATTTTCTTTCGTTATTTAAATCTTGAATCTCAGTAGAATATAATTGATTGTTTCAGATGAAATATTATTATTTATATTTTTATCATTTTTATTGATTTATTAGAAATTTTTTAGTCCTTCTTTTCTTTATGTTTCTGATAACGCACAGAGCCTATCAGGTTATTAAGCTGCATCATATGAAACAAAATTTATTTTGAATTGCTGTAAATAATATTTTGAACATTTTTCAGCACTAAAAATTTTTAAAAGAATATATTATGCAGCACTTAGCGTTTTTCAAATTTTTTTCCCCAAAACATCGAAGAATCACATTATACAAACATCACATTACAAATTATACTTTTCCTCTATTACCTAGTTTTGAGAATATTCCGTTCTCTTTTTTATATATATATATATTGGGTGTACAAATAAGTTCCAACCGTTCTCATCAAGATGGCACTGCCAGAAGGTTATGTAGAAATTGACTAGTTTTAAACGTCTTATTGTAAGTTTGTTCATCTGGTAACAACATGACCTTAAAGTATTAGTGATTCCGTATTACCATTACGTAATTGTTTTTATGTAAAAATGTCAAGTATTGTGTCAAATACGCATCCTTTGGGAGAACTTTTGATTTACTTCTTTAATTTGAAGAAATATGCAGCTGGGGTGCATCGATTGCTTGGAGAAGCATATGGTGAGGCTGCTTTAAGTTAGAGAAGTCATATATATATATACGAGGGTCCCTCTGAAATTTTTGAGATACAACTAGGTTTTTAAAGTTACACTTACAAAATTTTAGGTGTGTTCAAAGTAGTTTCCTTCAGCATCAATGCACTTTTGTAGTCGAATTTACCACAGATTAAATGCCTCAAGCCATTAATTTCTTGGAATAGATGAAAAAATGCATTTATAGCCACATCAATCTCTTCTTCTGAATGAAAACTACGTCCACGTAAGTTCTTTTTTAGATTAAAGAATAACCAAAAGTCACACATGGCTAGATCAGGTGAATTCAGCGGATGTTCTATCACTTTAATTTGTTTTTGTTTAAGAAACTCAACTGTTAATCCGGCTGTATGTGAAGATGCATTGTCATGGTGAAGCATTAGTCCTCTATCATTCACTTCTTGTAGAATTTCTAGAAGACATTTAGTGATATACCAGTTTGCTATTACTGTCTTCTGTCCTTCCAACTTGATGGCTTTGACCAATCCCGTACTTCTGAGGAAAGCGGCATACATCCCTATTTTCAGTGCGCGTTGTCTTTTCACCATTGTCGGTGTGGGATCATCTTCAAAGACCCATACTTTGCTTTCTTGATGCGTTGGAACGTCAAAAAATGGTATGTACGTTTCATCACCCGTTACAATTTTAGAATTGATGTGGTGGCCACCATAATTTAGCAATTTAAGAGTTTCTTTACTGATTCTGTCACGCTCCTTTTTTTTGGTGCTCAGTTAGATTATGGGGAACCCAACGGCAAACTACTTTTTTCATAAGTATTTCTTCGTGAACAATTTTGTGTATAGCTGCGGATCCAATGTTAAGTTACTTCTGTATAATTTGATAGGTATCGCGATTATCATCCTTTAACATGTTTTGTATGGCAGACACATTATCCGGGATTACTGCCGACGGAGGCCTTCCTGTGTGTTCTTCATCCTAAGAAAATTGCGACCTCTGCTAAATTCTTTAAACCATCTGAATACAGTAGCACGAGCTGGAGATTCATCACCAAATGATAATTGCAACCGTTGAATGCATTCTTCTTGATTTAATCCTGCTTTAAAATTGTAGAAAATCATAGCGCGAAAATGTTCTCGCGTCAACTCCATTTTCTCTTCTGTTTAAAATTTATTCTACGCTAAACAAGTTGAAGTAAGTCAGAAAAAAAATCGTCTGCTGTGTTAAAATACTTTGTATTTTAAAATTAAACCGTTATTTTTATTTTGTAAATTCTCGTCTGTGCGTATCTCAAAAATTTCAGAGTAACCCTCGTATATATATATATATATATATATATATATATATATATATATATATATATATATATATATATATATATATATATATATATATATATAATATATAATATTATATATATATAATATTATATATATATATATATATATATATATATATATAATATATAATATTATATATATATAATATTATATATATATATATATATATATATATATATATAATATATAATATTATATATATATAATATTATATATATATATATATATATATATATATATATATATATATATAATATATAATATTATATATATATAATATTATATATATATATATATATATATATATATATATATATATATACAGTGGTGGCCAAAAGTGTGGACATTTTTTGAAAGTTTCATGTTTTTCAACTTTGTGTGCTTGTAGAATATATTAATTTTCACTTAAATACAAACGTTTACATATCAAATTGAAGGTATTTTAATGTAAAATTTAATAATAAATACAGTATTACAATATCTGTATTACAAAAAAAGTTATACAACTAATAGTAAGATCTATCTTAGATTTGTATTTTTTTTTAAATGATACTTACACAATCAATATTTAGTAAGATAACCCTTATTTTTTAAGACAGCTTCACAGCGTCTTTTCATCGAGTGAACGAGTGTTTGGAGTTCATCTTTCGTAATCACATGGTGCCAAGAATCAATTATAGCTTCAATAAGTTGTCTCTTATTGGATGGACGTTTTTTTCGTACAAGACGTTTCGGACGGACGTTTTTTTCGTCACCACAAATTTTCAATTGAATTCAGATCAGGGCTGTTTCCTGGCCATGGTAATATATCTATACCTTTATTTTGAAACCATGCTTTGCATACTTTTGCTGTGTGGCATGGAGCTGAATCCTGCTGAAAAATAAATGGTGCGTTGTTGAGGAAGAGATCCCTGATGGAAGGTATCAATTTTGGTTTCAGAAAAGTTTCAATGTATTTTTTGGCATTCAGGATGCCATCAATCACTTGAATTCGGCCCACACCATTTGCAGACATACATGTCCAAATCATGACATTTGTTGGGTTTTTGGTAGTTGCTTCATGCAATCAGGATGAAGTGCTTCACCTACTCTACGTCTCACGCATTTTCTACCATCACTACCAAAGAGCGATATTTTACTCTCATCGCTCCAGATTACTTGTTTCCATTGATTTTCTGACGATTTAATGTGTTCTTTTGCCCACTTAACTCGTTTTTCGCTTTGCTTTTGATTTAAATATGTTTTTTTCCTTGGAATTCTAGCTTGTATCCTGATAACTTTCTTCTTATTGTTCTTGAACTTATTGCAATACCCGCTGCATTCATTTCACATCTAATGACATCTGATGAAATTTTTTTATCTTGAAGGCATAGCCGTTTAGTTTTTCTATCAGCAGTAGCACTTGTGCATTTTTTTCGGCCTGATTTGGCTTTATTTTCTACTGATTTCGTTTTTTCATAACGTAAACAGAACTTTCGTACAGCAGAACAAGGCACTGAACCACCAACTTGTCTTGCAATTTCAGCATAAGAGTGGCCATTTTCTCTTAATATGACAATTCGGCTTCTTTTTGTAGATGTCCAATTAGTTCTTCTTGTTGATGACATTGTTTAAAATTAGTTTAATTAAAAAAAAGGACTTTAAATATTCAAAAACAGCAATACTCTATTTAATTGTACTAGTATGCATCATTCCGCAAAATATTTCCACAACCATAGCTCTTTTACCATCCAAATAACCTAAACTATAGTTACAGACATTTGATTGGTCCTATGAACAGTGTTTGTGATTGGCTAGTACGCTTTTATTACAAAACACGTTCTTATTCAAAACGATTTGTGTTTGTTTGCTCTACTAAAATGAGCATAACTTTTTTTGTAATACAGATATTTTAATTTTGTTTTTGTTATTAAATTCTACATTAAATTATCTTCAATTTGATATATAAACGTTTGTATTTAAGTGAAAATTAATAATGTCTTTATTAGCTTGGGAAATTGATCAGTCCCACGTTACTAAGACCTATTAATATTTAAATATATTGTCCAGAAAGATGCAAAAACTCTCTTTCCAAGGTCAATTCTCTCTTCTCTATCTATCCCCCAGCATGTAATGTTCTCCTTTTTGGGGCTTTGATAAAATTCTATTATTTCTCTATGTTCCTGTATCTTTTTTAATAGGCCACACTACGAATTTACAATGTTAATGCTTTCAAAGAGCAACATAAATATACAGATTCTACTACGCATATTTGACTTATTTCTCTAATATGCGTGCTTTGAAAATTGTTAAATAGTAATCTAATCGATCTAATCTAATCGATAAAACTTCGCCTATTTCAATCCTTACTTCTTTTTAAATATCTGGCATAGCATGGAGCACATCCTGCAATTCCTGTGTTATTTGATATAATGTGCAGTCCTCTACTCTGCATTGGATTGAGATTTGTATAAGCACCTATTGAACTTCCTTTTGGTCGAATATCTAAATCATTTGATAAAATTCTGAAAGAAAAAAATAACTATAGATATTTTTATGCCTGACATTCTGTAAGCACTATTCTGAATAAATATTTTAAAAATCCTTGCCAAACAATTAGGTCAAATATAAATTAATATTAAAAAACGAGTAATAAAAAAATTATTAATTTTTGAATCATTAAAAAATTACAGAATCTCATTCATTACTTCTTGAGAAGTAATGAATAAGCTTCTCTAATCATTAAGAAAATAGCAGAAGCTTAAAGAAACCAGTTTGGTTTTCTGTAATTGTTATTTCTAATGACACTTGGATACGTCAAGCTCGCCAGTCATTGGCGTTGTGACTTAAGTCAGGCAGAAATTCCTTTCATTTGACAACAGAGCACCACTAGGGTAAAAGTGCGGCTTAGTTCAGAGCCCTCTGGATAGATGGCAGCATCTTTCATTCTGAAGCCAATCTAGGCGTAGATCTGAAAGAGAAAGAAATTTTCTCTAGATCCCTGTACTTATGGAACTGCTCATCGACCGACCACGTGACTTTCGAATAAACAGATTTTGTTAGAACGTATATCGTATATATTCGGTAGGTCTTAGCGGCTATTGAAAGTCGACTCCTCCGAACCGAAGCTCTAACCACTGAGCTACCACGACCCTTTGATTTTCTAAGGTGCCATTTTCTTCGTCATAATTTTCCAATAACAATTTTTTTCAGATGACCTCTAATATGCATAGTTTATTAGGGTAACGCGAAATAGCTTGGAAGAAGTTTAAACTTTTATTTATAATGGTTATGCAAACTTATTTCAGAATATCTTGGTCACTAAAAAGCTTTAGAAACCAAAAGTAGATCTTCCAACAGGACTCTGTTCCACAACTCAGCAAAAAGCACTCAAAACACTTTTCTGATTTTCTTCCAGCACAAATTTAGCCACTTTATTTACTGGAATGTTTCGCAATTAATCTAATTAAGTTAAATTATCATATTTGCGAATAAGTACTGATATTAAGTAGCAGTTATATTATGTAACTATGCTATCAAAATTATTATTTTTTACAACGAATTTTTGTTAAATTGTTCCAGTTTCCGGAAAAACGCATAAACGGTAATGTACTTAGAAGATAGAAGAGAAATGGGTGAGTGTAATCTAAATTTAGTTTTAAGATGAAACGTACCCTAAGAGTTCTATTTGCAGCTTTTTTTGTTCTTCGTTAGGTTGCCAATCGAGAATAGCAAAAATATCAGATGGGGTTTTGCATTTTTCTGTAACAAAAATATTATTATGAATCATTGATCTGTATCATAAAATCTCAAAATCATGTATTTGTTGATATATTCAAAAATGTTAACAATAAAATGTTAAATTCGTTGAAGTCCTACTTTAAGTTGGGGAAATTAGTAAACAAGAAAATTTTATTTGGTACACTTCATTTTAACTGCACAATATATTTAACAATATTAAAGTAGTTATACACTATTTAAGCAATTGTATTGTGAAAAAAAAATGTTCTTTTATTTCGACATAAAATTAGTTTAAAACGAATTTTTTATTTCAAGGTTCAAAGAAATTAACATAATATTTCAAATTTAGTAAATGTCTCATACATTAAAATTTTTATTAGATTTTTTTATTTTACTTATTTATTTATTTAAATTTTTTGTACTATGTTTTTATTTACTAGTCTGAAAATTCTCTTATATGAATTAATGTAGTATTATTGTACATAATTTTAAAAAAGAGTTTTGTTATGATGAGCGCTTTTCAAAACCAACAATTAAAAAAAAATGACTATTTAAAATTCTCATCAGCCCCAGAAACATTCTCCGTTTAGCGTTTCACCACTAGCCTTCTGTCACTTTATATAATAGCTTCCAACCACAATAGCTTCCAACAGTTTGAAATAATTCATTCACCTCCTCGAACGCAGAGTTTATTTCAGTAAGAAGAGCGTTTGAGACAAGCAACCAGCAAACAGTGAATACCTTTCGTTAATCAAGCTAATTAAATATGTTTTAAATTTAAAACTGTTGTTTTCCCAGCAAAACTTTTCACTCAAACGAGAGCATCAAATTTATGAAAAATTCAATGTTAAAAAAAATGCACATAAAGAATGCGTAATAAATATTTTTGTCATACGATCGCCAAATAGCAACCTTGTTCAGGACTGTTCACATCCTTCTACCAAAAATAACGAAATAGTAACGTCGGATATCACGTGATGAAGGCAAAGCCAAGTGCCAACTCCTAGTGAACGAACTATATTTCGTAGTGCACAGACAATAAAATCTGCAGTCCATTGTAGTTTCTCGGATGTCCATTTAAAAAATAGTATAAAATAGTTAATAGTAAAATAGTAAGAAAAAGTTTCCATGGCTGCTGTCAAACAACTACACTTCAAAAATTTCAATCATTTTTGGTCGAATTACAATCAAAGCAATGTTTCTGAATGAGTGGTTTCAAAATATAGTAATATTTATTTCTATTTATAACCGTCGTTGAACAGCAGACCATGCTCTAATACTAATGCTCAACTTCATAGCCCTGCAATTTTGAACCTAATCCAGAAGACAAGGTAACTCCTGGATCAAGTATTAGGATAAATTTTGCCTTCGTGGGGGACCTTTTTGATGGAACTAACTCGCATTTGCGTTACATGGAGAAGAAGACCACGAAAACCTCCCACAATTATCCTGATGGCAAGGGGACTCTAACCCCTGATCCGTCTACCACTGAGGATATTTTACGTCATCACTGTGGTTGGTGCAAGCCGGAATTCGTATCTACCAGCCATCGCTGGGATTTGATTTCGGTTCACCTCATTGGAAGGCTCTATCCCCCGAGCCATCACAGCTCACTTCAACATAACGATTTTACTGTGCATATTTGTAAAGAATTATTATTTAAAAATCTTGCATACTTACCAGCAACTAAATCAACTCTACCACACAAGTTTGGTTCATCTGAAGAAAAAAGAAAAATTTGCTTTAGTTTTGAATCATTAGTATTTGTTTCAAAATGTTTCAAAGACTTACGTACCAGCATTTTCATTGAATATTTCTGTTGATCCTTGGATGTTTGATAAGATTTCATTAATTTCACTCACAAGATCATCAGTCTGTGCATTTTTCGGCAGATTCGTATAGAATTTCAAATAATTCAATGCTTCTTCACCTAAGATTGTGAAAGTACGAAATCTTTCAGATCTCCTACACCATTGATTGTCTGTCTTCATATCAGCTTTTGATGACGTTGTTTCGTCCAAAAGTCCAGTGGGTCCGTAATACATTCGAAGAATTTCACTTAATCTTATTTGTCTAAAATAATTTTGATTTTCTTCTATCTTTTTACCAATAATCAAACCTGTTAAATAATCGTAATAGTGTTAATGCATTAAAAGAAAAGTTTTTAAAAATTGAAGAACGTTGAATACAATAACTTGATTCAATCCTTGCAATGGTTTGACAGATCTCGTCTAAATTCCTAAATGGTGGAAACTATATGAAGCTTTTAAAAGAACCTTCCTACCATAGACATGACAGAACACATTTTTCTAAACTGCTTGGCGCATCTAACCGGAGATCCCTGGTTTTATCCCAGTCTTCGACAAGTGAACAAATAATTCTCTCCAAAATTGATCCTCACAGAAAACCAACGCCATCTGATTCATCAAGGCTGATCGTAAGATCCCATTAGATTACCGAAGTCAAGCATGACTGGCTGTGGTCATGCTTCACTTCGGATAGTAGTGTGTGCTCAGACTGTAATGTGTGGCTGCGGACTGTAATGTGTTTTTATTTTTGTCAGGTGTTATTCCTATTTAAATAGGAATATGTCTCGTAGAGCTGAGAATATCTGTCTGTTTGTGAAACGAACCTCCCCGTTTTCGGTACTTTTTTGGTGCTAGAATTATTTGTTAATGTCAATTACTAGAGCAATGGCAGCGGATAAGTTGATGCTTTCGCTGTTTTGCACAGAAAAGTTTTAACACTAAAAGGCTCGATAATTTTTTTTTCAAAAATCAAACTATTTTTCTTTCGTTGAAATTTTAAAAAATTATTTTGATATTTTTTTCATTTATCATGAACATAATGTTACGATTGTTTTGAGGTTTTAAAATAAACAGTTTAAAAGTTATTTTACACTCTACTTAGAAGTTCACAGCAGATACGTATATGTCTTTGTAATGTACAGTACACTTTTCCAATTTAAATGTAACGATGAGCCATGTCCATCCTTACATCGTTATCTATATCATTAGAAAAAGCGTTTAAAATAAGCAATGTATAAAAATATATAGAACACTTTATATATTTAGTACATATATAGTACACTGTATATAGTACACTGTATATAGTACACTGTTCTAATTTTAATGTAACGATGAGCCTTGTTCATCTATATCATTAGTAAAAGCGTTTGAGATAAGCAATGTATAAAAATATATAGTACACTTTATATATCTAGTACATATATAGTGCACTGTATATAGTACACTTTTCTAATTTTAATGTAACGATGAGCCTTGTTCATCTATATCATTAGAAAAAGCGTTTGAGATGAGCAATGTATAAAAAAGTTTTTTTTTCTTCATAAGAAATTGTGACTGATAAAAAGTTTTGAATACCAAAGCTCTCTGCCTATACCTTCATGTTTTATGGACGTCAGATTTCAGAGAAAACATAGCTTGTAGATATGTCATCCTGATCAAATTTATTAATAGGCAAAAATGTCAATAATTGAATTGAATTGAATAATTATATGCTGAATAATTTTCTATATATATTCATAAGCGTATACATATTTGTGCAGTTTCAATAGATGGTCCAATAAATTAGACAGTGGTTATTCATTATTAATTTGAAATATTTAAAAATTTCATGCCAGTCGATATTTTTTTCTTTTTACTATCATCTAACTCTCTCACTAATTCAAATTGCACTAAATTAAGGTGTTGTTGACGTTACGTTGAAGAGTCTTGTGAAATTCTTATGGAATTAAAATTACTTCTATTCGACTTCCATATAAACTTTTTTTGGGGGAGATTTTAGCAGTGTAAAATTTCTTTGCACTGTTTTTTTCCATAAATTTCGAATACCCTACTATAAAAGTTGATAATATAAAATTGATGTTTTTTTTAATATTATTTTATAACCTTTAATAAAAAATTGGTATAGTAAAAGTTAAATTATAAATTCATTGGTCAGTAGGAATTTTCAATAAAATAACAATATGATTAGATGTGAATAATATCAAAAATGGTAAAAAAATTTTAAAAAGTTTTTTTATTTGGCTAATTAACTGTTGTTAAAAAACTTTCATATTGGAGGCGTCAATAAATTTTTGACTAACAGAGTGGACTGTGAGCTAGAAAGCTTGGGATCCTATAATCTAGATTCTACGTGTCAAATACACTGTTGACTAAATGAACCAATTTTATTTATTTTTTATGGCATCAGTTTATTGATGTCACAATTTATTTTTTTATAAATAATTTTATTTCTAATGTAAATGCCTTACCATCAATGGCGCCCCTGAGAAGGGAGTTTGAAATAAGGCGCCTGTTGTTGTCTTCTAACAAATATTCGACCGTACATGATGTCTCAGTCCAATCTCCATTTGGCATGAAAGACACCTCACCTTTTTTACGATCTTTTATATAAAGAGTTATCAAATCTAAAAATAAAATTTTACTTACATAAATTCCCAGAAATGTCGAAATTTTTTTACACATTTTTAGAGAAATATTTAAATGAAAGATGCTCTTACAAACAGGATTTCTATGCAAAAAAAAGTGTGATTTTTTGCACAATAGTGTCGTGCTGAAAATTTTTTATCGTGTGCTTTAAACCCCATAAACGGGAACTAATTAAAAACTCATAAATTTTAAGTAGAAAATTTAATAGAGTCCACTTTCAGTTCATTTAACCTTTTGCTTACGACGCCTGATAGCACCTGCTATTCTGAATCATCAGTTGCACCAGCCGTAAGCAAAACGTTAATGAAAAGATAAGGCATTTTTTCCAGAAGATTACGCATTTCAAAGATTAATTCAAACTAGGCTTAACAGAGCAAAAGTTTAACCTTTTTCTTGCAGTGCCTGATAGCACCTGTTATTCTGAATCATCAGTTGTACCAGTCGTAAGCAAAAGTTAATGAAAAGATAAGGCGTTTTTTCCAGAAGATTGCGCATTTCATAGATGATTTCAAACTAAACTTAGCAGAGCAGAAGTTTAACGTTTTGATTACGGCGCGTGATAGCACCTGCTTTTGGACCATCAGTTGTACCAGCCGTAAGCAAAAGGTTAACTGATTAGAGGAGATTTACGACTTAAGTTACTATACTCTGTATTAATTGGAAATATTAGATCACAAATCAGCCTTTCATCCCTTCAGTGGGTTGGTAATATAAGTACGAAGCATGCTTGGGGACTAAACACTGGGGGTTACGCGTTTGGCTGACCACCTTACCGGAACATCTGCTACTGAGATTGTCACAGTAAGACTCTATGGCCACTCTCGTGCCACTGAGTTTAAATTAGTTTAGATCACAAATTGTAGAAGTTTACGAACAATTTATTTTTGTCCCTGCAGATAAGCCCTCCGAGCCGTTTTCAAATTATGTAAAGGAAAAGTTATTGTGAAGGTGTGGGAGGAATTATCAGATCTTACAGACGTTGATTACCATTAGTTGAAGAAGGTTTGGCTGATGGTGGGAAGTAGCACTCGGAGAAATATATTTACGAAAGATGATGATAATTTCCAATTGTTCATATTTCCACACCAGTGTTATAAAGACAAAATATCGATTTAAAACATGACTTGCTTCAATAAAAAAAAAATCAAAATTTCATAAATAATAAGAAATAAATGTTATTTTAGCTATTCAGGTGCTCCTTAGAAAAATAAAATTACTAATTACTAATTTAAACAATAAAATTACTAATTTAGAAAAAGGCCAGGAGGATGTGGCTGTAGGGTCAAGCCACGCACAACATCTCCGTGCATCAAGAAATAAAAAATGCTAGTGCTATGCACATGTTACAATATCATTCATTCAGAAAAGTAAAGGAATCTATGTATTGGCAATCACTTTAAATAAACTTTAAAATGTGCTGTAAAAGAAGGCGATATATATATCAGCTCAATTGATGAGCGACGCCAGTAACTTTCTTGTAAATTAAAGACTTGAACTCACATCTTAAAATAAATCATATCTAGCTTCACTAAATATTAAAATGCGTTTAAAATCTGTTATGTAACTCTAAAGACAAATTTCTTCGAAAAAATCTGTTTTAATAAAATATACTTTTGAACCTAATACCTGCAATTGTTACAGAAGTTAATCGATTAAGTTTCACTCCATTTAAGCGATCATCAACTCCTGATCCTTTTATTTTTCTTCGCAGTTCTGTTGCATCAATATCTCGATTATTGCCCAAAAGTCCTGCATAGATACCGAGTAACACTTTTCCAAGAGCAACCGCCTGTTTCTTTTTGCCAAGAATGCTTATTACACCATATTCTCGAGGATGCTTAGAAAATTTCTGTTCACTGAAATAAAAAGATTATTTATTTGGTTTAAAAACACTAAACTACACTGTAAAAAAACTTGGTTAATCATTAACCAGTATTTGGTGCAAAGTTTCTTATTATCCCAAAGTTTAGTTAAATGAAAGATCATTTTATTTCAGTTATACCATAAATTGTGAAGTATGATCGAGAAATATTTCCACGGTGAAACTGACTGTACCAAAATTTGCTAAAAGACACAAAACTTTGACGGTGACTGTAAACTAAACGATATTTGTTTACAGCGCCATGTTTTCTTTACAACTTGGTCTCGGTGTATCGGGAAGACTAATGCATGTTGTTTCAAGTTTCTACTTATTTGGTTATATAAATGGCTTATTTGCATGAATCAAAGTTCATTTCTTTTATGTTGCCTTTTTAAATTTTGTTGGTGGTATAAAATGGATAGAGGTATGTCATAAAATAACTCCGTATGGTAAATAGTTTTACTACGGTAAATATTTGTACCTTGACCAGTATTTGAGTGCTTTAAAAATATCTAATAATGGTGAAATATTCCTCTACTTTTATGAAAGAAAAAAAATGAAAATAGATGTTTTGTTTCTTCAAAACACCAAATTTTGGTGCAATCTTCTACATATTAAGCTCCATTTTATGTAGACGGCAAACAATACCAATTTTTGGTACAACGTGAATTTTTAACAGTGCAATGCACCAATAATTAAAATTTGAATGCTGATAGAGCAGCGACTTGCAAATAGCAATATATTTAAGTCAAGAATGAACAACATTGATACTTATTTTCTGTTCTAATTCCACACTAACTAGTAGTATATAAATAATTATGGTAAACACTTGACTCAAAGATCATTCACTGTTCTATGAAATAAGACTCTTTTCTTAATATTTCGATTTTCTAATTATATTTGTGCCAACTGCGAATTACAAACGTTATATAGTGAATACATATTACTAAGTAGTAGGGTAAACTAACCAGTGAAGGAACACTTAAGCTTAGCTTATCTTTAAAAAAAATCATAAAAATTTCAAATTTTTTTATTTTAGTTAAATGACAGTGTCAACATATTTGTTATTAAATGCAAATTAAATAAAACAAAAATTAGGAAACTTACATAATATTATTTTAAACTTTTGGTGGTTCAAATAATAAGTAGTAAGATGACCAAGTGAAGGAACACTAAATTTTCCAGTGAATGAACACTTAATTTCGAGACATTTTGATGCTCTTTGGGAATTAATAGGCCATACAAATGTCTAAAAACAAGACTTCTCTTGGAATTAATAACATATAACCACTGTTAATAACGTGCTTATATAGCTTAATCTCAGTCCTTGCTAATGCTATGATGCTTAAATTAAATAAAAGGTAACTTCAATAACCATATTTTGAATTCTCTTTTTCTTATTGAGAAAACTATTACATGCAATTAATTGCACTTTAAATGGACAAACACTGACCTTATAATTTTGTCAAAGAAACAGGAATTCATATAAAAAAGGATAAACTTTTTAATCGACTGATCAGCAGATTTTGAGAAAATGCAATTTTCGATACTGCCTTTATTATATGTGCCGCTATTTTTGAAAGTGGATTAGGTTTATTTGGAAAGAGGTATAATTTAAGAATTTATATTAAAAGGGAAATATTAGCAAAAGTTAATGAACTTGAGTGATATCACTATAATATGATGAAACATCAAAATGCATGAATGATTATTAAAATCATAAAAAATTATCGGCTTTTTTTATTTAGTCGTATTAACGCTATTTGTATACTTTATTAAAACCGAATTTAAGAACACGTTATATACCAAAAGCTAGTTGCCTTCAATGAATTAGCCAGAGTTGCAATAAATCAGTTGCAATGATTGACTTGTTGGCACCAGCCATTAACGAAGCTATTATTTTCCCAAGCAAATCAAGTAATATGCTTTTATGTATTGTTTTCTGCTCTGTTTTTCAAAAGTATTCCAAACTTAAAAGTGATGGTCATAATAGTTTTAAATATTTTGCGAACATGTATTTTATTTAATCTGTCGTTGAACAGCGGACCCAATTTTGGGTTCACGACAACTAATGTTCAACTCCTTGTAATTCTGAACCTAAGACAAGAAAACTCCTGGATCCCCCAGAGGTATTGATTTGTTATGGACGGCTTTGCAACTAGACAGATTTAACGTGTATCAGTCACCATTTACTACACGGGGAGTCTTCGGCCGGCGGGGATCGATTCCACGACCTCTTAGAGATGGGCCGTTCGTGCATCATTTTGTGAACATTGTAATGCAATACGTCAAAACTAAATACAAATAAGAAGTATATAAAAATCTCCCGAATAAAAATCCAGAACATGTTTGTTTAAATAAAAAGTATTGCAAACAAACTCGCGCAAAACATGCCTTTATTAAAAAACTACAGTGTGCCTGATAATTTGGTTTAATTATTGTAATATACTATTATAATACTTGATATAATAAATATTCTATATTTATACAATATATCGTCTCATTTATCCAATCATCGAATTTATATTATATATCGTCTAATTTAACCAAATGATACACGAACGCAAGCAAGTGCAAACCGGTTTCAGTCGCGATAAAACAATAAAGCTGTATAGTATCACCTGATTATTAAGATTTTACATCGAATCTTATAGTGCGTCTAATAATTTGTACAGGGACTGTAATGAGTATTATTTAAATAAAATACCTTCCAATAGATTCCTCATTCTCCGACCCTGTTAGTGTGTCATTGAATGTATGAGAGAGCATAAAATGTAGAGCGCATTCTTCATCCTCTGTAAGATCTTCTTTCTTAAATGCAATATTGAAATTATCAATTGAGAAAAAAGCTCGCTCTACTTCATTATTCGTTTCCCAGACTGGATTTTCGAAACGTAAATCAGCCGGTATGTTATCTACTCGAAAGCTCACGAGTAATCGACGAATCAGTTCTTGAGCATTTGGATAGGATGTTTCGAGTTTTTCAACAAGAGAAATAAAAGTTTCTATAGAGTTGGGTAAAGGTAGTGTTTGACCATTTACCATTTCATCAGTGAGTCGTAGATTACCTTTATTCTCGTAACAACGTTTTAACTCACCAATCTCAGAATAAGTTTTAAAACATTGAACCACGTGAACAGACACTGAAAAAGAAAGTAGAATTTTAAATCAATCCAGAGAAGTAAATTAGATGCTAACTACTTAATGGCTACTTACCAAGAACAAATGAAATAATTAGGTACGCCTTCATGTTGATATTCATAACAATCTAAAAAAGTATTGAATAATAACTTATGAATTTATTAGGATACATTAGTTTATTTTTTAAAATATAAACGATTTTCCTAACAGAACTTTAAAAAACGAAGCTATGTCCATTTTATTAACACGTATTTCAAGTTGTGTATATTTTTTTTAAATACGCGTTTCGAGCTGTGTTTATTTTCTTAAACGAACATTTTGAGCTGTGTTCAGATTAAAAAGCTCACCGACGCACTTTTGTCCAGGTACTGTATGTTTTAAGGTATCTAGTTAGGTTAAGGACTAGTGCAAGAACACAATTTTGGGCAAAATTTTCGAAAATGAGTTTATTATAAATTTAGAATTCCTGTACTCTTAGCTTGCTAAGAATACTTTACTTTTGTTTGTAGTACTCTAACTTTTCACAAGATTACAATAGTTTTTGTGCAAAGCGATAACAGTGGATAGACTAATGATTTTAAGTCTTTAAATGCTTTTATCGTAAAATCTGTTGTTTTTTACACCAACTTAAACACAATATCTCATGTTGTTTTCAGGTGCCTAAATTTTTTCATGAGCGTTTATGATTATTGCGCACATGTTTTGAACTACAGATTAAAAGAAAAAAGTAGAATTTCATTATTTATGCACGCTTTTTTGCAAAGACAAGTGCGGAAATTTTTAAAAATTTTCTTTTTTAACTACATCGATCCCTAACTCAGTCGCGCCTGCATTTGTTTAAAGATGATTGTTCAAAACACAGTTGATAGTCTTGTAAATAAAATCCTCAAAGGATTGTTTGTTTCGGATGATAGAAATTTTTTTTACTGTGTTCAATGTACCGTCCCTGGCCAAATTATTAGATGAAAAGTAAGATTCTATGTAAAATCTAAATTATCAGGCGATACTCTACAACTTTAACGCGATTGAAACCGGATTACACTTGTTTATGTTCGTGTATCAATTAGTTAGTATTGTAATGCGTTAAAAATAAATACAAATAGGAAGTATATAAAAAATCTCCTGAACAAAAACCCACTGCATGTATATTTAAATAAAAAGTATCGTGTATAAATAAACTCGTGCAAAACATGCAGTTATTAAAAGACTACAGTGCGTCTAATAATTTGGTCTAATCATTGTAAGATACTGATATAATACCTGATATAAAAAATATTCTATATTTATATAATATATGGTCTAATTTATATTAGTCGAATTTATATTATATATCGTCTAATTTCTCCAATTGATACGCAAACAAGTGCAAACCGGTTTCAGTCGCTTAAAAACAATAAAGCTGTATTATATCACCTGATAGTTCAGATTTTGCACAGAATCTTATAGTGCGTCTAATAATTTGGCTAGGGACTGTATATGCAAAAATATGCCTTATTTTTACCTAAAAATGGCCGTATAAAAAGCAAATAATAATAACGATAGTTGCTTTTGCTTGTTTTATAAGTTTTTACACACAATAAAACAAACAAACAATTGATTTAAAATTTTATATTAATATTCTAAAAAGAAGCTGTCGAAAATAGTCGGATAGCTTAATCAGTGTAAGCAGTGATAGTAAGTTTCAAAGATAGCCTAGGATGATCCTTTTTTTATTAACTTATAACAAGATAGCCTCAGTCATATTTTATACATGAATCCACTTATCTTATACATAAATGCTTAAACATTAATTCAGGCGAAAACTTAGGTTGGTCTATAAAGTTTCCACTTTAATAGGATTTTAATATTATGTTATTTAATTGAGTGGAAAGTTTTTGTTTAAAACTAAAGTATTAATTGAAAAATATTTTAATCAATCATTTTAATTGAAAAATTAACAAATAGGAAAATCAAATAAATTTTCACAAATTTATTTTGAAATTTATTTTGGTTAGAATGCATGTAAGCAGTTTTCATTTATTTATAATTACTTAAATCATTATTTTTTGCTCTGATAAATGTTGCTCTGATTTGTATTTAAATGCAAATGTATTTTCTATATCTTATTTCAATCAGTTGTGACTGTTCAAGTTTCATATTCTGTTGATACGTCACAAGAGCAAGCTAATAAATACTGTTCGAAGTTAATCTGAAAAAATTAGTTAAATAACAATTTATTTAATTATTATTTTACCATATTCAAACAAAAAAGTCAAATAATCATAAATAATATGGTATTCAAACTGTTAATTGTGAGAAAAATCATTTGCTTTTATTTAGTACGGTTAGACAACCAGAATTTTATCACCAACTACACCCACATAATGAAGCTTAGTACCTGGCAGCTGAAAGCGTATTACAGCCGCGTGGTCTAATTTACCAATCTCATGACCGACAGAATGCGGGTTCGAATCCTAGCGCTGACACCACAATGTTTCATCCATTCCCTTTAGCACACGAAGAGTTTTCATAGTCCTACACTCCCCAATTTGTGACTCTGGACAACTAAAATACGGCACACTCATTCACGTATAGATGGCAGAACCATAAAGCTGATGAACGCAATTTCTTTTTTACACTTTTGAAACCATGCTAGCTGTAAATAGTTGAAAAAACGCATATATTTGTATTTAAGTTTTTTAACCTTACTAGTTGTAAGCGGTTTCAAAACCGTAAAGGTAAGAAACGTTTTTTTACTATAAACTTTAAGGTTAAAAGGATGGACAGGCTGCTGTCGATTGTTTTACCGTAATTTTAGAATGAAAATTCTAAATGTGTATATTAATACTGAATGTATTTAATTATTAATAAGTATTTCCGTGTATTCTACTTCATTCATTTATTTTTAATTTTTTTTTTTTTTTTTCAGGCACTGAACTCTTGTTCTTCGCCGCGAAAGATGCCGGAAGTGTTACGCA